>ML686027.1:932281-948807 GCA_007922175.1 Pelusios castaneus | reverse complement strand
TCACTAATCTAGTAGAATTCTCTGAGGACATCAGCAAACATGTGGATAAGGGCGATCCAGTGTATACAGTGTGCTTGGACTTTCAGGAAGCCTTTGACAAGGTCCCAGTGATTTACACAGGTGAGACAATAAAACTCTCAGCTAAACTGGTGTGAATCCAGAGTAAATCCATTGAAATCACTCCAGTGGATTCACTCCTGATTTACATTGGATCAAAAAGGCTCTTAAGCAAACTGAGCAGCATTGGAATAAAGGGGAAGGTCCTCTCATGGATCAGCAACTGGTTAAAAAACAGGAAACAAAAGGTAGGAATAAATGGTGAGTTTTCAGAATGGGGAGGGATAAATAGTGGTGTACCCCTTGGGGTCTCTGCTGGGACCAGTGCTATTCAACATATTCTTAAATGGTTTAGAAAAAGGGGAGAACATTGAGGTGGCAAAATTTGCAGATGATACAAAATTATTCAAGCTAGTTAAGTACAAAGCTGACAAAGAAGAATTACAAAAGGATCTCACAAAACTGAACAACAATGGGCAAATGACATTCAACACTGATAAGCGTAAAGTAATGCACGTCGGGGAAAAAATACCAACTGTACATACAAAATGATGGGATCTGCATTAGCTGTTACCATTCAAGAAAGAGATCTCGGGGTCACTGTAGCTAGTTCTCTAGAAACATCCACTCAGCGTGTAGTGACAGGCGAAAACTAACAGAATGTTAAGACACATTAGGAGAGGAATAGATAATAAAACAGAAAATATCATAATGCCACTACACAAATCCATGGTACGCCCACACCTTGAAGACTGAATGCAATTCTGGCTGCTCCAGCTCAGAAAAGATATATTAAAATTGGAAAAGGCAGAGAGAAGAACAAGAAAAATGAGCTGGGGTATGGAACATTTTCCATATGAGGAGAGATTATACAGACTGCATCTGACCAAATGGGTTGGAGCCCGGGAAAGCGTATGCCCGAAGACATTTGTTAGTCTTTAAGGTGCCACGGGTCTCTCATTGTTTTTGCTGTACACAGATTAACACACTACCGCACTGGAAACTGGAAATGTTCTGCTTAAAACAAAGATGACTAGGTGGGGATATCATAGAGGTCTAGAAAATCATGACTGGTGTGGGGGAAAAGTGTTATTTACCCCTTCACATAACACAAGAACTAGGGATTGCCCGATGAAATTAACAGGCAGCAGGGTGAAAACAAAGGGAAGTATTTCTTTGAACAATGCACAGTCAATCTGTAGAACACATTGCTGGGGGACGTTATGAAGGACAAGACTGTAGCTGGGATCAAAAAGGAATTAGATCAGTTCCTGGAGGATAGGTCCATCGGTGGCTATTAGCCAAGCTGGCCACTATTCTCAGGGTGTCCCCAAACCTCCAACTGCCATAAGATGGGTGTGAATAGTGGATGGATCACTGGAAATTGCCCTGTTCTGTTCACTCCCTAAGAAGCACCTGATATTGGCCCGTCGGACGACAGGAGACTGGGTGTAGGCCATGCCAAGCCAACCACACTGTAACCAGACATGGGAATTTATTGACACTCCACCTCTGGCAGTGGATCTGTGCCTCCTTCCTCCCAGGCAGCAGATGCTGGCACTGAGGAGGGGGCAGGAAAACTCCCAGACGACGTTAGCAAGTCCCTCGTCTCAAGGCACAGAGTGGGGTTAGCGGCCAGATGTCTCCTCTGCGAACCAGCAGAATAATGAGGCCGTGGCCGCAAACAGAAGAGCGGCTTGAAAAGTCCCTCCCCATTCACACCTGTGCCTGAGGAGCCTTTCTGTCAACTGCCACCGGACCAGAGATCGGCTCACACGAATCTTTGCCACAAACAAACCAAGAATCCCACGTGCCACCGAAGCACAGGCGGTATTCAGATCTCAGCGCCACCCACCTGGCTGTGGCCAAGAACACTCCACTCTCATGTCGCAGGGTCTCACTGATCGGCACATGTAGGATAGGGAAGAAATTTTCCCCTAGGTCAGCTTGGGAAGAACCTTGAGGCTTTTTTTTTTTTTTTTTTACCTTCCTCTGCAGCATGCAGGCGCAACTCACTTGCCAGGATTACCTGGGTCTCGCTCACATAATCGTTTCCCTGCTATCATGGGGGCCTCAGACACCGGTGTTCTTCGGTCCCTCTTGTTCTCTGTCTGCAGCACATGACAATCCAGTCTCTGGGAGCTATGATACTTAGGTCTCATTTCAGTCACTGGGCTCCGTATGCAGTGCTAGGTGGGGCTAGTGGCCAGTGAACACCAGGCTGGATGATCTGATTCCTCCGGTCTTAAACTATGACCCAGGAGGTAAATTTCATAACCCCATTTTACAGATGGAAAAACTGAGCACAGAGCAGGGACGCGACTAGCCCGAAGTCACCCAGTAGCTCAGAGCAGGGGATAACTTGGATCTCTGATTGCCAATCCAATGTGCTGTATACTAGACATGTTACTGCCACTGCTTTGACCTATTGGAGCACCCAGTGTTTCCCATTATGGCTTGTACTTTTGTTAGGACACAAAGCTCCGAGTCACATCCTGTGCAGCCCCAGGACCAGCAGTAAAGCTCTGCAGGCTTTCATTCAATGCCCAGAGTTCTAGATGAGCGTTTCTTAATTACATTCCAATTAGCTCTCCAAGGAAATCTTCCTGCGGATGCCACAGAGATTGCTGATGATGAGGGCAGAGCCAGGACCCCTGGGTTTTATCCCTGCTCCATCCTGTTCTCCCTGCCAATCCTCCAAACCTGAGGACCTGTCCCATGGGAGCTGTCCAGCCTCCATTGTGCTGAAGGCAGCAGGTGGAGACCTAGGGCCTCATCCAAAGAAGGAGAGCCTTTCCCAGCAGCAGACAGCCGAGCTAACAGGCATCAGAGGAGGGTTAATGACATAATGGAGCAAATAATCAAGCAATCAATTTGCAAACACCGAGAAGATAATAAGGTGATAAGTAACAGTCAGGATTTGTCAGGAACAAGCTGCGTCAAAGGAACCTGAGAGCTTTCTTTGACAGGGTAACAAGCCATGTGGATGGGGGAAGCAAATATGTGGTTTAACTTGACTTTAATAGGGTTATTGATAATGTCTTGTACGATCTTCTCATAAGCAAATTAGGGAAATATAGCCTAAAGATAAAGCTACTTCAAGGTGGGTGCATAACTGGATGGAAAACCTTTCCTGGAGAGTAGTTAACAGTGTTCACAGTCAAGGTGGAAGGGCATATTGAGTGATGTCCCACAGGGATCAGTTTTGGTGAAGTTCTGTTCAACATCTTCATCAATGATTTAGATAATGGCTTGAGATTACACTTAGAAAGTTTGCAGCTGATACCAAGATGGGAGGGACTGCAAGTGGTTTGGGGGGCAGGATTAAAATTCAAAATGATCTGGACAAACTGAAGAAATGGTCTGAAGTACATAGGATGAAATTCAATAATGACAGACGCAAAGTAATTCCACATAGGATGGAACAATCGGTTGCATGCATACAAAATGGGAAATGACTGCCCAGGAAGGAGTACTGCAGAAAGGGATCTGGGAGTCAGAGTGAATCACAAGTGAAATATGAGTCAACAGTGTAACACGGTTGCAAAAAAAAGAGTGAAAACATTTATTTCTGGATATATTAACAGGAGTATTGTAAGTAAGACACGCAAAGTAATTCTTCTGCTCTACTCTGCACCGATTAGGTCTCCTCTGGAATATTGTGTCCCATCGTGGGTTCCACATTTCAGGAAAGAAGAGGACAAACTGGAGAAAATCCAGAGAAGAGCAACAAAAATGATTAAAGGTCTAGAAAACATAACTATGAGGAAAGATCGAAAACATTGGGTTTGTTTAATCTGGAGAAGACTGAGAGGAAACACAATAACAGTTTTCAAATACATAAAAGGTTGTTACAAGAAGAAGGGAGAAAAATTGTTCTCTTTAACCTGTGGCGATAGGACAAGAAACAATGGGCTTAAATTGCAGTGAGGCAATTTAGGTTGGACATTAGGAAAAACAGCCTGTCGGGGCAGTTAAGGCCTGAAATAAATTGCCTCGGGAGGTGATGGATTCCCCATCACTAGAGATTTTTAAGAGGAAGTTAGACAGGCGACTGTCAGGGATGTTCTAGATCAGTGCTTCCCAATCTTTCCGGCTCGAGGACCACAAATACCTGTCTTACAACCCTGAAGGGCCACCAGTCTATCGACTCATAAAAACCGTCTCGACGTATGCACCGTTCAGGACTACAAATCACTACACAGTTAAAGCAAATATGTTGGTGCTGTGCTCATTTTTCCATTCACTGTTTTACGTCTCCAGATCACTCCCGGTACGTCACGCACTCACAGACAAAGCACTTGTCACTGCACGCTGAAGCACACAGCCTGGCAGCTAAGTCACAGTGGGTGGCCTGCTTAGTAAAGGTTAAATCCTAAAACACTGATTTTTAGAGTCCCGGCCTTCCTCAAACATGGCAGATCCTGGCTGTTCCCCCAGCGGTGCTCTCCCTTCCTCCCACTGCAGCCAGACGGACAATCAGTGAGGATGCTGCCTCCTTGCTGATCTCCTTTCCCCTGGCTGCAGCAGGGAAACTGAATATGGCCTGTAGCTCTGCGTGCTCCATCTGGGTCCCTAAGCAGCAGCTCGCTTCTGCAGTCAGGGGGATGAGAGATCAGTGTTCCCTTTCCTCTCTGGCTCCAGTAGGGACTTCAGTGTCTGGGAACCCGGGAGGAGCACTTTGCCATGCTCCCAGCTACAGCCAGCGGGAGGGGAGCACTGATCTCCCAGCCCTTAGCTGCAGCAAGCTGCCTTGTAGACCTGGGCAACGCTCTCCACCTGACTGAGTCCATAGGCAGCAGCTCCCTTCTGCAGCCAGCGGGAGGGGAGCCCCAGGTAGAGCTCTGTACTCATGTGGCACTTTTCTCCAGGGGATTGCTGAGCACCTGCCGCAGGAGGACAGATATCATTCACCAGTTGTTACAGAGCGTGAAACTGAATTACAGAGCGGGGACATCTAGGGGCACAAAATGACGGGGTGGCAGAGCCAACAAGAGAAACGAGGTGCCCTGCCCTCATCAAGAGGCCACACTCTACCTCAGGATGAGAAATAGGACCCAGGAGTCCTGGCTCAAGAGCCCTTCTCCCAGGTAGCACCGCCAGTTGTTGGTTTCTGGCTATTTTTAAGCCACTCTTCAGGTCTCCCCAGATGAGATTTCCCTCTTCCTGGAGTCGTGTCTCCCTCCTGACCCTGGGCTGCAGGGAAATGGAGCCCGTACAGAAGCTGCTCAGCATTGTTAGGTCCGTGGGCCTAGCTAAAGAGATGCAAGGAGATTCTTTGGTCGGCTTTCTCAGGGCTGGAGTTTCCCACCATGTCTCTTAATTAGCCCAGACAGGTTTCAGGAGGTTTTCTCATTAGAACGAGAGCTCATTCTGTCAGCATCTAATCCTCCCATCGACCAGGGCTGGGAGTCATTCCAGCACGGAGCATTGATTCATAGCCAGCTGCACTCTTGTAGCCTAAGGAGTTTTTCTTCCCCCCTGAAGAGCTGCAAAAGCATCCAGCTAAGATCAGTTAAGCTGGAAGAAGCAGGGGTGGGTTTTTTGATATGTTGTGTTTTTTTCACTTTGATCCACACACCTGGAAATACTGTCTAGTGGCTAGAACAGGGCACTAGGTGCCAGGGCTCCCAGCTCTATCCCCTGAGAAGGGATGTTAAATGCAGAATCCTGGCCAGTCTCCTATTCAGCGAATTACCATCCTTCCGTGTGATTTCTCGTGTACAGATATGCAGCAGTCTCTTTCACTTCTTGCCTGGATTGTTGTTTGTTACTGTCAGCTATTCAATAACTGCTCTGCTCCACCCTAGAGGTGGCTGCATTTCATGAGCACCTGGGGGAAACTGCAATCATTCACATGGAGAAAAAAAAGGCAAGCAGGGTCTCAGCAAGCGACCCATGAGTCTGCTAGGGCCCACCTGCTCTTTGATAGCCCTTTAATTCCAGCAGTGGCATTTGATACTCTGAGATCTAGCAGTCTCCGGATCAATCCCTGCAGACAGCAGATCCAGGAATGCTGTTACCGCTAGCTATCACAATGCGGTTCAGAACTGCCCTTCTGGCACAGAGTGAGTGGGAAAACCCCAGGCACATGTAAGGGATGGTGTTGATATTCCCAGGTTCTCAGCTTTTGCTAAGCCCCTGTCTGTGAGGGGCGCTCAGAGCTGCAGCGATAATGGGTGTTTAGACCCATGCCATGCAATGTGACACCGTAACAGGGCACCACGCCCATGGCAGTGAGCAGGGAGGCCAGGAACATGGGGCATGGAAGGGGAGGCTGGAAGACGCAGTGTAGATGGGTTGGTGTGGAGCTGTGTAGGGAAAAAAGGGGGCAGGGAGATCCTTCCAGAGACCTGGGGCAGCAACAACAGAACAGCCCCTGACAGAAGACAGAGGGAGCAGGCAGCTGAGAGTGGGAGGATTGGTTAGAGGACAGGAGATCCTGGAGGTGGAAGGGGGCCTTGGAGACCAGGGCAGTAATTTAGGGGTGGACAGGCCAGAAGGCAGCTGTGTCCATGCCACAGAGCCTGAAGTTGGGCTCAGAGTGACTTTGGGCCCCTGGGAGCAGATGAAGACCTGGCTGAGGGTGATTTTACACAAGGCACTACAGAGCTCTGGTCCTGGGGGGGAGCTCGCTCCGTGGATTCCCAGATGGTGGGGTGCAGTTTGCTGATGGCTCAATCGTGCCCTCCTTCCCCACTCTGTTTGGTGCATTAGATCAGCCCGTCGAAGGACTTGGCAGGCAGCCCCCAGACCTCTAATGGGCGTCTGCTGATTTGTTAGCCGAGATAGATTGGCCCATTAATCACAGGCAAGCAGGCCGGGGAACAAGGGCCTGGAGCGATGGCAGGAGGGGAGGGCTGGCTGTGTCTCCTCCCCGTCCCCCTTGGGAGGCCTGATCTGACTGGGTGTGGGCCCCTCAGCATGGGTCATGGGACTACCAGACCCCACAGCCCCCTGCACCCTGAGAGGTGAGGGCCCCACCCTTGGTACCCAGCTCGGGCAGAGAGCTCCATGAGCCTCGCCTTCCCCAGCCCCGCCTAGGCTCACTAATTGAAGCAGCTGCAGGGCCCCAAAATCCTGCGCCACAGATATCTGAGCCCGTCCAGAGATGCCCCTTCCCTGGGCTGGGCATTAACTGTGCTGCGGGCCCAGACCCACAGCCCCCCCTTCCACGGAGCTCGCCCCAGGAAGCAGCTAGGGAAGACCCAGATGGTTGGCCCCATTCTGTGCCTCAGCCGCGAGCACCACGCTCCTCTAGGCCTGAATGTGCAGGGTCAGTGCGTGCCCGCATTTTACTGAGCACAGCAGAGCGCCAGTGTCACCTGAGAGTGCGTGAATTTCCCCCACCCTAGCCCGCCCCTGGCCTGTAGCCCAGCACGGGACCCCAGTCTCCAGACTTTCCTTGTACTCAGTCACTCAGGATGCGTCTACACTTATAAATTAAGTCGACTTAAGCAGGCTTAAATCGACTTAATTTAATCCATGTCTACAGTGGGCTTTCCTTAATTCGACTTAAGCTGCTCCGTAATCGAATTACGGAAAAACTAGTTCGAATTAATAACACCTCGTTATAATTCGAACTAGTGTCTAAGTTGACTTTAATAAGTTGACTTAGCCAGGGTAGATGCCCTAAGTCGACTTGATCGACTTAGGGCAGGGGGAACAAGGGAGCACCGCATGGCTCCCTGGCAGAAGGGAGCCACTATGGATCCCTTGTCCCTGGGGCTGCTCCCTTCTCCCCAGACCCACAGCTTCCCTGCCAGGCTGGCTCTCCCTCCACCTCTCAAGTCGACTTAGTCTAGTGTAGACTCTCCAAGTTGACTTAATAAGGTCAACTTAAAGTAGACTTAGTAAAGTCAACCTAAATTCCTAAGTGTAGACATAGCCTCAAAACCCAGATCGCTCGAGCTACAGCAATAGCCTGTGGCCAAATGGAGAAGAACCTTTGGAAGCCAAGAGTCACGGTTTCCTTAACCAGCCGGCCGACCAGCCCTAGGCAAAGAGAAGATGCTGAGATCCACCTGCATAGCTTCTCGTTATCTCTGGAGCTCTCCAGAAATATTCCTAGCACCCAGACGCTTGCTGAGTGCAAAATGGCAGCCAGAGACGCTGTGCCCAGCTCCAATGGTTTGCAAAGGCAGCCCAGCAAAAATAACGCCTCCCCAACACACACACACCCCTCTACCACCACCAAGCCTTTTTAGCACCGCTCCACTGTATGTCAGTAGCATCACCAGCGTTTTCCTCAGGGGCTTCTTAAGAGCTGGATCCAGAGAAGTGCTGAGAACATCTAAAGGGGTGCTCAGTTCCCCACTGGACCATGTCTTTAATGCATGTAGGAATTTATCCTTAGGCATCATGGAACGGGCAACCTCAAGAGCAATGGCATGGTGACCATACGTGCGTACGCCAGCGCGCTCTCTGCCAGAAGCAATGAAGAGCAAAATCTAGCAGCCGTGACCCCAGCACAGTGAAGCACCAGCCGGCAATGGAAGATCTAGCACTGCCGTTTCTGCTCTGGAACAGCTCTCAGCCACGCCATTTCCAGCCTACAGAGGGAATATCTGGATCAGCCGCTGCCGGCTTGTTTTGCCCTGGGGAATTTGGTTACAGGGGGCTTTCAATACACCTGCAAGGAATGGGAAGGAACCCTGACTGGGAGGAAGTCCTCCTTGGGAAGATCCACCCACCCCAGTACCAACTTGAGCCAGCAAGGGAGAGAAGCCACCAACAGATCTGACAAGCCCCCGTCTTGGCCGCCAGAGAGATGGGCTGCACGGGACCTATCACTGGTAGCTCTTTTCTCTCTCTGACTGTGGTGATTTTGGGACTCAGGCTGTGGAGATCCCTAGCAGTGACCATCAGTCCTGAAATCCACCAGAAGGGGGTACTGGGGAGGGACAATCCCAGAACACTGGCTGTAAAGGATTCCCAGGGACTCAAACACCTGCCTCTGCCAGGAGGCGGAGCTCTGTTAAAAGTCCCAGGTGGAAGGGTCTGAACAAAGTAGAAATTTAATGACACAAATACTCGTCTGATTTGGGGATGGGGGCCTGTTTATTTGTTTTTCTCCCAGGGTTAGGTTGATTGGGTAGTGCAAGCAGCTGCGGGCGAGAGAAGGGGAAACAGAGGAAAGATGGGGGGGGGGGAATAATCCATCAATCCTGGTGCTTAAAGGAAAAAAATCCAAATTTCAAATAAATGGGGGAAAAAAACCACTTGAGATCACAGGGATTGGGGGGGGGGAGTTATCCCCACCCCCTTTAAAAAAATTAAACAAGGTTAAGTTGTACAGCTTCATACAAAGCCCCTTCTCTTTCTGATCCCACAATTTCCATATCAGAGGAATGTGGAATTAATTCATTCACTGGTTACAATCACCCCACGAGGGACTCAGATACACACCAGGGACTGGAGGAAAAATTATCAGCCACATCCTCAGCTGGTGTAAATCAGTGTAGTCACCAATTTACAGTGTGCCAGATTTTGCCTTCACACCTTACACCACTAACAACTCCAGTGACTTCAACAGAGTTAGCTGACTTACACAATACGTGAGGTCCGAACCACGCCTGTGGCTTGATCTCATCTGTAAGGTTTCAATGAGGAGTAATTTCATAGCTATAGGTGTGGTGGGAGCTTTCAGGTCATATATGTGATCAAAATCTGAAATTCTGCACAATTTCTAAGCCTTCCCTTCCTCCCCCCAAATTAAATGGAATAGTTTATCCTGAATACTTCCTTAAAAAGGAAGCTCTTGCTGAATACAGTACTGTGGTCCATCCAGTGACAATCCATATGTAGGGTTAGAAAAATATCCCAACTTCTGTTGAGCGGAAAGAATTTTTGTTTAATTTCACTTGTGTATCTTTATTCCTTCCTGGAGCAAAAAAAAGCAAGCAAAAAAAGATCCCTACCCACTGACTGTGACAAGAAGAATATATCCCCTGAATTACATATAAGGAGCTAATTATCTGACTGGCTATTCAGATGACCCTCCCTTTGGTGAGTTCTGTGGCTGGCATCAAGGCACCTGGAAAGTGAATAATCCTTGAGGAGGGGGCAAGCCACTGGAGAAATGCTCTAATTCTCTCTAAAGACCCAAAAGGGGGCTTCTCAGATCCAGGGCCCTGTCAGCTAGGGGCTAGCTTTAATTTTTACTTACACTAGAAAAGATTCAATAGACATCCCACATTTGATTCCCAGCTGCAATAGACGGCATTGCCACAGCCGCCCTTCGCCTCTCTGCAGACACAGCATCCCTCAGCTACCTTAAACCTCGGCCTGCTCCCCACACCAAGGATTCCAGAGCAATATCCCAGGAGAAATCCCCCAACCCGTCTCCTTTTTTTCCCAGTCGATATGAGGGAATGAAATCTGAGCAGGAGCCCTTGCGTGGGGCCAGCCCTGCCTGAGAGATTGCAGAAATGGGAGTCGGACTGACTGACATTGACTCCAGCTGTTTTCACGGCTGTCCCTGACTAGCGTGAAATTCTCTCTCACACACTGTCTGTCTCTAAAAGGGAATGTCGTCTGCTCCTTGGCGCCGATGGCCCTCTGAGTGCAGGGAGATCCCAGGAGGGTGGAGCTAGGATGAATTCTGGAGGACCTGCAGTTCTGGCGGTGATCGGACCTTCCCTCAGTACTCGGCCGGGACCTGACGTGGGTATGAGATCCACATAACACTTAGCCAGGGCCCAGCCATCTCCTCCCAGACCTCAGCACCTCTTGTTCCCTGGCTGGATGTATCAGCAGAAACTCCCCTAGAATCCAGTCAGCAGGTCCAAGTGAGTAGTCATTCTTGTAGGGGCTTCCCCAGAGCAGTTGGCACTGGGCTGGATGTCCAGTTGGAGCACATCAGCACAAGGATATTGATTTCAATGGAGTCACACTGATTTACACCATCTGTGGGTCTGGCCCATTGTGAGGGTCACTCTTCATTGGCATTGAGCAGCCTGATTCTTCTCTCACTGACACTCGTCTTACATGAGTGTGATTCCACTGGAGCTATTTCTGATTTACACCAGTGTAAAGCAGAGAAGAATCAAGCCCTTAAACATGGTGAACCCTCTGCCATGAAGCTGGGTCCCCTCGGCAGGGCTGCTGCTTGCTTTACCCACATCCCATGCAGACTTTCTGCTGTTACCTCACCATCACGACCCCCACCGTGCTATAGATCCCCTTCTCGGCTGGTTTTATCGCTACTTGGACTGGAGACAGGCCTGTACCCTGGGGGCAGACCTCATTTCCAGTCCCCACGAGCCACCCAGCCCCACAGAAAACATCAGGCCAGCTCCTCAGCTGGTGTAAACCCATAGAGCAACACCCACTGACACCTTCTGAGGATTTTGCCCACGATCAGTGTTAAATGAATCACTGCACATCCTCGCTCTGAGCTGGGTGCTGGCTCCAGTAAGCTGCTGTTTATTAGACTGCGTGCTTAGTAAGTTCGCAGATGACACTAAGCTGGGGGGAATGGTAGATACTCTGGAGGGCAGGGACAGGATCCAGGGAGACTTGGACAAATTGGAACACTGGGCTGAAAGAAACCTCATGAGGTTCAACAAAGACAAGTGCAAAGTCCTGCACTTAGGACAGAAAATCCCATGCACTGCTACAGGCTGGGGACCGATCGGCTAAGTAGCAGTGCTGTAGAAAAGGACCTGGGAGTTATGGTGGACGGGAAGATGAACGTGGGCCAACAGTGTGCCCTTGTTGCCAAAAAGGCCAATGGCATATTAGGCTGCATCAGTAGGAGCATTGCCAGCAGATCGAGGGATGTGATAATTCCCCTCTATTTGGTACTGGTGAGACCGCATCTGGAATACTGTGTCCAGTTTTGGGCTCCCCACTACAGAAAGGATGTGGACAAATTAGAAAGAGTCCAGCGGAGGGCGACAAAAATGATTAGGGGGCTGGGGTACATGACTTACAAGCAGAGACTGAAGGAACTAGGCTTATTTAGTCTACAGAAGAGAAGACTGAGGGGGGATTTGATAGCAACCTTCAACTACTTGAAGGGTTGCTCCAAAGAGGAGGGAGCTAGGCTGTTCTCGAGGGTAACAGAGGACAGAACAAGGAGCAATGGTTTCAAATTACAGCTGGGGAGGTCACGGTTGGATATTAGGAAAAACTTTCTCACTAGGAGGGTGGTGAAGCATTGGAATGGGTTACCTAGGGAGGTGGTGGAATCTCCATCTTTGGAGATTTTTAAGGCCCAGTTAGACAAAACCCTGGCTGGGGTGATTTAGTGGGAGTGGTCCTGCTTTTTAGACTAGATGACCTTGTGAGGTCCCTTCCATCCCTCTTATTCTATGATTCTACGATTCCACACTTGGCACGCCTTACAGGCAGGGCCCAAGAATAAATTTTCAGGCCCTGTCCAAACTTATAACACGGGACCCCATCCACACACATCATAATAGGGTTTGCGGCCCTCAAGGGCCTCCAGGCCCCAGTAAAGGACCCCGTTTCCCCTCCCCCCTCATGTGGGGGCCCTGCTTAAAGGCCAGTGTCCCCTGGATCTCTGCCCAAGAGCTAAGTGACCCCCAGAACAGCCAGCTTGCTTTCTCTTTCTCATCAGCTGTGATTTATCATTAGAAACTATTAGCTTGGTGCATTATATATTATGGATTGGAATTTACATTCACCACAGGGCTCTGGCAGCTTGCTTTTTTAATTGCATCACTGAAGGATCCTTTTCCCTTCTCCGCCTCACTGCTCTGCCTCTCAGAGGCTCTGGGCAATATAGTCAGGTGCTCCAAAGTCCAGTCATTTGGGAAGCAACCCCCCCTGCAGCTCAGAACAGCAATGAAAGACACCTCACCTGCACAGACCGTTCATGTCTTGGCAGCTCCCGGCCTCAGTGTGGTTTGCCCACCAGCGTCACCAGCTCTGCCTGCCTCACTGACCCCCTTGCGATACACGTGGCCCGTGCATGGGGCCTGCATCTAGGCTGGGAATGCCAGGGCCCCTACTGCAGGAAGGGGAGCAGCCCCCCTCCCAAATTGTTAAACGTGAGCCAACAGGACACAAAGACACACTTGGCCACTGTGTTACACGCGGGCTCCAGCCGTCTGCCCAGTGGATCCAGCTGATTGCTCTGTCTAGTCCCCCCCTGCACTAGGTCATGTGATCTGAGGGCCTGCCTCCCGTAGGAGAACAAGAGCCCTACCGCCATGTGGTCCCTCCTCCAACCTCCTGGGTGAGACCATCTCATTTTGGATCCTGCTAAAGGCTCGATGTTCAGAGGAAGGAAAACCCCCCTCTACCACTGAAGGGACCAGATGCTCAGCCGCTGTCAACTGAAATCACTGGCATTACACTGATTTACACCAGTGAAGATCTGGCCCTCGCTATGTGACCTCACATTTCCCAGCTCTGTGCCTCAGTTTCCCCGTCTGTCACGTGCGGATAACAATCCCCACCTGCGATCACAGCCCTAGGAGAAAGTTGCTGTATCCATGGAAGGAATTCCTGTAACTCTAGTAAAGGTGAATAGGGAAGTCTGTTACATACAGAAATATTATGTAAGCAAAGCCAACAGCTGCTGAGCAGACCTGGAGCAATTTAAGTTGGAAGACAGTGCCTCTTCAGTTAGGAAGCAGCACTTCCCCTGAAGAACCGCTAAAGGGGAAATACACTTTACACACAAAGTACTTTGTAAGAAAAACTAGTTATGTGGATGAGCTGGTCTCTGATTGGTCAAGGCAGACCACCATGTCTGTTTTTACGTTGATCAGACTGCAGCAACTCAACAATGGATGGCTGCTTTTCTAGCACAGGAACTGCTAATCCATCACGTGTGACTGAAAGTGGCCCAAGAAAGAGTCCCTTGGAATTTACTGAAGCCCCCAATTAATCCCCCTTTAAAGCTATTTGAATCTGGTGCAGAATTTTTATTGTTGAGTGTTGAGATTCATCCTTTCGCTAAGAAATGGAAAGGTCAACAACAAATGAGCTATTGTGATGGGAAACTGCAAAGCAATGCTGGAAACTGAGGCATATGTGACAGTTGGGGGACTGATGGCTGTGTCTTCCTGGGCTTCTTGAAGACAGATAATGGAAGCCTGAAAGGCTTGTATCTTTCTGTCTGTCAAGATGTGGGTGTGGGTGTATCTTATTTTTAAAATTATCTTTCCCTTGCTTGTTTTTTACATCAGAAATTCAAGTTTGCTTGCTTGTTTTTTACATCAGAAATTCAAGTTTTGACTCCCATTTTTTCTGGATGTCTCTATGGACAACCTGAGAACTGGCAGGATTGTGTCACCATAGGTACCACTGAGCACTGAGAGGGAGAAGGGAATTTAACTCAGGCTACTTGGGATTTGTTTTCTGTTCATCCCTAGTTAATTCAAAGGCAAAGCAACCTATTGGGAGGAAAGAGCTCTCTGTTAAAAAGTCAAACAACTCCACCATTTCCATTAAAGAGAAAGGCCATGTTCTGGTTTTCTGACCCTCCAGAGAAGACCTCCAGCAAAAAAAAACAAGAAAGACTTGATAGTAAAAACAAGTGAGGGGAGCTTTAAAAAAGTTCATTGGTTCTTTACAGATCATAAATTTGCACCCACTATTAATCCCTTCGGAAGGTCGGCACAGAATCCTGCTCTAACTGCCCCGTTAATGGATTCAGCACAGAAATACACTGAAATAATCTTTTTAAAAAGCCTGATTCCCCTCCTCTGATCATGGGAAGCCATCAACTTCAGTGCAGCCTGGATGGGCCCCCCAAGACACTTCCTGATTCGCTGAGAGCATGACACTGTGCCTGGGATGCCACCGAGTGGTGTCTTCTGCAATGCCCGCGTTTAAAAATGACAGTCCCTCATTATCCTCCAGGCTCCGCTTGCAACAAAGATCTCAAGGGCGACTCGCTGCTGGGGAGCAGTTTGAAGGCTCAGCAAGCAGCAGGCCGCCGCTGAACCGAGTGACGCTGTCTCCTCTTTTTTGGCTCAGCACAGTGTGAGGCTGATAGCTAAAGCCATGTCGCCGGCAGAGCCTGTGCAAGCTAATCCCACAGCCCCTCTGCCAACACTCTTCAAGCCCGCCCCACGACAGCAATGACCTGCCCCACTGGAGCCTCTCCGTTTCAACCGTCAGCCCTCTGCTGTCCCAGCCGTGGGCTCCCCCCACCCACAACTCTGCCACTGCCCATTCATCCTGGCCAACAGCCAACCCAGAGCACATCCTGCTTGGCCAATCGCTTGTCCCCCCACCAGTAGCTCTGTCAGGGTCCTTCCCCCCCAGCCCTCGACTCATCGCCCCCCTGATTGCAAAACCTGGCTCCGCACTGTGGGGGTTGATCACATCAGTAGAATCAAGTAGCAAAACTTTCAGGTCCAGAGATAACATCACAGTGCCCTGAGACACTTAACACAGAGGTGACAGTATTACCTAGTGGGGAGAGCAGGAGGCCAAGAGGCAGGAGACCTCTTCTTTTCACAGCTTCATCACTAGCCCAAAGTCACGTCATCCCCCCGTGCCTCAGTTTCCCCAGATGTAAAACAGGAAGGATGATACTGGCCTTTTTTGTAAAACGCTTGGAGATCTAGGGCTGGAACGTGCTAGACACAAACTAAAGATTATCACTATTAAGCCTAGCTTGCATAGATAGGACATCACATGTTCAAGCTATGTTTCAGCTGGGGCTGGGAACAGTCATTTTGCTGGTGCAGATGGAAACCAAGGTAGCAGTTTGATCCACAAACAGATTACGCGAATGATGGATTCAGCGGCCACTTTGAACGCCACTGTTGGGAATGTGGCCAGACAGTGTGAAAGCTGGTGGTCAGGAAAAGTTGGGGGGTTTTTCCCCCTCCCCTGAACATTTGTGTCTAAAAACAGATTTATTTTCTTTTCCTTTCTTTCCATTTTTGCCATTTTTCTGTGCAAGTTTGTGGGTTATTTTGTGAAAAAATTGAAAAGGTTTTTTTTTTTTGGCAACAGAAAATTGAAGGTTCCTTTGCCAACCCCACTCCCCCCAAAAAATGAAACAAAGTTGACCTTTTGCAGAAATGTCCACTTCCTTGTAAGAGATACATTCCACCAAAAATAATTTTAATGGACATTTTCTGGACAGTATAAAACTGAGCCCCAGATTTCTAATCCCCTCCATAGCTCTCTCAATTGCTAAGCCGTGGAAACCAAACGCCCAGCTCTGCAAGAACCTGCTGCATCACAGAGCAAAGCCTCATCGCCGGACACAAAGAACAATCAAAATCTTTAGCACCTCTAAAGGGCTTTTCACCTTCAAAGCATGTCATCGTCCTATTTATGCAAAGACTAATTAATCTTGCAGTACCTGTGCAAGGCAGGAACACAGCCATGTCAACCCCCAGAGAGAGAGCTGGGAAACTGAGGCACGGCGAAAGCCAGAGATTTATCCAAGGCAACACAGCAAATCTGTGTCCGATAGATAGATAGATAGATAGATAGATAGATAGATAGATAGATAGATAGATAGATAG
>ML686027.1:871386-929582 GCA_007922175.1 Pelusios castaneus | reverse complement strand
GTGCTGCACACTCACACTGATGCACACTCACCCACCCAGTGCTGCACACTCACACGCACACAGAGCCAGCAGGGAGCAGTTTTACCTCCAGAGCCACTTGCTGCTTGGGGCATGACCCGGGGAACCCGCCCCAGGACGGCACTGCCGCCCGCGCCGAGCGCTCCCCCCAGGGCTCACCGGCCGGGCACAAACTTTCGGCCCCGGGGCCGGCCCTACCTGCAGGAGACGGTGATCTCCACCTTGGTGGCCGGGATGCTGCCCGCCAGGGGGTCGAAGTCGCTCACCGAGGCCATGTCGCCCCCCTTGTCCATCGCCTCCTCCATGGGCCCCCGGCACCTCCCGCTCACAGCCTGGCATGGCCCGGCCCCGCGCGGGGCATCGCCAGCCCTCGCCGCCCGCGCCGCGCTCCTCCCGGAGCCCCGAGCCGCGCCACTGCCAGGCTCCACCTCCCCGCGCGGGGCGGGCGGCGCCGAGCCGAGCCACTTCTGCAGGGGGCCGGGGCCAGCCCCTCCCCGCCCCCAGGGGGTGGGGCGGGGACAGCCGGGGGGGCGCCCCTCTCCACGCGGGGGTGCTGTGTGCACGCCTTGGGGGGCCCCTGGGCGCCCTCTTGAATTGGTGGGGCGCAGGGGGCGCCCCTCGGGGTCTCTGCCAGCGCTGTGCCCCCCGTGGGCACAGGGTGCCCCTGGTGTGCCCAGGCAGCAGCCCCTGAGTGCGCTGGGCGCTGGCCGTGTGCCAGTTGCGGCGTCGATGTGGGTGGGATGCAGGGTTACACCGGGTGGGTGTTTGCGCAGAGGCGGCCTTTGGCTATTGGGGGCCCTAGATGATGGCCCGTTGCAGGGCTCCCTATAGGCCTGCTGGTCACCCATCTCCGCTGCTGGCCACCCCTCTCCAGCCCCAGCAGCCCTAGCCCCCTGGGCCAGCTCCTCCTCCTGCGGCAGATGGAGGCAGACGTGGCTTTTGGGGTAGGCGAAGCAGGCGACGGGGCCCCTTACAGCTCAGGGCTTCGCCCACCCCAAAAGCCACCTCTGTGTTTGTGTATGGGTGGCGTATCTGTTGAGGTGGGGCTGGATGTCGCAGGGTAGTGTGTCCAGGTGTTGTGGGTGAGTGTGGCGCATTGTGCCTGTACGTTTGTGGGGGGTATTGACCATGTTCTTGACTGTTGGGCAGGTGCATGTTTGGTTGTGTGTGTGTGTTTGCGAGGGGCATATTCTGTACTCAGGGAGGGGGTGTGTGTGTGCGAGGTGCGTGTTCTGTACTCGGGGAGGGGTGTGTGCACGCATTGTGTGTGTGTGTGTGTGTGCAAGGGCTGTGTTCTGCATGGGGGGTGCACACATTGTGTGTGCAAGGGTTGTGTTCCATACTTGGGGAGAGGGTGTGTGCACGCATTGTGTATGTATGTAAGGGGTGTATTCTGTATGAAGGTGTGCATGCATTGTGTATGCAAGGGTTATGTTCTGTACTTGGGGAGGGGGTGTGTGTGCACACATTGTGTATGTGTGTGAGGGATGTATTCTGTATGTAGGGAGGGTTGTGCACGCATTGTGTGTGTGTGTGTGCAAGAGCTGTGTTCTGTATGGGGGTGTGCACACATTGTGTGTGCAAGTGTTATGTTCTGTACTCGGGGAGGGGGTATGTATGCATACATTGTGTATGTGTGTGAGGGATGTGCTCTGTATGTAGGGAGGGTTGTGCACGCATTGTGTGTGTGTGCAAAGGCTGTGTTCTGTACGTATGGAGGGGGTGGCTGTGTGCGTTTGCAAGATGTTATATAGAGTGGAGGAGTTTGTTGTGTATATTTTACATCTGGGGTGTACTCTAAATGGGTGTGTGTGGACACAGAGACAGGAAGCAAGGGGCTGTAACCCCCACCCATCAGAGAACAGGGCTCTGCCTTCCATTAACAGCCCCCACCCAGCCAGATCTGGGGGCACAGCCCCATACACACTCCAGACCAGCAGTGCATACACAGAGCCTGCTAACTCATGCTGCATCCCGCAGTCCAGCTGTGTCCCACTAAACGATTTCTCCCCAGATCTGCACTCGGATGAACAAGCAACCCCAAAGCTGGCTAAGAAAAGCAAAGGGAGACTATTGAAAGCCAGCACATTAATTATTGGGGCGGGGGGGGGGAGGAATGGCCCCTATTCACCTGCTTTTCTTCTGTCGTCAACTCTGGTGCAGGCAGGCAGAGGCGGTAAGAAACCACGCAGGCTAATAAGAGCCGGGTAAGCTCACCGAGTAGGGAACGCAGGGCAGGAGGGAAGGTGACACAGAAATGTTGGCAGGAAAGGCGGGCCCAGGCTCTTAGCTGGAGTCCCAGAGATTCACGGAGAGACAGTGATTTGCACCAGCTGAGAATCCGTTCCACCAACTTTCATGGGCACACTCCAATTTATGCCAGCTGTGGGGCTGGCACCTGAGGCTTCCCAGCATGAGGGAGTCTGGGCCAAATCCTGAAAACGCTCTCTCCTTCAAGCAGTGGCGTTGCTGGTGCTGAGCACACAGGGCACGTGCCCCGAGTCAGGCAAAGATCCAGGGCCCAGTCGCCACCCGCTGGCAGCAGGATCCAGCCTCAGGACCCCAGCATGGCCTGGCACCAGGCCGCCAGCTGGCAAAAAGAGCCCAATCTGGCCCCTGGCCAGGGACCCAACCGACATTGACAGCCGGATTGGGCCCCAGCGGGCGGATCGGGCCCAGGGGCGGATAGGGGCTGGGGAGGGATTGGGCCCAGGGCTGAATCAGGCCCAGAACCTTGTCTTAGGGAGCAACGCCCCTGTCTCCCAGTCAGTGCGGCTGCTCAGGGAGGAATTTGGAGTGTGTTGTCTAAAGCAACGGTTCTCACCCACTGTGTCGGGACACAAAGGTGTGTCGTGAAGAGCCGGGAGGTGCGTCACAGAAAACTGGCAGCTCAGCTTGGAGTCAGGTTGCCCGCCCTCTCTGCTGCCCTCAACAGCCCGCTCCTGCTGCATAACACAGACAGCAGCCAGGGCTAGATGAGTGAAGGACTTAGGGGCTGCAACCCAGAGATCCTGGGGAGGGGGGCACCACTTTCCCCACAAAAATAAACCCAGCTCCATCGAGCCAGATCGCCCAGGCACCAGCCTGCGCTGGCTTGACTCTGCTCCCACCCAGGTCCCAGAGTGCTGCATCCTCTAGAGCGCCGCAGCCTCCCACGCACCCCCAGCCCCGGATCGTAGTGTGTCACGCAGGGAAACATCGTCTGTCAGGTGCGTCGCAACGGAAAAAAGGTTGAGAACCGCTGGGCTAAAGGCTCGAACTTTTTGTAGACCCAGTCCTGCATAGCCTTATGCCTGAAGTCCTTTCGGGCCTGGTTCATCTCTCACCTACCATAACCCCATTCACTTCAGTGCTGCTACTCCTGATTCACACCTGGGATGAGAGAATAGGGCCCCCGGGGTTAGTCACAGGAGTAAGGCATTGCAGGATCCTGTGGATTGATGGGTTTTAGTGCTATATTGGACCAGAAGCATAGCCAGAACTAATTTTTTTGGCAGGGTCTGTGATTGACAGGGGTGGACACAAACCTTGTGTCACGAGTGAAACAGAGGCTGATGAAAACAGATCAGTTGTTTCAAATCTGATGGATGGCCCTGTTTTCAAAGTGGGTGGGCCATGGCCCATCCAGGCCCACCTGTAGCTACACCCTGTATTGGACCTGACTCTTTATTCCTTTCGTCTCCAGAAAAAGCATTGCTGAGCTCAGCAGTAACAGCTGACCTGAACCTCTGGATCCTGCTCCTTTCCCAGCAGATCCCAGTCCAGGTAGCTGGATAAAGGTCTTTACTCCAGTATGTGGCCCCTTCTTTCACTTCACCTGCTCTTGGCAAGCATGGGAGAATCCCCTTTGGGGTTAACATCCAGGGCCCTGGTTTCAGTTTGCAGATCTCAGTTCCTCCATACACCACCAGATGTCACAGCAACACCCAGCCCAGCCTGGGGAGTCAGGTTTGCTGAGCAGGTGGGAGCAAGGAAAGTTGTAAATAACAGTCTCTTTAAAGGTTGCTGAGTCCAGAGCGTGCCACTTTCACAGCCAAACACTACGCTCCATTAGGCAGACACAGATGTGTCTATAAACAGATGAGCTAAATTCCTTGATGGAGTGAACACGATGGTGTGAGAGTCTCCCCTGTTCACAGGAGCAGAAAATCTACCGCCAAAACTGCTGACTTCTAACACTCCTCTTTGGTGTCAATGGCCCGAATCTCATTGACTTCAGAGGACGCTGGAGCAAGCCTGCGACTGGAACATTGTCATGACACATAAAGTGAGGAATTTACTACCCAAGGTTAAAGACACTGAAAGGTAGAAGATGGAAAGGTAGCTCCGACCAGGCAAACAGCAGAAAGTCTGATTAATAACAATAATAATAATGATCTTGTGCCTGACACATTTATGGAGGGGATGGGGCGATGAGATCAGCACAGAGCTGATCTGCTACTCCCAGCAGCAAATATCTCCAGTCGCCACTGATGGGATGCTAGATAGGGAAGGCTCTGATTTATTACAGAGAATTCTTTCCCAGATATCTGGCAGGTGGGTCTTGTCCACGTGCTCTGGGTCTAACTGAAGGCCATATTTGGGATCAGGAAGGAATTTCCCTCCAGGTCTGATTGGCAGAGACTTTGGGAGTTTTTTGCCTTCCTCTGAAACATGGGGTATGGGTCCCTTGCAGCTTAAACTAGAGTAAAGGATGGATTCTCCATAAGTCTTTAAATCATGATTTGAGGGTTTCGGTAACTCAGCCAGAGGTTATGGGTGTATTGCAGGGGTGGGTCGATGGGCTTCTCTGGCCTGCAACATGCAGGAGGTCAGATTAAATGATCATGGATCCAAATTCCATTCCAGACTCCCTATGTGACCTTAGGCAAATTTCTTCATCTCTCTGAGACTCAGTTTTTCCAGCTGTAAAATGGAGATGCTCCAACAGCACTCTTAACTCTGACCCCCACCACTGCTGAGAGAAACCCCGCAATCACTCTAGAAGAGTACCACTAATCATCTTACTTGGGCACAGGAGTTTTAATACATGGGGAATCCCTAACTCTTTTCATCAGCAAATCCCAAAGCACTTTACCAAGGAGCACAGTATTATTATCCCCATTTTACAGATGAGGAAACTGAGGCACAGACGGGTGAAATGACTTACCAAGGTTACCCAGCAGGCCAGTGACAGAGTCAGGAGTAGAATACCAGTTTTCTGTGTCCGAGGCCAATAGTCTGGAAACAACCTGTGCATACCCTCATGGCTTGCAAGAAGACGCAAGCCCATCTAGTGAGACTGCACAGGGCTTTGTGGTCCATGTGGTCAAGGAGAATGTGGAAGAAGTTGATGGCTGGCCAGCATCAGGAATGAGAAATCTGTGACCAATATGGAGTTAGTGAATAGGATCCCTATAGAGCAGGCCTCAATAAATCAAAGTTTCTGCTCGCCATGGCGACCAGTTTTAGTAACCTGTCACCTAGCTCCACTGCAGAAATGGCAACCAAAAGTAAAATTGCTGGCGCCTAGCTGTGAGCCAATTTTGTCCACCCCTGCTCTAGAGGCATATCCAGCCCAGAATGGGATGATGAGTGAGACCACAGCACAGACATACATGGAGGATGTGGAGTGGGATATTAAGATCCCTGTCTGGTGCTTAGGAGAGGGGAAGAGTCTGATCTCCAGCCTCTAATACTCAAAGGCCAGTGTATAGGGTTTTCTCTGGGAAAGCAGGGTGATACACCCTGTAGCTGAGAGACAAGGGCGGCAAGAATGGCTGTTGGGTGGGAGGGGCAGAGTTAAGGTCGTTTTAATCTTTTCTGAATGGGAATGTTGTAAAGACCAGGATTTTCCAACATGAGGAAGGAATTTGGCTATCTCAGTTTGGGTTGTCCATCTCAAGGGGGTGTGTCTTAATAAGAGTGCTGGTCACCTGCCTCTGAGGATCAGGCCCCTTTAAGGCATCTGAAGTCAGGCACCCCAAAATTCTAGTCACTTGTGAAAATCATGGAGGCAGATCCTCAGCTGGTGCAAATTGAAGCCAGGACAATTTTCATCCATCGATGACCTGCCCCATGGCATTATTTCCTGACTTTCAAATGATATTTTATCTTTGAACAGATTGCCTCACTTTCCTCTGGTTCTGCTTCCCCAGTGCTCTAATAACATAGCGTTAAGGTAACAAACACCTATTTATAATCTAAGGCTATGTCTACACTAGAAAAAGTTAGGTTGACTTTTGTTAAGTCGACTTAATACGGTCGACTTTAAGTCGACTTAAAGCCATCCTTACAAAGTGGACTAAGTCGACTTAACTTTAATTCGACTTAGTCCACTTTGTTAAATCAATTTAACCACCCTTAAAGTCGACTTAATAAAGTCGACTTAAAGGTTACTCCCCATACACACTGTCCTTAAGTCCGCTTAAGGCGACCTAATGGGTGGTTCTTATTAAGTCGACTTAAGCTTTCATTAAGTCATTAAGGAATTTCTTAAGTCAACTTAATGAAAATCTGGTGTAGACAGGGAGAATTTAGGTCGACTTAAGCCTCCTTAAGGAATTTCCTTTCCTTTTTAAAGTAAAAAGGTCAAACTCCTCAAATGTGATTTCAGTTTCTCGCTCACGCCGCTTCCAATGTACATCACAGGCAAAGGCATCTGAGACCCTCTTCTCCCAAACCAGCTTTATTCCAATAAAGTCAGACTCGGATCAGAGAAGGAGCAACTGGGAATTTGCAGAATCTACAACCTCCACAGCAGAGCACATTCCGCTCCTAGCATCTCTGCAGGTGCTTTCAGGCATCTCCTTTGGAGTTTATAAGCAGCGCAAGTTTCTAGCACTTCAGTGTTCTTAGTGGAAAAGGAGAAACGGCTCGTTCGCCATCAAGGGGGTTTATTACGGATGCCATTGACACAGAGAGATCTTGTGGATCTCTCGGCTCAGCAGCTCCCAGAAGAAGCCTACAAGGGTGACCACTATGGGTCTCTTTCAGTCCTGGATTGGACTGTCCCATCGTGGAAGGGGCGACCCTGCAGCTGGTTGCGGTCCATCACTGAGATGGGGGACGCGACCCTGTGTTGGATGATGGGACAAGCTGCTGACTCCTGTTCTTTTGAGCAGCGTTGGGGCAACATAAGCCGTGGGAGAGAAAGCACAGCTCCTTCCTGCCAGTACATGCCACAGGAGAAGAGCTCTCTCTAGCACAGCCCATCAGCCATATGGACAGCAGCTGGCTGGCTAACATCTGACTGAGGCCACAAGCCATTATGCCTCTCTTGTGCTAGAGCCCCTCTATTCTGCTCCAGAGGCATATGGGGGGTGTAAAGGAGGCCGAAACCTCAGACCGGCCCCTGTGTCAGACCGGCCCCACCAGATTAGAGCTATCAGGACAGATCTACCCTCGTCCTGCTTCTAGCCACAGGTGCAGGGCGTGTGTCAGGGCAGGACAGGATGCAGATGGGAGAAGGCAGGCTGAGGTCCCATGTGCTGGCTAGTCTCTGCTGGCCATTGCCCACTGGGAACCAGCTCTGACTGGCACTGGGCTGTGCTAGGCAGACCTCCTGGCTCCACCAGGGTAAGAAAGCGCAAAGGTGGTGCTTTGGGCTCCTTGGTGGACACACACACGTCCAGCACTAGCACTGGGTGCCTGAGCTCCTAGGCTGGCATGCTTGAAGGACAGAGTGCAGGACGCGGGAGCCGGATTCACACTGAAACAAAGGAGAGAGCTAGGTGCCCAATGCCTTGGAGGATCGGGGCCTGAGCTTCCCATCAAGGGCTTGATCCCTGAGCGCACTGAAGTCACTGGTGGTTTTTGAGGGCTTCCAATGAGCTCAATGGCAGCTCTTGGGTCTACTTCTCCCCTGTCTGGATTGAGCCTTCTGTAAATGCATCGTCTTCCCTTGCCAGCTGCCCTGTTTTATCACTGCACCTTGGCCCCTGGGGCCCAACCCCTGAAACTCCTCACCAACCGCACTCCTAAGGGAGGCCAGACTCTGAGCAGGACTGGAGACTACACATGTGAACTAGACACGGAACGCCCTCACCTCTGCGACGGCTCACTTGTGCAGCAGGGTTTGTATTTTGGATCCATTTTTAGGGATATCTCCTTCTCCTGAGAAAGGATTTGGCAACATTTCTCAATGAGACGTTAAAATTGCACTCATCAATTTATTTAAAAAAAAATCTAAACCTCACTCATTCAGATTGTCATTTTGACAGCCCCGGGGGCTATATTTAAAATCACTCTCTGTATCTGTGCAGCTGATTGGAACCAAAACCTGTTCTAAAACCCCGATTTATGTGTCATCTCTTTCACATTTCGCTCCTCTTAGACTGTGAAATCAAATCAGCTCAGGTTTGCAGCTGATCAGTTTCCATTCACTTCTACTCCTGGAGATTCCTGAAGAGAGGAATGATGAGGCAGTCAGCTGGCTCCCAACTCCACAGACATAGGGACGTGTAACCCTTTTATGGGTCCATTGTCACACCATCTGAGCATCTTACAATCTTTATCCTATTTTTATCCTCACAATAAGTGTTTGGAAGAGCAGAACAGGAGTGACCAGCAGAGGGACCACTTGAGCAATTCCTCAGCAACACCACCGGGAGGCGCCCTGCTGGTAAGCCCTGTGCTGGGACACTGGGGGGTAAGGTCCCAAGAAAAACAGTTTGAAAACCATTGGGCTAGACTAGAGGATGATTTTGCAAGTGTGTGTGTGCATGTGCACGTGGTGTGTGGGGGAAATTGCCTGTTGTTGGTTGCTCCAGCTGTGTTCAGGGAAACAGGATTTGGAGGGCATTCTTGTAAATACATAGGAGTGCATCAGAGAAATCCCTGAATTTCTCCTCCGGATGAAAACAGTCTTGAGAAGCTCCCAATATTAGCCAAACTGCTCAGGCCACAGGAGGGTAATAATGTTATTACAAGGTATTACTCATTATTATTATTAAATGAAAAGTTTTCTGTTCATATTGGGTTTTGCAAAGCCATTGAAAAAATAAGAGGTTTAAATATGAGGTCTAAAGGAAGACGATAATATGGCTTTAATCTCATGTGCTAAAAATAAATTTACTTTTTTTTTTTTACCGTCCAACTTCCCCAGTTCACATGCAGAATCTCACAGCTAACAACACCTGAAACCATGGCATAATTTGCATGAAAAAGCACAGTTAGAACCTATTAATACCTAACGAGGGTAGGAAAGCATTTATCCCAAACCCCCTCCACGCCCAAAAAGATGATTTCAACGAGATTTAACTCTGAAAATATCTATAAAAATAGCTCTTGGTGTCCAAGATGTCAAATCTGCTTGCAACCAAGTTCTTTTCTCTGCTTCTCGACTAATGCCTCGTTCCTTTGAATTTCTCCCTGGCAAATGTTTGAGATATTAAACTAAAAAAAAAAATACATGCACAATGTAATTAGCACTGGAGGTTTAAAAAAAACAGAAGGAGGTTTATTAAAATAATCTGGGAAAGCAGAGAGCAATTATTTCCTACCACACATGGATTTTAAAAAGATTACAGTGTAAAACGCCATTACTGGAGCCACAAGAAAAAAAGGAAATGCAAATTCTTGTCAAGACATGGTGTCCTATGTCTGATCAGGCCATTAGAAGATTGTTTTGGTTGGTTTGTCTGTTTGTATTTGATTTATTTCTTATAATGACAGGAGACTATTTTTAGGCTGATTGCCCTAATATAGATTGGGCTGAATCTATCTATAGGATGTATCTGGCGCCCATTACCGGTGTATCAGAGGGTGCGTCTACACTTGTAAATTAAGTCGACTTAATTTACTCTGCGTCTACACTACACTTTCCTTAAGTCGACTTAAGCAAGCTGCTTAAGTAAATTAAGTCGACTTTGTTAAATCTCGTTTAAAGTCGACTTTAGGTACAATGGGGCAAAGGCTGAGCCCCCTGGCAATTGGCAAGTGGTGCCCCCCCTGCCACCGTGGACATCTCCCAGGTCCACCTAGCCCCTAGAAGTTGACCTAGGCGTCCAGTGTGCACACTCTAGGTCGACTTTGTAAGGTCCCCCCTAAGTCGACTTAAAATTTAGGTGTGGACATGCTAAGTCGACTTAACAAAGTCGACTTTGTTAAGTTGACTTAGCTAAAGTCGACCTAAATTAACAAGTGTAGACATAGCCCAATTGACCTCTGCTAGACCCCACAGGGAACCTGCACTGCACCCAGGGCTTCCTGGGTCCTGAGCTTTAATCACAAAACTGCCTTCTGGGTCTGCAAGGGAAAAGCTGTGAAAACAATTCTCCCTCCTTTGGAGCCCTGCAGTCACACACCGCTCACACGCATTACCCTGCCCTAGGAAATATAAACAAAACAACCCAACCGGTTTCCATGCTGTCCGTGTGTCAGGGCCTGACTCCCCCCTCATTCACCCTGGGGTAACTTCACTTTATTCCAGGTCTGCACCCTGGTGGCTCAGATCAGAAGCTGGGCCCCAGACTTTCACCCCACCTGTACCCATCTCAACCACACCCCAGCACCTGAACTGTGGCATGGGTGGGATTCAGAGCTACATTCCCCACCCCCTCCGTATTGTGGACTGAGAGAGCTTTGCAGCCTTGAGACATCACTGCTTTGATCACATCCCCATCGCCCGTGCCGGTATCCTTTACCTCCACTCCATGCTGCCTTCTATGGCTGTTGCAGTTCACGGCATAGATGCTGCTTAAGCAGGGAAGGGGCTCCCCAAGGGCTCAGCATCCCCAAGCAGGATCGGATTCTCCATCTTCAGCCCACTAAGGGCCAGATTTTCAAAGCAGCTGCCCCTTATGGGACCTAAATAAGAACAGAGACCCCTGGGTCTTAACTCATGGCATTCTGCTGCCTGAGGTCAAAGACCTGAAGCATGAAAATTTATATCTCTGCCAAAACATTTGTTTGTTACTCCTTTTTAGTATTTCCTATTCTAATTTGGGACATGCTTGCTACCCATGAAAATGCCTAACACACATATGGATTCAGGATTGTTACACAAACAACAGCCTAGACCAGTTTCCTATGAATTCACTAGATTTCAAGTTTGCTTAAAGCCCAGACTCACGACTTCCTATAAATATAACCATTTATTCATGAGCAATAGACTGGAAAGACAAGTAAGAAACGACAGAAAGCCAAGAGAGATGAAGGAATTTAACATCGGTGGTTAAACTTATGTGAGAAGTAATGAAGCACATCAAAAGAAATCAAGGGTTTATCACAAAGTAGCAAATTTATGTTAATTCTCTGCTGTTCTTGAAATAATTTGCGGCCCAATGTGCAACTACTGATCTTTAGTACACATGCTTATCAATCTGTTGATCTAGTGTTATACCAGTCAGAAATGATGGCTCTTGTCAGTGACAGTTCAACCAAATGTAATTCTAAAATTAGACATTTAGAAATGTAATTAGTTAATTAGCAAAATGTCATTTCAATTGCAAGTTGCCTTCCCAGATAATGATCATTCATATTAAGACTTAAGCCTTTCTCACACATACACAAATATCGCAAATTAACCCCGGATATGCAGGAGCTAATTATTCAAAGCTGCTTCCCAATTCTCTTGAACTTCACCAGTGTCTAAATCCAAATCTTAGTTTACTGTAAGATTTTAAGTTACTGTAGCTGGCCGCAGGAAACTCGTTTATAGCTTGGAACTCAGTAGTCAAACTTCTGTCTGTCCTGCATGATTAACTGGGGATTTCACATATCATAAAGTATCTGAAAAATCTCAGCTCTTGTCAGTGTGTGTAAGCGGTTTCCTTTTAGAAGCAGCACTCTGCTGAATTAGCAGAATGGTCATTCCCGCCTCTGCCCATGGTGAACTCAGGGCGGAATAAAGACTATGGGTTCTTTTCCCATTAGGCTGACCTGACCCTCTGACTTTCACTCCCCTACATTTATTTTGCTCCCATCCTGTAAGTTTCCCATCTTCAAGCATCTGATGAAGTGGAATTTTCTCCCACGAAAGCTCATGCGATAAATAAATTTGTTAGCCTTTAAAAGTGCCACCAGACCCCTTTTTTGTTTTGCTGAACTGGACTAACACAGTGATCCCTTTGGAAATTATTGTAGGGTTCAGCTTGTTTGCAAAACCCAAGCCATGCTGTGTGTGATGGAACTCAGTGTACTGCCGTTGGTCTCTTTAGTGTGGTGCCCATGTACACCCGCGGAGGGTCTGGCCTGACATTTGAAATCTTTTATAACTCGGAAACATACTCGCTGGAACATATTTAACAGGGAGCCTCTGTTCTGTCACTGGGGGAAAGGGAAGCATGTGTCTACAAGTGCTGTTGTTACTTACCAAGCAGAATTGGAGTGCAGAGCAAATCTGAGCCTCAGTTCATGTCCGGTTGAGAAGCCAAAACCTCCGGTCCATTCATGTCTCAGCGGTATTGCTATTATCCATATTCCAGTAGCGTCTAGAGACCCCTGCTGAGCTACGGGACCCTTTGTACTGGGCACTTCACTTCACAATGGTTGTATTCCTTATGTCCTTAATGGCTCATCAGGTTACTCCCTGGGCCCATTGTACCTGGCAGCTTCCTTAACATTAAGGACACAATGGCTGTAGACAGCCTGTCTTGGGTGTTTCCACAGAATCACACAAGTTAAAGTATAGATATAACAACCATATTCCTAACTTCTAATACAAATACAATTCCTATACATGAACTATATAATCATTCCCAGCAAATTACTACTTTTGGTATCAATAGAAACATGACATAGTTCCTATGGATTATAGCATATAGGAGATATTAATAGAAAATAATATCATAAATGGTTCCATAAATCTGGACAGCGTCACACAGGGCTCTGCCCTGCCCTTTGGGGGGGCATGCCAGGCTCCCCCAGTGCCTCCCCCCCCAGCAGTGAGGGCATTGGTGTAGTCCTGGGGTCATCCTAAATCGACTTAGGCCTACCCTGCATCTACACTGGCTTAATTCGACTTTAAAAAGTCAAATTAAGCCTTAAGTCTAATTAAATCTAGGTTTAATAAAGTTGACTTAATTTTCTTTAAGTCGACTTTATTTTCCTTAAGTTGACTTAAGCAAGCTGCTTAAGTCGACTTAAGGAAACTGTAGTGTAGACGCAGGGTAAATTAAGTCAACTTAAGCAAGCTTAAATCGACTTAATTTACAAGTGTAGACGCAGCCTAGGGCGGTAGCCAGCGGGAGGCCCCACAGACAGAGTGCAGCGGAGTATGTGGGTTCACACACAGGCGGTGGGAGGCACTCACCCCATCACATGTTTCGCCAGACCTCTCTGCAGTTCTAAAATAAAACGGGCATTCCTTCCTTTAAGACTGATTAAACACAGGGGAACGGCAGCTAGGGACTTGACGCCCTTGAAATGCATAAAAAAACCTTCACACACCCCCACAAGGCAAGCCTGCCTCAACCTCACCCGCCAGGCAACTCCACAAACCCCCTCCCACTGCAACAGCCACTTATAGTATCTAGAGAGAGAGAACACTTACTGAGAAGATCCGTGACATTTTCTTACTTAAATGCGAAGGTGGGAACACTGCAGCATCTTTATCTGGACACAGAAACTTTTAACGCTAGATCTCCCAGTGTACTGTAGGGAGGACACAAATCTTTAAACCCCAGGAAAAAAATATCCAGCAGATTAAATTATTTTTCTGGCAAATCCATAAAAAAAACTGGCCAGGCTGGTCAAATACCAGCCAGGCGATAACCCTAACGGCACCGGATCCACAGCCTGGCAACTCGAGGCCTCCCTCTGTCAAGCAGGCGTCTGTTTGTGAGTCAAGATGTGGCTCTAAGTGCCCATCTTCACTGCAGTGGGCTTGGGGAGGATCGCTTGGTTAGGTGCCCGCGCTAGGTGGGCACTAGCTAACCGTAAAAGGGAGGACACCCCAGTGCAGCTGCCCAAGCCCGTTGGAGTCCCATATGTACTTGCCTGTGCCATGGGGCTGCTCGGCTGAGGAGCTGTACATCCCTGGGGTGCATGGGTGGGCAGTTGCCCCACTGGGGAAGTCTGCTGGGGGGGACCTTGGCATTACAGCAGGGTGGCCTTGGCTGACTCCTCAGAGACGGGCTTCCTGGAAGGGGAGGGGTTGTGGGCATCTTGTTCCCACTGCTCCTGGCCAGTGATCTGCCCCCAGGGCCCTGCACCACAGAGAGCTCCCAGACAGCCCAGCGACTGGATCTGAGCTCTCCGTGGATGCTTTGTGCAGGGAGGAGGGAGTCCTCTCAGCCCATGGGGTGCCCAGAGGAATGCGGCTCAGACCTAGTCGCAGGGTTTTCGTGCTAGGGGCGGCTAGATGACCCTGCCTTGGTGACTCTGTCCCATTATTCAGACTTTATGGCCCCCTGGGGTGGTACTGATAGTAGCCAGGGCCGAGAGGAGCCAGTGCCTGTAGACCGAGTCCCCGGCTGGGGCCGGCAGACGTGTGGTGTGCTGCACAAAGGGAGCAGCCCCTCCTTGCAGCTACGCTTTCATCTTCCCCCTTAGCAGGCAGCTGATGAATGGCCTGGCACTTTGGGTGCGTCTACACTGGCTACTTAGGTTGACTTAAGGAGGCTTAAGTCTCCCTAAACAAAGCCGCGTCCACACCGGGCTTTTATTAAGTCGACTTAAGGAAAGATTAAGTCGACTTAATAACACCTCATTTTAGGTCGATTTAAGCCTGGCCTGGCCTGGACCGATGCCGCCTGCTCCCCCATAGCTACTGCCTGCCCTTCGCTGAGGGGCCATGGCAGTCATCACAGTCCCCAGCACGGGGCCTGGGAGCTCCTGCAGAACCAGAGACCAGCCACAGAGCAGAAGCTGCAGCTGGTCCATACATAGCCCTTGTGGGAGGGAAGAAGCAGCTTGCAGGCTCGCTTTCCGGACCTGCTCTTCTCTGGCAGTTTGGGGTGGTTTGGTGAGGTCCAGTGTCTGCCGGTGCAAACCTGTGGACAGGTTCAAAGCTGGGCCACATTAAGCTGTCCACTTGGCGGTGTCTGGGAAGCATGTGCCAAGGGAGGCAGTGATGAAGAGGGTCAGATCTCATGCTTCAGGGCCTCTGCTGCTCACCACAGGGGTCAGGAAGGAATAGCACCCATATACAGCAGTGCATAATTGACCCAATGCATTGTAGGGATGGGTTTTTTTGCCTTCCTCGGATGCACTGACTATCACCATCCACTGCCAGAGGGTGTCAGAATATAGAACCAATGATCTGGGACCTCTTCTCTCTCTCACCACACATATTGTACACATGGTACATGCGCACACACCCTTCATGCACACATCTACACAATACACACCCCTGAGACCATCATGTCTGCATCTTCCACACATGTACTGCTCACAGAGCACACACACCGTATATTTGCATACACAATCAGTGTATGTGTGCCACATGTGCACACGGCAGCTACACACACATGCTACACTCACGTGTGCATGCCACACATTGCACATGCCTCCACTGCACACATGTATAAACACACAGGCTCCCAATTCACACTCGCTGTTCCTGTATGAAAGTAGCAAGGGTTTGGAGCCTATTTCCCTGAAGGCTCGGTCTCTTGTTTGTTGATGAACTTCTGCCTCGTTCCAGCAGTAACCTAATTAAACCTCGGGCTGTGATCCCCGAGTGGGAAAACATGTGTCTTTTTAATAACCAAACTGCTCACTCCCTGTTTAAAACTGATGAAGAAGATCACTCATTCTTGGACAGCTCTGCGTGCAGCACCCCATTCCCCCAGGAGGAGAGCTGAAGGGCTGGTCTGCACGTGAACCCTAAATTATGAAATCCATTTTAATTCCCAGCCGTAGTTATTTCAGCACCAATCTGGGTATAGGCATTTCCATTTCAGATAAGGAGGGTCCTGTTTCCATTGAGCTGGCATCGGGAAAACATCAAAGTATAGCTCTGAAGCACTGCCATGGTATAAACAGTAAATCACAGTAATAAATGGAAACAGGACAGCCGGAAGCCCACATGCAGACTTGCACCAAAATACGTATAGGTGTGAATGCAAGCCAGCGCAGCTCTTTCCATCCGATTTGGGTGTGAACTAGCCTGAAAAGGCGAGTTTGTTCTGATCAAGGAGAGCTGGTCCCTGCCAAGCCAGGCTCAACGATACGCCCCAGCTACCCTCCAATGATCCGGCAGTGTCAAACAGCCTGAAAACTGTAGTGCCTCAAATGACTGCACAACTTTGCTCTCAGCGAGAGGCTGACGGCCTCTGCAGGAAAATGGCCATTTGGTTGGGAAAAGCCATTGGGTTTTTACAACATCCCAGCCCCCTTTCCTCTGGCCATCGGTTTGTAAAAGCGTCTTCACTTGAGCCCAAGAACTCAGCGAAGATGATCCCTATCTACACACTGATTTTCAGTCAGGCATGTGTCACAATGCCACGTGGAGCCAGCTGGAGCTGGGAAGGTTGGTCCTGATTTACCGTTGCCTTGCATCTGGAACAGCAGCTGTGGGAATGAGGACATGGCAGCTGTGAACCTGGCTAACACCAGCGTCAAGTCCTGGCCATCTGGCATTGCAGAGAAGAGCTGTTACAGCTTGAGATGAATATCCAACTTCTACAACTGTCCCAGACTCATGTCCCCTGTGGTTTGGGCACAGAGGGAGGCATCCAAGACAGACTCGCCAGTGGATTAAAATTATTTACGGAGCAAGGCATCAATGAGTCACCCCTTTGTCTCATCCTCAGCAGAGCATCCTGGGCAAGAGGACTCAACACCCTGCTTCCACTCCCATGTCAATGGCTCTAAGAGTGAAAGAGACACACCTCTGACAGAGGTTAGGGAGCGAGTGCTTGGGGAACAGGAATTTCCCCCTTTTCCATCAAGAGACAAACAGGAAATTCAAACTGCAAAAAGGTCCAGTCAGCTACCTGGGAGCTGTTGTCCATTAAACTGAGCATCTCCAGTACATCCCACAGGAACAACAGGCAGAAGCTGCTGCATGGTCAGATCATACTAGTCAGCCTTGCTTGCTGGGAATTTCTCAGCAGGAACGTGAGTCAGCAGAGAAAACCAGCTGGGATCGAAGACAGAAGCCTGCCCCCGGGGCAGATTCAAGGGTCAGAACTTGGTCAGCAAACATGCACCATGAGGACACAATGGACATGTCACCTTAGATTCTTTTAAGCGTAGGGTTTTAAAAAACCCCCAGAACAAAAATCATGGGTCTAAACAAAAGTGGGATCTCACTCAAATTGGGCTGGCTTGTGTCATTCCAGTTATTGGAACCCTGAATCATGGCAACTCTGCTCCGTGACAAATTGTTCTGTGATGCTGTCCGGCTGCAACCTCACTGTCTTGTTTTTCTCAGCCACAAGCAGAGCAAGGTCATTCAGCCATGTCTGTGGTAGCCTGGAACATGTGGCTTTTGATTCGTTTGAATGCGCTCGTTGGTACAGTAAGGAAGAGTCTCCGTGTCTGGCAAATGGAACTTCAGAGAACTTGACTCTGAAATTCAAATCACTCTAGCCTCCAAGAAACAAACAGGACGCTTTGATGTCCTTTGTAAAATAAACAAGGAGTCCTGTGGCACTTTTAAAGACTAAGATTTACTTATCGCATGAGCTTTTGTGGGAGAAAATCCCACTTCGTCAGATGCTTGAAGATGGGCAATTTACAAAATGGTAGGAAAATAAATGGGATTTTCTCCCATTAAAGCTCATGCAATAAATAAATTTGTTAGTCTTTAAAAGTGCCACAGGACTCCTTGTTTGTTTTGCTGAACTAGACTAACACGGCCACCCCTTTGGAACCTTTTAAAATAATATGTCTTGAAAGACATCATCTTGTGAACCAAGTCTAAAGAAAAATCTGAGCATTTTTCCTTGAGTTTAAGAATTTCCTCCTTTGAACTCTTCTCAGGCTATAGTTTGAAGTTAATTGGGATGAAGAAAACCAAATAGACGAGAAACTTCTTGAAATCCCTCACATCGAGACGTTAATTCCCCAATCAAATTGGCTAAGAACACAGTTAACTTCAATAGTTATCTGTTTGCATCTAACACAGAATTGTGTGCAAATTCATTGCCCATGTGATGTACATCTCTTCCCATGGCTCAGTGTTTGCATTTTCAAAACACATTGCTTCCCCCCGTCTTTTACAAATTCCCCATCCTTTTTTTCAGATCTGAGTTTAAGCTCATTCACTGTGCTCTCAAATATCTGGAAGACTTAGAACAGGTCAATTTTCTGTGACTGAAGGATTCCAGAGGCTGCAACTAAGATCATGTGCTGTTCCACCATAACCAATTGAGGTAGAACGTCCAATCCATCAAAGACAGATTGCTTTTTACATGATGCATGTTCTCACTTCTCCTGCACTCAGCAACAGTTTCATCTTCTAGGCATTCAATTATACTCTGAAAATGTACTATCGGTGCCTGAGTAGCTTTCATTTGAGCTTCCCGTCTAGTCTGGCAGAGTGGCTTTAGTGTAAAGATCTCCTTGATTCTTCAGAAGTCTGTTCAATTTCTTCAGCTGCTCAGTCCTGTCACCTTCTGCAGAGGCCTGGCGTGCATCATCATGGTCCTCTTCTCTTTGCAAAGCCATATTCTCTTGAGTACTTAATCATTAGTTTTTCCCATTGATGGTTAAAGTTTCTGAAATATTTATATTTTTAGCAAGGTTGCAAAGATAAGGCCAGCCCAGATCTGAAGATAATCTTTTCCAGCATGCGCCCAAACTAGCTAACTGAATGCTGGGCAATGGATGTATGACGTTTATGCTTTTTGCCTCCCTTGCTTGAAAGACATCGCAATCCTCCATGAGCTTTGGCCATAACACTGGCTCCAGCATACCCCCATCCAGATGTGTATTAGGGGTCTCATTCATATTCACAGAATAAAATGTTAGTTCACTGGTCACCTGTGGCCCAGGAGGCAGCATTTAACTCTCTTAGGCTATGTCTACACTTGTTAATTTAAGTCAACTTAGCATGTCAACACTCAAAAATTAAGTCGACTTAAAGGGGCCCCTGCCAAATTGACTTGGAGCGTCCACACTGGACGCCTAGGTCAACTTCCAGGGGCTAGGTGGACCTGGGACAGGTCCACGGTGGTAGGGGGGGCATCCTTTGCCAAGTGCCAGGGGAAATGTAAGGGTTAGGGTAGACATAGAGTAAATTAAGTCGACTTAAGCAAGCTTAGTCGAATTAATTTGTAAGTGTAGACACACCCCTACTGCTACAAAGCTTACGAAATGCTTTTACATTTCTACTTTCCCATCAATATCACCAATATTAACAAACCAAAGCAAAATGGTCATTTGATCAGCATGGCTAATATCTGCGGTTGCATCTGCAACAACAGTAGAAAACTTAGCTCCTTTGCAGCTATTAAGTATGCACTTTCTGGTTTCTGATGAAAAAAGACTTAAGTTTATCAATAATTGTCTTGCCCTGATATTTAATTCTCTTAGGGTGTGTCTACACTTACAAAGTAAATCGACTTAAGCCTGCTTAAATCGACTTAATTTAATCTGCGTCTACACTACAATTTCCTTAAATCAATTTAAGGAAATTTAAAGTCGACTTTATTAAACCTGGCTTAAACTTGACTTCACTAGTAATAAAGTCGACTTAGCTAGTGAAGTCAACTATAAACCAGGTTTAATAAAGTCGACTTTATTACGTTGACTTAGGCAGTGTGGACACAGATTAGCCCTAAATCGACTTTAAGTCAACATAAAGGGCCCCAGGGCTCCCCCACTGCTCTTCCTGCCAGGGTGGCTGGCACAGCCAGAGCCTGGCGTGCCCACCCACAGAGCAGGACACAGCCCTGCCCACCCCGCTCCTATGCCCTGCCACTGTCCCAGTCCCATTCAGCCCCCATTGTACCCAGGTACAATGGGGCAAATGCTGAGTCCCCTGGCACTTTGGAAGGGGTGCCTCCCCCCTGCCACCATGGACCAGTCCCAGGTCCACCTAGCCCCTAGAAGTCAACTTAGGCGTCCAGTGTGGATGCTCTAAGTCGATTTGGCAAGGTCCCCTTGAAGTCAACTTAATTTTATAGTGTAGACACTCTAAGTCGACTTAACAAAGTCAACTTAAAGTCAACTTTAAGTCAACTTAGCAAAGCTGACTTATTTGGCCAAGTGTAGACATAGTCTTAGTGTCTCTGATCTATTGAACAAATGTTGTATTACCTCTAAGAAGTGGCTCAATGATACTCAAGAAAATACCTCCAACTCATAGTGGCCATCAAAGGAGAGACATAAATTGGCTAAATTTTTGACTGTCAAGCCACAGTTGCAGAGATGGCGTTTGGGGTAAGCAAAGCAGTAAGGGGACCCATCGCCTGCTTCACCTTCCCCTAAAGCCACATCTGCCTCTGTCGGCAGCAGGAGGAGGAGCTGGCTCAGGGGGCTGGGTCAACATGGGGAGAACTGGTGTGGGCGGGCAAGGGGAGCGGGCCACAGGGGGAGTCCCCATGGGCCTATAGCGGGCCCCACAATGGTTCTTCGCCTAGGGCCCCCAATAGCCAAAGGCCACCTCTGCACAGTTGTATCACTTCTTGCCGTTTCCTAATTATTTTCAGATGCTTGTCAAAACCAGGATTGATACTACGACCTTTTGTGAACTGTAGAGCTATCATACGTGATTGCATAACGTGGTTTGCTCCTCTCATGAACAGACAGACTTTTTCTTCCAGTCACCGGAACCTGTTACCCACCTCAATTTTTGAGCTTTGGTCTCCCCTAACAACCAACAAACGTGATAGTCTGAATAATCTGAAAGAGAGGAGCACACTCGGCACTTGACACGCAAATCTTCATGCAGTGCATTTTTCATTCTGTAAAATGAAGATGAAAAGTGGTGGTTTGTAGGAAAGAAAGGAAAGCATCCTTTTGGCGTATCTCTTTCAGTGGGCGGACAAGGACCAATCTCTACAAGCATACATAATTGCTCAGGTGATGAAAGTGAATCTTGAAATTGACTTTGAGATGGGAATTTCAAACCTATTTCAGCAGGAAGACTGTTTGACCTCGACTCACTCATCTACTGGGATTTTAGATTTGCTCCTTTCAAGTTCATCTATTTCTACAGGGTCTGAAGATCATCTGTGGGATCTTTTGGCTTAACTGCTCTTCATTTGTTCTGGTTCCAAGCAATATTTCTTTGGAAATGCCAAGAGCTACTACTGCAGGAACTCTTTCAGTGCACTACATGAATTGTTTTCCTGACTTCAACCTTGACACAATGGCAGATTCATGTTTGTTGAGCTGAAATGCAATATTTGACTTTCTACTTCAGAGAGCAATGGCTGACCAGAAGTTTACCTAGCAAGCATTTCTCCCACCTATCGTCCCTGGAAGCAGTTTGCTATAAACAAATCCCGTTTTCCTTTCCCAAAACAAGACTCTACTTTGCATTTCTGGTTTTCCCTTTCTGGTGTCGTCCAATAATTAGTCTCAGAAGTGGTAAGTGTAGACCTAAATGAAGTGCATTTCTCTGCTGCTTAATTTACCCTGTGGGGGCAATCCGAAAAAAAGGGGGCTTTTTGGTGTAGAACATAGCAGAGCTTGTTGAGGCTGACTGGGGAGAATGCTGTGGGAGGCCGGAGCAGCCAGGCAGGCTGGGATGAATGTTTGACGTGAGATTTTCTCTCAGCTGCCCTGGAAGTGTTTATTTACAAAGGGCACATCAGCATGGAGCAGGATCAAGCCCCTGCCCCCACAGCCAGTTCGAAAGGCAGCAGAGAGCCAGCCTAGTGCACGTGGGCTTGGAGTCCATGAATGGGGTGAAATCCCGGCCAAAAAGTCATTTCCATCAAAAAGGTTTCCTTCCAGTGCTTGCTAGTGGCTGGCCTCATGGCTGGTAGAATGGCCCTAGCACGGGGGGGAGGAATTGTGTGCTGCTGCTGAGCATGCTGGGTCTGTGATCAAATTGTTCACCTATGCCAGTCCCAGGTCTGGTTTCACCAGCTTCTCCCTGCTCTCCTTAGCCATCCTGCCAAGTTTACAAGAGGCAGGATGGCCTAGTGGTTAGGGTGCTCCCTTGGGAGACCTCGGTTCACTTCCTCACTTTGCCATAGATGCTCTGAGTGATCGCGGGCAGGGCACATAGGCTGTGTCTACACTTGTAAAGTTAAGTCGACTTAACAGTAGACTCAGTCGTCCACACTGGCTTTAAGTCGACCTTCAGAGGAGGTGTTATGAAGTCGACTTAATAAAAGCCCAGTGCGGACACGGCTTTGTGTAGGTCGACTTAAGCCTCCTTAAGTCGACCCAAGTTGCCAGTGTAGTCACCCTATACTAGTGCCTCAGTTCCCCACATGTAACGTAGGAGGAGAAGTACGAGCCAGGGTGCTGTGAAGCGGCCCAAACCACCCCGATTACGAGGTGACCGAATATACTGTGAAGAGGCCATCTCAGTACCGGCGGCAGACAGAAGGCCTTTGTCCCCACAGGAGCTCCGCTGCTGCTTCTGTTTTTTTCACTCCTCTTCTTTGTTACTCATCATCTGTCTATGCCACTCACCAGCAGCCCCAGGTCAACGGACTGGCTGGAGCAGGGGAGTTAGGTTCCAGTCTCAGAGCTGTCACTGGTCGGGCAGGTCATGGCCCGGCTCTGTGCCTCAGTTTCCCCATCTGTCCATTCTGGCTTTTCAATCACTTCAAGAGCACAGCTGCCTGCCAGACCCTGCTTCCCCACAGTTGTGTTTTCTCCTCCCCTCAATCCTCATTCACTCTCAGGGAAGAAGCTATGCAGACCAAGGAATCTGCTGGGTACAATTTAGTCTGGTATCCTGCACAAAATCCCTGTCTGGCATCTGGTGGGTTGGCACCCTGCAATAGTGCCAGGTCAGATTGAATTACCACATAGACGGTCCCATTTTATCCCTGAGAAACTTCTCACAGTGACATTAATGTTCTCTCCCTAAGCAGCTATATCAAAAGCCCTTTGGCCCTGCTCTGTACAGAGAGACGCTATTGCAGCCAAAATATCCTCTTCTGCTCCCTCCTTTGTGCTGCCTTTGATTGGCAGCTTCTCTGCAGAAGCTGTAAAAATAAGGGCCCAAGTTAGTCTCTGCTCTGAGTCCTGTGACACTTTTAAAGACTAACAAATTTATTTATCACATGAGCTTTCATGGGAGAAAATCCCACTTCGTCAGACGCTTTGAAGATGGGAAACTAATTGTAAGAGCCCCATCTTCAAAGCATCTGACGAAGTGGGATTTTCTCCCACGAAAGCTCATGCAATAAATAAGTTTGCTAGTCTTTAAAAGTGCCACAGGACTCCTTGTTTGTTTTGCTGACCTAGACTAGCATTGCTCCCCCTTTGGAACTTCTCTGCGCTGAGTCACTCTCCTTTTAAAACCTTTGTCTTGGGAATGTGATGGAAGGAGGCTGAGGTGCTTCCTGGATGCACCAGTTAACTGAGCTGGTTCTGGGTTCTGTCACGAGCATCCTGTGCAGCCTTGGACGAGTCACTTAGAGGCAGATTCACAAGGGGATTTAGGTGCCTATCACCCAGGGAGCCCTTCAGTGCTAACTGGCTGAGGACACACCGAATCATACCTCTTACAGCTGGGGCAGAGCTATGGGTGGGCCTAGGAGGGCCATGGCCTACCCACTTTGAAAGCAGGTTCCCCCAATCAGATTTTAAGCAATTTATCCTGCATTTTTATGCACACAAGGCTTGCGCCCACCCATATCAACCAGAGGCCCTGCCAAAAATCAGTTTTGGCTACGTCTCTGTCCCATGGGCCTGACCCACTCCTTTTGTCCAAATCTGCAAGGTGTCACGTGCGGCCTGATAACAGACTGTCCATTAATACTGAAGTGTGTATGTGGGTGGTGCAGAAAGAATTATAGATGTGTGCTGGAAATCTGTCCTTCAGACACGTTTGTGCTAAGCCCAGCCTGTCTGAGGTTGCTTGGCACACTGGCTGAGTTGCCAATGCCATTTCAGTCAGAGAGGCCAAAGACCATGAAAAGCTTGTTTACAAGTAAGCCATAGACGAGCAAGTGGGAGAATCATAGAGGATTAGGGTTGGAAAGGACCCCAGGTGGGCATCTAGGTCAGCCCACTACTCAAAGCAGGACCAACCCCAACTAAATCATCCCAGCCCAAGCCTGGCCTTAAAAGCCTTTATGAATAGAGATTCTCTAGGTAACCCATTCCAGTGCTTCACCACCCTACTAGAGAAAAAGATATTCCTAATATCCAGCCTAGACCTCCCTCACTGCAACTTGAGACCATTGCTCCGTGTTCTATCATCTCCCATCACAGAGAACAGCCCAGCTCCCTCCTCCCTGGAACCTCCTTTCAGGTAGTTGAAGGCTGCATTAGTTCTCATGAACATGGAATCTGTGGGGTCTGCTTGTGGCCCCCACTTCTGATTTACATGGATGCTCCTGTGATAACAATCACCCAGAAAAGGGCCCCCTTCTGATATGCCTGCCCCAGAGGGGGAGAGCGTCGGCAATTGAATCACCAACACCGCAGGGCCCCAGGGCTACTTGGAAGTGTCCCATCCATGCATTAAACCAGCTCAGCTTTGCTGAGCTTGCCAAGAGCTAATGTAATCCCATGGATAAATTGCTTGGCTGCCAGAAAAAATATCTGGCCGTGTACATAAGAGTGATGCTGCAGTTGGCCTTTCTCCTGCACAGCCTTCAAAAGGGTCAGGCCTCAGCCTTCGAAACAAGACCAGCAGTGGGGGCAAATATATGCCAACTGCTCGAGCCTCTCCCACGACCCGTCCTTTCTCTTTGGAGCCCAGCGCCTGTTGGAGGCGTTTCAAATTCAGTCGCCCACCTGACTCTGTAAAGGGATACGCTGTCCCTGAGTCCTGTGTGAACACAAATGGAGCCGAAGGGCCCGTGAAAGAGGAACGGGATGATGCATGGGACGTACTGGCCTGACCCAAGTGTGGATCACCCCTCAAGGCCACGCATTGAGTGCTGATCTCATCAATCCCTTGACAGATCTGGGAGTAGTGACGCCCGTTTAATGAGACTGGGACAAGTGTGAGGGCTCTCCCCACCCCGGTCCCTCAGCTGGTGATAGGGCTCTGCATGGGATGCTTTCTGCCTTTCTCTGGCCCAAGGAAAGGGTGGGGTATATTAATTTTTTTGAAGTTTCTCAAGTGCAGAGGAGAGGTGGATGGCGGAGCGCCTGATGAGCTGACCTGTCACACTCAGACTCATGCTCCAGCACTGGGGACTCCCCTCGTCTATCTGCAGCCAAGGCCTTGTCTACACAGAACAGTTGCTTCAGTTTAACCTGCAGCACAGAGCCGGATTAAGGGGCTCTGGACCCCCATCTCCACAGGCCCTGCATTGCCTGAGACACTGGCCCTCCACACAGCGGCCCAAGGGCAGGCCAGCACAGGGGAGGGCCACGGCCCTGGGGCCCTGGGCCCATGGTGCTCTCGCCCCACTCCCAGACCGGCTGCTGGTTCGCCCTGCCGCTCCCTGGGGGCAGGATCAGCTGGCACACGGTGCAGCTCTCCAGGGCCTGGAGCGCTGTTGTCCACCCTACTGGGACCTGCTGTGGAGGCCCCGGTGCAGTGTCTGACAGCGCCCTGGGCTCTGGAGGGCTCTGCTGGAGGCTGCATTGCAAACCATTCAGCCCTGACCCCGGAGCGCAGCAGAAACATGCCGGCCTGCCCTGTCCCTGGGGGTAGAACAGCCAGCCCAAGGGCGGGGCAGGAGTCCTGCAGACCACGGCCTCTAGCCCCAGGGCCCGGTGCTGTGCCAGCCTGAGCAGGCTGATAGGGGCCAGATCAACACAGGGGCCTTACAGCTGCAGCCTGGACCCCCCTTTGGCCAAGGCCCAGGGCTGCAGCCCCAAAAACCCCTGAACTGATCCAGCCCTGTTGCAGTGTGAATTCAACCCACAGAATTTAAACCTCTGCAGCCCCTTGTGCCGGGATGTTCTGCTTCCTGGCTCAGCGTGGCTCTGGTTGGCTTAGTTTAAGTCAACTGGGAACAGGGTTAAACTAAACCAACCTAAGCCCCTCTTAAAGCGGAAGCAGGGCTTTGAATCGGCGTAACTACATCAGTTTTCAAACTGATTTATATTGAGCTGTGTGCACACACGCTTAGCGTGTAAGCTTTTGGCACCAAAGACTTTCATTTTAGTGTGTGTGTGCACGCATGCTGCACTCACAGTACAGTGGGGGTCTGATCCTGAGTGGGCCCTCCCAGATGTTCCCTAGTAACTATGGGCCAGATGTGAAGGGTCCCACTGCTCGCTGCATGGCCAGCCCATGTCATATCAAATACCCAGGGAGTCTCCAGCCCATCAGCTGCACGTAGGACGGGCTGGCTCCAGCACTGGACACTGTTCGTCCAGCCAGAAGCCGAGAGAGAGCATTTATTTTCCTGATATGTCGGTCCTTTTTCATTGCACAAATATTGATTCCCCCCGCTTTGTGTTTCTAACAAGGCTGAACACGAAGAGGATGGCTGCACTTGAAAGTTAGGTCGACGTAAGGATACTTAAGTTGACCTAAAGAGCCCCGCGTCCACACCGGGCTTTTCTTAAGTCGACGTAATAACTACCGTTGTTTAGGTCGACTGAACGGCTAAGTCGATTTGTTCAGTCGACCTAAAACCAGTGTGGATGCCCTGGGTTGGCTTAGTTCCCTAAATCGACCTAGGACTGGGGACAAGGGAGCCGTGGCTTCCTGGAACAGGGGAGCCACAGCTCCCTTCTCCCCAGGACTTGCAGCTTCCCAACAGAAGGGAGCCATGCGATCAGGTTGTCACGATGCTTCATGCAGCGCCCCTTGGAACATCGCAGTGTGAGCCTGCATAGATCCCACCTCCTCCTGCTCCAAAGGGCCCAGTGCCGACCCCCTGAGCAGCAGCTCATTTCTGTTAACTGTGCAGAGCCTATGACATGCAGTGGAGCAATTCTCATTCCACCCAGTAGAGGGCAGTGGCGACACAGAGACCAGCCAGGCCGTTAGCAATCTGTGCCAGGAAGCAGCAAAGCCCTGCTTGTTCTGGTCCCTAAGCAGTGGAATAGTGAGGGCACAAATGGACTTTGTAGCATTTGCCCGGCGTGCTCGATGCTACAAAGCTCACAAGCGGCCACCAAGTTCCACCACTGCCTGCATCTTTGCTGGTTACTGAGGGGTTTTCACTTTACTCTGAGGCTGTCCCTTCCTCCCGTGCCATCCCAGATTCCCCACGCAACGCCTTCCTTTCGTTAGCCCGCGCCGCGAGCAATCTTCAGCCGGGCCATGGCGTAAGGAGCCGTGCTTCGTTTCCGTGCCTACACATCGCTAGCTGTCCCTTACTCTCCAGTTGCCTATTGTGGTTGAGGTTTTCTGCCAAAGGGATGACACGGGAAGTGGTGACTTCAGCAGAACAGACCCCTGCGCAATGATTTCCCTTTCACATAATAATCTACGCCTGTGTGATTACGAGTGCTTTTATTAATATTGGGTTCACTGCCAGAGAGACGGCCTCATCTCCAAATCACGAACGTCTGCCTCTGTGGACCCAGCAAACAGCCTTGATTGGGGAAAAATATTTATTCTTAAACTCGGCATTAATTCCGCTTATAAATTATCTCTAGCCAAGCCCCATGCTGGCTTAAAGAGCTAGGAGTGGAATTTTACAAGCAGCAAACAATAAAACACAAGCAAAACCCATGTGAAAGCCAGCTCGAGAGCAGCGAGCGAAAACTCCCTGAAAACGACTGTGAAATGCACCGTCGTGGGCATCTTTATCGTCTCTGTGGGCTTATTCGTAAAGTTGCTTATTTGACATAAAGTGAAGTGGGTTGGGAAAATGATCTTCCCCATAATAGGTCCCCAGGCAGCGTGGAGCAGGTATGGCCAAATTGGTCTGCAGCTCAGAGCAACATTAAACTCGCCACTTTCCCAGCACTTTCCATTGGGGATCTCAGAGCCCTTTGATACAGCAGAAATGGAATTGATACAGAGAAGGGCAAAAAAAGTGATTGCGGTTATGAAACAGCTTCCACAGGAGGAGAAATTAAATGGCCTGGGACCGTTCTGCTTTAAAACAGATTCTGGAGGGTAGCCGTGTTAGTCTGTGTACAGCAAAAACGAGAGTCCTGTGGCACCTTAGGCTGCGTCTACACTGGCAAATTAAGTCGACTTAAGCTTGGCTTAAGTTGACTTAATTTGCCCTGCGTCCACGCTACACTTTGCTTAAGTCGAGTTAAGCAGCTTGCTTAAGTCGACTTAAGGAAAATAAAGTCGACTTAATGAAAATAAAGTCGACTTTATTACACCTGCTTTTTACTCAACCTAAGGCTTAATTTCCCAGCAAATTACTACCTTTCTATTGATACCAAACATGACATAGTTCCTATGGATTATAGCATTTATGAGATATCCATTGAAAATAATATCATAAATGCTTCCCTAAATCCAGACAGCATCACACACAGGGCTCTGCCCTGCCAGGGTTCCTGTCCCCCTTTGCCCCATTGCACACAGGGGGTGCCCCCCTGCCACCGTGGACCTGCCCAAGGTCCCCCTAGCCCCACAAAGTTGACCTAGAGCATCCAGTGTGGACGCTCTAGGTTGACTTTGTAAGTTCCCCTTTAAGTCGACTTTAATTTTAAGTGTAGACGCACTAAGTTGACTTAACTAAAGTCGACTTAAAAGTGCAAGTGTAGGCATAGCCTTAAAGACTAACAAATTTTTTGTGCGTAAGCTTTCATAGGCTCCAACCTACTTCATCAGATGCGATGCTTATGCCTGAAGAAAGCTTATGCCTGAAGAAATCGGTTAGTCTTTAAGGTGCCACAGGACTCTTGTTATTTTTGCTTTAAAATAGAGATGACCTAAAGATGGGGGGCTATGACTAAGAGCTAGAAAATCATGATTGGTGTGGAGAAAGTGAACAGGAACATGTATTTACCCCTTCATCTAACACAGGTCACCGAATGAAATTAACAGAGACAAGGTTTAAAACAAAGGCAAGGCAGTACTTCTTCATACAACACTCAGACAACCTGTGGAACTCATTGCTGGGGGATATTGTGAAGGCCAACAGCATAACTGGGTTCAAAAAATGAACTAGTAAATGGATGGAGGATAGGTCCATTAATGGCTATTAGCCAAGGTGCTCAGGAACATGATCCCATTCTTTGGTTGACCATAAGCCTTTGACTGCTAGATGCTGGGACAACAGGGGATAGTCCACTTGATAAGTGCCTGTTCTCTTCATTCCCTTTGAAACATCTAACACTGGCCACTGTCAGAAAACAGAATCCTGAGCTGGGTAGACTCTAGGTCTGACCTAGTCTGGCCATTCTTATATTCTTACAATGAATTCAATCTCACAGTCAGCCCAGTGCCATGGGTCAGCGTCATTGGTCCCATTTTAATAGGTGGGGAAACTGAGGCACAGAGAAGGGAATAAATGGCAGAATGCTGCCCCCCCCCGGCAATGAATAATTCCCATATTCTCGGAGGGAGAAGAGGGGCCTGGGAGTTCTGAATCCTCATCTTCTACTCTGACCTTCACCCACAGAGAGATGGGAAATGACGCTGCTGGTGGCCAAGAATGCTGTCATTTTCAAGGCGGTTGTCCCTGCTGGTGACAGGTCCACAATGATCCCAGCTTGCTGTTGAGACCAAGAAATTAACAGGAGTCATGAGGGCAAAGTGGGTCTCTCTCTTAGAAACCTCACCGCAGCCTCCTTGTAAACATCCTTGCCAAGGAGCAGAAATACGTTGGCCCCAGCAAGGCAGGGCTGGGTCGCCAGAGGTCTCCGGAGCTGATGTGACCCTAATGTGGCCGGTGGCTTTGGCAATGGATGCATAATAAATGAGTAAACAACAACCATCCTTCCTCCTCCCCAGTGGCAACAGGCAGGAACCCCAGCAACGCTAGCGCTTCCCCATCTCACAGCTGGAGCTGAAGATCCCGCTGCACTTTCTGGAAGGCAGTTAGCCCCGTTAGCAGCCTGGCCAAATGCCTGTGATGGTCCAACTCCTGGAGATCTTGCATCCTGACTCCCCCAATTTCCCCGTGCAGCTGGGAACCACACTTGAGAGGAGGGTCCACCTGGGGAAGGGGGCGGTTCTTTACACAAACCACACCCAAACCACATCCTCTCTGGCCCGTCCCCTCCTCCAGTCCTTATATGGCTCTGTTCGAACACTTATACCACGTGTAGTAATGAGGTGAAAGCCGCTGAGAACCCATCCCAGCCTCTTCACACACTCCTGTGGGCCAAGATCCAGCCAGGCAGGGCTCCCAGCATAGTTTACCATGGCCCTCTCTCCAGCCCAGCCTCCTGGATCCAGAGACACTGAACACTGTGACTTTCTTGCTGGGGTCTCTCCACAGCCATCATCACAGAGGACAGCTGTCCAAAGCCTCCCTTCCATCCTGCTCTACTTTCCCCACTCAATCTCCCTTTTCCTCTTCCCTCCCCTATCCTTGAACATCTCCCTGGCACCCTCAGCCACAGTATCACTGGAGCAGGCGTCATCAGGTGGTGCTAACATACGCTGCATCTTTTCCCTTAGCTTGTGGATTTGCACGCCGTCTGCCACCGTTCACTGCATGCTGTGTTTCGCTCTGAGGGGACACACCACTGGGCGTTGATTTGATTGTGAATCTTGCCATACGTGGCTTTCTGGTTTGCCAAGCCCCCCCTCCCAGAGCTGTGCGATGAGGTGAGGAACGCAGCTTGCATGGCCTTTCAAAAAATGCAAGGTTCGAGCTCTTGTGACGGCAGGGAACAGCTCGAAAAAGTGCCTCTGCCAGGCTCAAACGTCAGCAATAAATAATAATAAAGAGCTTGACAACTGGGTCTTTTTAAATCTTATGATTTTTAAGCCAATCTCGTGACTCTGGCTGGTGTGGCTGCATCTATTGGTTGCTTTTTGGTCCACATTATCCCAGCTCCTATCCAGGCACCAGAGGAAGTGCCTGCGTGTTCAGGTGAGCCCAGGGCTCCTCTGACCAGCTAGCTGTTATCCGAGTGCCAAAATGGGAGCCGAGCTCTTTGAACATTGACCTGCACTGGGGCCAGGGGTGCTGAGCACAGATGAGCAGCCAGGAGTGTTTTAATCCCATTATCAAAGCCAGCGGATGAAGGGCTAGGGTCACGTTGCCCAGCCTTGGGGAACAGAGTTGGGGGGCACTGCAATATCTGATGGGGGTTTTCATGCATCTAGATTTTTGTTACAGGGCACATATACAGTGCTGCTCTGGAGCATCCCCTCCTGGACAGGTGCTGCCCTGCAGGAGCCTCGCCTCGCCTCAGTTTCCCTCAGAAATAATCCAGACACTGAAAGTCTTTACAGCAATATCCCACCTCTCTTGGGATCTGACGTGTTCATCTCCCTTTCACCCACCCCTGGAGGCTAGGTTTCCACAGCCCTTCCCCAGGGGCTGTGGGACCTGAGCCCAGACCTCCCTGGCCTACAAGTCCTCCACCTTAGAGCAGGGTTTCACCACCCCCCCGACTGCTTCAGTCACTGCCCTGGATTGAGGTAACTGGCTTTAAAGGGCCAGTACTGTGTTATACACCAGCAGGCCAGTCATGTCTTCCTCTACATTATCCTATGCCGGTTCCAGCAATGATAAACTCCCACAGACACAGGAGAGCATAAAGCCAGCCCCCTGGATTTATCGCCAGTGCTTAGAATGTATTAATGCTACCATTCCTTGCATGCGTACATTTCTCATGGCAGAAACCTTCATTTATTTTCTCTCTGCACCAGTCTGTCATTGCTTTTATCCCCTTCAGCCCAAGTGGCAAGTCAAAGTTCTGGACCTGCATATTGTTCCTGTTGGGAGGAGAAATCGAGGGTGGAGTCAGTCAGCTATCTTCCATGCCCTTCTGCTTATTTACAAAGGATGCGCACAGGAGGACACTGAAGGAATCAAACAAAAAGAGATGATTTCTTAGGCCCGGAGCCAAAAAGGAACTTTCAAGATTCCTACAATTCAAGGCAAGAAGGGACTCCTGTGATCATCCAGTGAGACCTCCTGCACACACAGGCCATGAAACTGCCGCAGAATAATTTCTGTAAAACAGAATAGGAGTCCTATGGCACTAGAGCAGCTCTTTAGGAAACCATGAGCTTCCGTGGGAGAAAATCCCACTTCCCTTCACCCTTACGGTTCTGCCTCTGGGCGTAGGCACTGCTGCCTCCCTGCAGGTGTCTGGATGCCTCATGACTTAGGGCAGGTCTGCACCGCCTGTCATTTTCGGTGGCAGTCGAAAGGAGATACGCAAGTTACTTAAACTACCTTGTGTATCTGAGTTCGACTGCCCAATGCGCTGCTCGTCCACTGCGCTGAGTCGAAGGGAGGGGCCTCCGTTCAACACAGCGCTACCCCAGTTGCCAGGGTGGTGTTAATAGATCGGCTTCCCGATCGACTGAGTGGTCTTCACAGAAGGATGATCTGATGGCGGCGCAAGCTGTTAGAGAAAACAGTTGTTAAAAGCTTCTGCATGGAACATATATCACTTCTGATTTTATTTCCAGCTTTGTTTTTTATTGACAAGAAAAGGTAAAGGTACAAGAAAACACTCCAAGACTTAGTATGCTCACAGCTAGTCAAATACAAATATGAATTCTGAAGGAGTACATGAATATTAAGGCATCTTCAATTTTATCACAGTACTGCTGCCGAGTTAATTTCCTTTTAAAACCATTCTAATATGGTGAGATACTGTAATACTTCTAAAAAAAATTGGGAAATGTGGGCTAAATGTGGATGCACAATTGGGTAAAAGACCGTATAGAGACACTATCAATTGTTCTCCGTCAAACTGGGAGGACATATCTAATGCAATCTTGCAAGGGTCAGTGTTGGGTCTGGTACTATTCTAATTTTTCATTAATGACTCGGATAATAGAATGGAGAGTGTGTCTATCAAATCTGCAGATGACACCAAACTGGGAGGGGTTGCAAGCACTTTGGAGGATGGAGTTAGAAGCCAAAACAACCTTGTCAAATGGGAGAACTGGTCTGAATTCAACAGGATGAAATTCACTAAAGGTAAGAGCACAGTCCTTCATTTTGGAAGGGAAAAAAATGAAATGCACAGCTACTAAATGGGGGCTAACTGGGTGATTGAAAAGTCGCTGGGGCATTATAGTTCATCACAAATGGAATATGAGCCAACAGGGGGATGCAGTTGTGAAAAGGGCTGGTATCATTCTGGGATGTAGCAATGAGAGCGTCGTATGTAAGAAACAGGAGGCAATTGTCCCATTCTTCTCGGCTCTGGTGAGGCCTTCCCCTTTAGGAAAGATGTGGACAAATTGGAGAGTCCAGAGGGGAGTGACAATGCTGAAACGTTTAGAAAACCTGCACTAGGAGACCAGGTTAAAAAGCTTAGCATGCACCCCTGGCATGGGTAGCTCCCACGAGCTAGCTCAGGCAGCTTCTGTGGATCCCAGGCTAAGGCTCTTCGCTCTGCCCATTTGGTGTCCAGAAGCCTGACTCGGTTTGCAGATCACAGCAGCATTCTGTGATTTTCTAGACACCTGAATGTTCGGTGTCACGGCACCTAAATCCCTTGGTGGAGCTGGGACTTGTCCCCAGCTCGGAGCCCCTTTTCAGCCAGCACTCAGCCCCAAACCTCTCTCTCTCTCTGCTTTCCCCAGGACCACAAACACCATGCTTGTCTAGGCTGCATCTGGCGCTTCCTTGCTGTCTCCTCTCTCTGCTTCTCCAGCATTTCTCTTATTCTCCCTCTCACACACACACTCTTCTGCTCAACACCCAGCCAAGCCCCTGTCCTATACGGTTCAGATTCCGGAATGGCCCACAAGGTGCCCCTGTTTGGCATGGAGCCTGTTTCTCCACTCACTATTTCTTACAGCTGTCTGCAGTTAGAGCCACTGCTTCACTGACATATCACCCAGCCTACAACATTATTAACAGCACTGTGTGACCCCAGACAACCCCGCAGAAATGTTCATTTCTGTCCATCCCCATCGCACGCTAACCTCCGCTCTTCTCCTGTTGCCATCCCCTCCTCCAGGATACCAGCCGGCTGGTCTGTGATGCACATAAAGATCCTGCATCCCAAATTGATGAACTACATAATGATTATCTGCCCTGCTAAGCCATCAGTGGAATCAATGTGCTCTGTGCGGTTGTATCGCCCTTGCTAACTCGATAAACCTCCTTAAGCAAATACATTTTAAATGAATCCACTGAGGGACAAAGGCCGCTGTGCACTTTAAAATCCCCCCCAGTCATTCTGCATTGTTGGGGCAGGCGAGAAATCAACATGACACCTGCAGCGGAAGGAACCAGTGAATTAAAGCGCAAGATCTGCCGCTTTGTAGAGCTTGCTGTGACATTTTGGGAGACAGTAGCTGACGCTGTATGCAAATGTGAGGGAGACACACAGCATTGCCCTGCAGTCTCTGTCCTGAAGGGCTCCTAGCCCCATTGAAGCCAATGGCAAAAGTCCCACTCACTTCATAAAGCCAGGATTTCACCCAGCAAGTGGCTATAGGCTCTATATCTATACACAGCGAACATCTGCCTGATAGCGAGGGACTCCCTGGATCTGATGGTTTGGTGACTATGCGCAGTGCTTCCTACGGTCTGCCTTGGGTGTTATTGACCCTCGGTTTTACATGGGCGCACAGAGGACCCGGTCAGGGTCCCATTTTCAAGTGTGCAATAGAAACATACTTTTTTATTAAAATAAAGTCTCCTGAAGTCACCTGACTCCAGGAGCTGGGGCTTTAAGGAAAACTCTGTGAGACTGCCATAAAAAGGGACCATAAAAATGGGAGGGCAAGTCTCTTTGGCTCAGGATTCTAAATCACTTAGGCACTTGGCAATCCCTACCCCTTGGCTTCTCCCTCCCTTGTCGTTTAACCCATCCTGCTGCATCCTGTCCCTGCACAAGCCTCGATCCTGCAAACAGAGCGATGTGAGCAGCTGCTTGCCCCATTGACAGGGCTTCTCACAAGCGTAAGCAGCCCCCTGCACAGCTCCAATAGAGGATGGGCCCTACAGGCGCCCGTCCTGCAATGTGGGGTGCAAGGGCAGTCCCTGAGTGAACCCCAGTGATGTGCACAGAGTCTGGCCAGGGACCCACGTGCAGAACACAGCAGCATCAGGGCTGATGATGCCAAACCCTTGGTGCCCGGCCCCCTAATAGGACCCTCCACCCAGGCTCCCTGCACAATGCTTGGGGAGTCACAGATGCCAGCCCCAAGGACATGCAGAATGAGGGGGTGGCCTGGGCCCTGCCCTCTAAAGGGAGCTGGGGCAAAGACCAGTGGGTGCCTGTCTCAGCTTGATGGGACCCAAAGCCCCAGCCTCCCTCCTGGAGTCAGCACCTGAGCCAGTACACAGCAAGGAAATATTCCTGGGCCAGAGAGAGGGAGTAAATCCCAGTGGGTTGGGGGAGTCAGGGCTCTTCCACACCACAAAATATTCATAAAAAGCGGGACATCCTCAACAGGGAACCAGGAGAGCCCAGGGTCAGGTGCACGCGTCTGGGATGTAGGAACCCTGGGTTCATGGCTCTGGCTCAAATTAGGCAGCGGGGCTTTGATGTGGGTCTCGGAGGAGCCTGCACTACTCAGCGGGCAATGGAGGGCCCCATCCAGCAGGCGTGGGCCGAAGCTGTCGCCGAGCTGCACTTCCAGGTCAGGCAAGATGGCTGGGGACCGCCTGGATTGTGAGAACTGCTGACTGAGAGAGGAGTTAGAGGATGGCCTGACCTGAGGCCCCGCTGGCTTTCGCAGGCAACTTTCCTGGGGCAAAGCAGACGCCTGCAGGCTGAGGCACCGAGGAGCAGAATGCGTGACTTGGGACCCAAAGGGGCAGGGAGGTGCCCACGTCAGGCCACAATGCCTCAGTGGCAGGAGTCCATCCCTGCAACACACAAGCTCCTTTCTGGATCTAGCCCTAAGTCGTGCAGAAAGCCTGGGGAAGAACAGAGATGCGACCCCACGGCTGTCAGGCCGGGTCCTAAGCATTGGACTTTCCCTTCCCTCTTGGTAGCCTGCAGTATCTCAGCACCACACATCCTGATTTGCCTCTGCATCACAGTGCATCCCGCCAGGCTCACGGATCAGGCGCTCTGAATGTTTTGTGACACTCAGGCCGGTCCTTGCACTAGAAAACTAAGCTGGGTTCGCCTTGTTGCTCAAGGGTGTGAAAATTCCACCCCCCCAACGGCCCAGTTAAACCAACCAAGTCCCTGTGTAGACAGCGCTAGGTCGACGGAGGAATTCTGCCAAGCTAGCTATTGCCTCGCGGAGAGTGGATCAGCTCCGGCGACAGGAGAACCCCACGCAGCCTGTTGCCATTGGTCATGTCTACAGAGAAGCGCTACGATATTGCTACTAAAATAGCATTTGAACAGACGAGCTCCTGCGTGCAAAGTAGGGTCCGGATCTTTGCAATCGATCTCCTATTTGCAGTGCAGCAGAATTTGACTGAATTGCTCTCTAGTGGCATTTGCAGCACCTCCTGTTGGCTTCCCACGCTGCAGTCTGCCATAGGGGGTGGGAGGGTGGGGCGGGGGCTGGATTTTATTTTCCTGGAGGTGTGTTTTTGGGCAGTGGGTCTTGTTGCAGCAGGAAGGCACTTAACTAAAGCCATGGGTCTAGCTGGACCTGGCACTCCACAGAGTATTGCCTTTCTGGGGATAATTTGCAATGCAAAGCTCACAGAAAAATAATCACATTTTCCATCAGACACTGTAACAGCTTAAGCCAATAAGAGGTAATTACATGGTAATTTTCACATCGTTACAGAGCAATTTGGAGGCTGTTGCAATGTATTGGAAAGACCCTGATTGCACCAGTTCACTAAGCAAGGAGAAATATTAGACTTCCCTTCCACTGAATATAGCGACTGGCCAACTCAGGGGGGTAGGAGCTTTCCCCACCTAGGCTCAGTAAATCCTGGCCCAGGTTGCTTGAGATGTGATAAATGCTGTTGTCCCCTGGTGGCTTTCAGGCTGCCTGCATGGAGGCAGGGCTTCACTGCCAAGCACTCTCTTCCCAGAGCAGGCCCTGCTATCCGCTGTGTCCTATCCAACCTCTACCCTCTGCAGCAGGCTGAGGGTTTGGAGTAGAAAAGGGGTCAGAGATCCTGATGTAGTGACGGGGGGACGAACGGGCAAAGGGCAGTCTGTCTAGCAGAGAAAGCAGGGAATTCGGAAGTCCGGGTTCCTGGGTCCAGGCCTGTCCTTAGAAGAGGAATGTTGCTCAGTAGCCAAAGCTGGGGCCAGGAGACAGGACTCCTGGGTTCTGTTCCTGGCTTGGGAAAGAGCGTGACCTAGAGTCCCGAGCAGGGGATTGGGAGCTAGGCATGCAAAGCCTGGCTCAGCCTCTGATGGGGCGTGTGATCTGGGGAAGAGCTCGGAGGGAATATCCCAGTGATCCACATCTATGGTAGCTCCTGAGGAGGAGACCGGCCTGTTTGGTGACCACCAGACGATTCCCTTCCCCGATGGTACTCAGGCCAGATCACAGAGAGCCATAGCCCCCCCGGCTGCCCCTTTAGGGGCCTGGGACCAAAGCGTAGATGCCAAGGGCCTTCTCAGAACCCAGCTCGGCTGTGGCCAAAGCCTGAAGGCGCTATGTCCCTGCCAGGCCAGGCAGCACCCCCAGAGCCGGCTACACGCCAATGCTGCCCCCAGGGAATGAGTCACTCCCAGGCCTGGTGCAAGCCGGGACCCATAGGGGGTTCTCAGACTAGGTGGGGGGATGTGAAGTTTCTCCCTAGGGCTCACTCCAACACCCTGCCAATGTAGGAGAAAGTAAGCGGTTAAAATCGAAAGACAAGTAGAAGCGCCTGGGTGCTGGCCCAGGGCCCAACAAAGTAATCCAAAGCAATGTACTGTAGTGTACTTCCAAAGAATGGGCTGCAGGCCTGAACTAAAGGTACTGACAGGAGACAGGGTGTGAAAGTCCGACTTCACTGAAATTAGCAAAAACCAAACTGAAATTGCAATAATAAGTACAAAAATCAGAATGTGCCTTGAGGAAGGCGGTGCTGGGTCAGGCTAACACCAAAGAGATAAGTTGCATAGTTTGGCCCGGATAAAGGTAAGGTTTGGTCCAACCATGAGACACCTGGATGGATGCCCAGTGGACCAATCAATGTGTGAATCAATTAGAATATAAACCAATCAATGTAAGGTCAGATGAGGGTATAAAAGGAGGAGTTCACCGTCAATCGAGCTGTTCCGTTGCATTGAGAGCACATATGCTGCCAGCAGATCTGTTGATATCGATCACTTGCCATTGTGCTATGTTGCAATAAAGCCCAGCCTGGCACCTTCGTTTCTACAAAGATCTGAGGTTGTGTTGGTTTCTTCGATCATGAGTGCTGCCTCCGTTTACCTCTTGCACACAGGGGACGCCTGGGCTCCAAATCACTGAGCTAACTGAATTCTCACTAAAGATTTGAGCCAAAGGTAACCCAGAGTGTTCACCAAAGGAGCACCTCGGCTTAGGATCACCAGGCTAACTCAGTCCCTGCTTAAGATCCAAGCCAGGCTCTAGATCACTGGGCTAACTGAGTCCCCACTTATAAATCTGAGCCAGGGGTAATCCTGAGGGAGCACGCCTTCAGAGACCCACACAAGCAGCCAAGCTGATATCGGCACCGGACATAGAACAACACTGATAAGGACTGATAAGAACACTTCTCGCCTGACGGGCCTGAACCACACAGCCCATAACACGCCGTGACCACAGCCACCTTTTAGCTTCCACAGCTGGCAGACTGTGGGTGGGGGGCACCCAGCCTCACCTCCATAATACAGCTGGGGGAAGCAGGCTGGGAGGTTGGGCAGAGGGGAGCCTCCTCACCTGGGATGCAGGAAAAATGGGTTCTGTTCTCCGCTTTTGAATCTAGGGCTCCACAGCATCAGAGCAGTGACCAGGCTGCCAGCCGTGAGACTCTGCGGACTCTCTCCTGACCTGGTGTGAGAAGGGGCTGCAATGAGAGGTGCAATGTGAGAGGTGCCAGACAGGAGGTGAGGGATCCGGGCTGAAAATCCAAGTTGCAGAAGCAGCTGTCTCTGGCCAGTCAGACACCTGAGATCCAGATTAAGGGGAGTTAGGTGCCTAAGTACCTTTGAGGATCAGGCCCACACCTCACACCTCTCCATGGCATTTCCCTCTGCCTGCTGGTGTCTGAGAATCCCATGCCCAGGCTTCTAACACTGCCTGGGTGCCCAGGGCTGAGAATTGCCCTGCAAAACACTGTGGGGGGAAAGGCCTTGAAATTGGGCCTTGTGAGTCTGGGACCTGACTCCTAGCAAGAAGCACTGAGCATTTTGCAGCATCAGCCTCCTGGGAGCAGAGTCCAGTGATAAGAGGATTAATCCCTCCTGCACAGGTGGATCGCAGGCTGCCCTCGCCTCTGCACAGAGCCCTTTGCACCCGCAGCTTCCTCAGCTAGAGTAAACGGCAGTGGCTGCATTGATTCAATGCGCAGTATCGATTTGCACCAGCCTCCGTCATTAACCATTGACTCCGTGAGACGCGGCCCCGCTCCCAAGCAGAGGAAGAAAAGCAGCAATGGTGGCCATTATTCTCTACCCAGCTGTCGTCCTCTGCTACTTCTATCAGGTATCCTGGGGGAGCGAAAGTGACCGGCTGGTCTTGGACTCCAGGGCTTCCGTCAATGTCTTCTGCCTCTTTGCCATCGTCCAGCCTGCCTGCCTGGCAGTGGGCGGCTACACCGGCATGCTGGCTTATTGCATCGCTGCACTGCTCTCCTACGCTCTTCTACCCAGGACGGAGCGTGGTGGAGAGGCGGGGAGGGCGAGGCACCGGGATGAGAAGGCAAAGAAAGCCTGAAGATGACCCGCAGCCATGGGAGCCCCTGGGTAAAACCATCTCCTTTCCCCACTTCTTCAGATTCGTCCCTCTCCCCTCCAGGTCTCAGGGCACCACTTTGGCCCTGTAGCTACATCGAATGTCTCCTCTTCACTCTGGGTTTGGTTCATTTTGGGGCGACGGAGGGGAACCTGATTCTTGTCTCACACAACTCAACTACACACTGATGTCATCCTACCGGGGTTCCAGTGGGGTTAATCCCGATTTACACCAGGTTGAGTGAGAGGGGACTCAGCTCAAGGGGTTACTCCTAATTTGCACTGAGGCAAACAAGGGGAATCAGGCTCAACGGAGTTATTACACTGGGATGAACAAGAAGGGAATGGGCTCCTGATTCACACCGGAGTGAGTGAGATGGGACCAGGGACCAGAGTCCTTTTACAGACCATACTTTTAATTAGCAATAAGTAACTGGCACTCTGTACCTCAAAGCAGTGCGCTGGAACCCCCATATTAGCCACCCCCATGTAATTACATTATGCTTTGTACAGTCTGCCTGGGTGAGGTATCATTTTAAAAGCTTTGATCTGTTGAACTTTTATATCCTGTTGGTGTTATGTGCTGTCACTGGGTATGAAGTTAGAAAGATTTGCTCTGTGTGTGTTATTGAAATATGTTGGAAGGTTAGGAACACCTGCAACCAGCCTTTCAGATATAACAAAAGAGTAGCTAGACAGTATTAATGGCTCACCAACATCCCGCAAGAAAAGACTCCGCTATCTCAGGAACTGTATGCAATGTCTGAGAGAAAGCATGGTAAACAACAGTGACTGCTTGACCAATGGGGGTGGACCCCTACCTCACAGGCAAAGATCTTTCCAGTAAGATGGAAGAAACTACAAAAGAGGGGGAGTGACATCAGCCCTGGGCTTCCCCCTCCAACACCTGCAAGAAACATCTGGAGGACAATGACTTTGAAGGGTGGCCCCAAGCTGGGGAGGTGTTCCAACCTGTGTATTGTAACCTGCTTGTAATCTGTCAGGGTTAGGCACGGCTTGATTCAAATCCTGTTTAGTTTGTAGAACGTAAACTGCAAATTTACATTTGTTTCTCAGGTGGCCAACTTGGACCTTAAAAATCTATCTTTCATTGTAATCGTATGGTTCGGTGCCAATTATGCCGTACAAGGTCCCCTTTTGAATGCACTATCGTGTTGTTCTGGTATCAAGTTTCTTGCAACATCACGTATAGGTACGTGGGTGAAGCAGGTTACATGATTCAGGGGGAAAGGAGACAAGCAGCTTGTTTTCCAGCAGCATGTAAACAGCAAAAACTGCGAGCAGAGGCTGGAGAGGTGCATAACAAAAGGATCACCTTAGCCCAGGAAGGAGGAGTGAGGTAGAGACTAAAATCCAAGAGAGATGGTTTGAACTGGGGGAGAAAGCAGCTGGCTGGCACCTGAGAAACACCATTTTAATAGCAACTCCAGGAGATTGAACCTTCCGACATGGCCAGGAGGGCCAAGCCTGACTGAATTCCATCCAAACAATCAGACTTGTGGATAAGAAAATGAGAAAAGACCAAAGAGTAAACATGGACTAGTGTTAGTAGAATAGTATGAGGTTTTTTATACCTTTTATTTCTTTGTGGTCACTTCTGAATCCTTCCTAAATGGATTGTGCATTGATTTGCTATATACTGCCTTCAAATCATATCCTAATCAATAAACTAGTGTTTGTTTTATCTAAAGCTGTGTGGACTTTAGGGGGTATGAGCGGGGGAGGCTGGGCAGGATCCATTTCAATGTTAAATGGATGGACATGAGTGTATGGTGACTGGAGAAGGATTCCAGTCCCTGTAAGACAGAAGTTCCCACTGTGGTATCTGGGGCTGAGGGTGCTTACTTAGGACCGTCCCTCGAGTAACCAGATGGTGCACACCCGCTGCCTGGGATCGATTACATGCAGGAGGCTGGTGTGGACTGACTCAGGAGTGAGTGGTCACCTGACAAAGTGGGGTGAATCAGGGTTCAGGAGTGGAAATCTGGGGGGTCACAGCAGCACACAAGACCAGATCTGGGGAGCAGCCTGTCACATGCCTTTCTCTGAGTGATTCATGAGCGGTTCTGGGAACTGCAACCCAGCTGGGCGTGGAGCATCACCTGCTGTTGGGCAGAGAAATGAGAACACCTGGAGCGATTTGCTGTTAGGGACTGGCAAAGCATTGTGAGAGACAGACCAAGCTGGAGAGTTAAGGGGGCCCAGCGGTCCCACAGCTCAGGCTGCACCTTTAGAAAACCCGTCCCAGGAACCTTTAACCATGAACGAGCTCCGTTACCAGGAGCAGACAGCCTAGCAAACCTGTTGTTTCCAACTAGCAGCCAGGGGCCTCCGATGAGCAGCTGCCCACTGCACGTTGCAGGGTTATTTGCGTCCGGCACGTTGGTCCCACACATGAGTAAGCCGGCCAAATCATCACATCCCAAGCCCCACAAATTCCTCACGTGAGGAGTCGGTTACAAGCAACTTCCAATTTCCAGCCAGATGTGGCATTTAAAAGCCCTTTTCCTATTATTGAATTGAACCGCTGCCTAAAATAACTCCTACAATTACTCCAGTTATTAGCTGTTCTGTTTACCAAAAGCCTTTATTCTCCTTCGTCTTTGTCTCCAGGATTATTAACTTGATGCAGGTGTTTTATGGAGTGGGGAAGGGAATTGTTTAGGGTGGTACAAGGGGCTGGAACTCACTGGGAGCGAATGGGATGAATTGAGAACAAGAATATTTGGACTGAATACCACATCCAACTGCACGTTGGCATAAGAACATGGGGAAAATCCTTTACTCCTGGCGAAGGGGCGAGAGAACCATATCTCAGGGAATTTAGAAATAGAATGGAGAATAAATAATGGGGGACATTCCTGTACTGACTGCGTCCTGTGCAATAGAGAGACTGTCAACTTTCTATATTCCTGAGCTGGAGCTAATGGGAGCCACCTGGTCTGACTGCTAGTGTGCATCAGCAGAGCAGCTCTGCATCGCTCCACAGGGTGTTGGTCACCTACAAGTACGGAAGTGGAGTCGACAGCTGGACTGTGACCCTGAGCCTCTTTGAATCCCATGAGGCCGGGGCCGTTCAGTTCACCCCCAAACACTCTAGCTGGGGTTAGATTCAATTTCAGAAGAAATCAGTTTTCAGGCTCTGTTTTGGGCAATGCCATGAGAACAGCTATCCTCGGCCCAAGATGGCGACAATCTGGCTGGGACAGCGTGGGTGATATCAGTGTTTGACCCACAAACCCTGACCCTCAAACTCTGGCCGACTCTAATTCAGATCTGATCACCATTCCCATGGCCCATCTGGTACACCCGTGAAAATGCTCTGTCAAACCCACCAACCCAAGAGAATGTTGAGATTGCCGTGAAATCGGTGGTGATGCTTCACTCTTGATTTACATTATGCCTCTGGGTTTACACTGTGGCCAAATGGTGTAGCAACGGAGGGACAGTGGTGGGGTCCAAGCCCCCAGGTGCTGGGCTGCAGGAGGGTGCCGGGATGAGGTGGGGCTGCAAGGCGTGGGGTGCCCAGGGGAGCATAAATGTGGGATTGGCCCTCAGGAGCTGGACATGTGACTTGGGTCTAAAGCAGGGAGTTTGGATCTGACTTCTAAATTCCCCCTTCCAGCCGCAGCCAGACACTCATTCCCGGCCTTGCTTCAGCGTGCAGTGTCTGTGCGCTGTCAAAACAACTGCAGCGCTCCCCCTAGAGGCAGCTGCATTTCAGTGGTGGGTGAAGCGATTTCTATTTTTGCTCTGTAACGTAGGAAAGCGTTTTCGGCTCCTTCTGGCTGAAAGGAGCTATTTAAAGGCAAATGATTTTCATAATTATTATTAGCCTCACCTCTGAATTTCTTTCCTTTTGCAGAGGTGAGCAGAGACAGGAATTTAATTTTTCTTCTGAACCATTGCATTTGGCATCTCTATCTTTTATTTTAAGGTGATATTGAAAGGCCCCCTGACTCTGTCATGAGGCAAAGGTCTCCAGACAGAGCTGTTTGCAATTATCAGGAAGTAGTAACTGACATTTCTATAGCATCCCTCAAGGGAGCTCAAAGCACTTTGTAAATCAATTCAGGTTCACTCATCCCCTGGGAGAAAGCTTGGTCTCATAAACCCCCATTACAGATGGGCAAACTGAGGCCCAGAGCGGGGCAAAGATGAGCAAAATCCCCTACTGAGTCAGTGACAGATCAGGAAAGAGTTCTTAGCTCCCTCCACTAACCGCCACCCCCCACTTCCCTCTTGGGGCTGGGAACAGAGCTCTGAAGAGCAGCCCAATGGAAAATTCAGCCAAAACATTTTTTTGGTTGGAATGTGCCTATTTGTTGAAATTGAGACTTTTGGTATTGACAAACGTCCCAGGCCAGGTTCTGAGCCTGTCGTCAACCAAGACGGGATGGAAAAATGTCCAAAAATGTAAAAATGTTTGTAGAACTGAAATTCAGCCAGCTATCCCTAGAGGCTCCATCTCCCCACCCTGTTCTAAACACCAGGTACCACTCCCCTGCCGGAAACAGGAAGAGAACCACAGAGTCCTGAGACCCAAGGCCCCAGCGTGGGCCTCCGTTATGGCTGTGCTGCTGCTTTATGGCGATGTAACTGAGATCCCGACCTTCCCCTGCTCTTACAGGACACCTGCAAAGAGGGAAAAGTGTTTGCCCTTTGAGGATGGTGGTGTGAAGGTTGGTACTGTTTACATAAAATGGGAGCGAGGCAAGGGGAATTCTGCTTGCTTTTGCATTAGAAATTAAGTTCGTTAATGCTTTTTTCCCCTGGAAAGCTCTATGGGTGACTGACGACCTAACAGGATTATATCATGGGGGCTCGGATCATCTGTCTGTGTTTGTGCAGCACTCCTCAAAGCGTGGCCCTGATCCAAACTGAAAGCCGTGGGTGTCACTGACAATTATTCATTCTTGTTATTGTAAGTGTAGGAACCCAGGAAGAGAAACTGACATGTCAAGAGAGGAAGTGAATTTTTTGTTGGTCTATGCCCAGTCCTGAACTGGCGTAAATCGGCATCACAGTGAAGGCAATTTACACCAGTGGAGGATCCGTCTGCTGTATTTATTAACGTCACTTTAAACTAAGCGCCTGGAAAACAGTTGGGAGAAAGGAGAAGCTCCCCTGCCTCTTCATGTCCTTTCCTCCAGCAAAAAGAGAAGAGACCTGGGAGTCTTGATGGCTCCGAGGCAAATGAGCAATTTGTAAAAATGCTGACATCTTTCAGCTCTGCTTCATAAACCGTGGAGAAAAGGCCGGGCACAGACTTGACACAGCAGTCACACAGGCCGAGCCCTGAGAGGCTGAGTCAGCTGCCACGGGCCAGCCGGGGGGATGAATTGCAGTGTGGCCATGCTCCGAGCGGCAGCAAGGAAGAGCGCTCATCCTCAGAGTGGGAACTGAGTCACAGAGAGACTGAAGGGCAGCATTTTCAAAGGAGCACAGATCCCACGTAACCACTGGCTAGGTGACACACGTTCCCGCAAAGCAGTTGATCTCCCCTGGAGCTAGAAATAAAACTCAGCCTTCTGCTCTAACTACACCCTACTTTCGGAGCATCAGCTATCAGCAGAGGAGCATAGCGCTCCCTTGGGCTCATCTCCGCAGCAAAACAGCCCTGCTGTTTTCCCTTTTCTGTTCATATCCCAGCACAGATTGACTCATTTAATGATTTGGGGATCTGGAGGGAGGGATGGCTTTGTGGTAGGAAATAACACGCTGCGGCACAAATCACACTTGCCCCACTACAACCAGCCTTGTACGTATCATCCAAATGCCTGGGATGATGAGATTTTACCGCACGAGAAGATTTGGCTTTGTCAGTTACAGGAATGTAGAAGCTAAAAAAGAAAACTTTTGCAAAACTTCACCTGATTGACATGGTGTTGCCAGCTGCAGAGCTCACGAAACAGAATCCACTTGAAAGCTGGAATCCGTGGCACAGCTGGGCGTGGAAATGTGTCTGAGCAGTGCGCTGACTTGGATGAGCAACAACCAGGAGAGACAAGGGAGCCCCACGCCACCCAGGCAAGCATGGACTCTGCTGGGGCAAGGGGGCCAAGCAGGCGCTTTGTGGGACCTGATTGTCAATGAAGTTGTTTGGGGCCTGAAGTTTGCGACACGGGGCAGTCCCACAAGCTCAGGTCTGAGTACAATCATGACTGGCGGCTGAATGAGAGACCCTCTGGGTGACCCCCTTCTCCTCAGGCAGAAAGGAGAATTGGACTGGGGTCTCCATATCCTGAGGGAGTTCCCTATCCTCTAGGAAAGGCTATAAGGGAATCACCTCTCACCCCCACCCTGCTGTGGAGTTGGGTGTGTTCTGGGAACCCAACCTGATCAGGCCGAGCTCGGTGGGGGAATGCCTGTCTTCACCTGGGCTGAGGATCACGGTGAGGCTCAGGTGTACAACAGGGATCTGGGCATCTACCCAAAGCATGCACTAGGGGACGTTTACTGCACAAATGTAGGTACCTCCAGAGCTAGACAGTTGCTGAGCAGAGGGTTTGAGGATCTCAGTGGCCCTAAACCTTATACATAGCTACCCGACATGGAAGGCAGGTGCCAAAGTCTGGTTTCAGTCTTTGGTTTTCTTCTTGGGCCATAAAGGCTGGAATTCCAGAAAGGGAGGCGCACCTACCTGCTGAAAAATCAGTCCCTTCCAGGCAGAGTGGCTCAGTGGGTAGAGCACTGGGCTGGGACTCACTGCACGTGGGCTCCGTTACTGACCCTACAGCTGACCATGGGCGTCACGTCTCTGCTCTGTGCCTCAGTTTCCCCATCTGTAAAACAGCCCCAAACTCCTGAATAAAGCAGCGTGAGCATGACGGACGGCAAGCACTGGCTTATTGCCACCTGCAGCAGAGCACTTGGACTCACTAGTCGCCTCTGAATACGTAGATCCTAGGTGACGGGGGCAGGCGCTGTTCATTCTCATCCCTTGGGCCATTAGACGCTGGGGTGATGTCACTGGGTTTCACCACAGGGCTGACAGAGTCCAGCCATTGGCTGAAAACATAGACCCACATGCTCCCCACCATGAGATGCTGGCACTGCCCAAGTCTGGCAGATACAAGGAAATAGCTGCATGTCCCCTCTGCCGTCTAGGCCGATGCTCTCCTGGGCTAAGTCTACACTTGTTAATTTAGGTTGACTTAGCATGTCCACACTCAAATTTTAAGTCAACTTAAAGGGGACCCCACAAAATCGACCTAGAGTGTCCACACTGGGCGGCTAGGTCGACTTGTAGGGCTAGGTGGACCTGGGACAGGTCCACGGTGGCGGGGGGGCACCCCTTGCCAAGTGCCAGGGGGCTCAGCCTTTGCCCCATTGTACCTGGGTACAATGGGACAAAGGGGGACAGGGACCCTGGCAGGGCACAGGGACAGGGTGGGCAGGGCTCTGCCCTCCCCTTTGGGGGGGGCACGCCAGGCTGTGGCTGTGCCAGCCACCCTGGCAGGGAGGGCAGTGGGGAAGCCCTGGAGCTTAAGTTGACTTAGGGCTACTCCACGTCCACACTGGCTAAGTCGACTTTCTAAAGCCAGCAAAGTCGACTTAAAAGGAGGTTTTATAAAGTCGACTTAATTTTTCCTTAAGTCGACTTAAGGAAAGTGTAGTGTGGACGCAGAATGAATGAAGTCGACTTAATTTCCAAGTGTAGACGCACCCTGGTGCCCAGGCTCCAGGCGAGGTTGGGTTCTGCTAAGATCCCAAAGGAAGGACAATGTTACCATGAGCTGCCCAGTGTCTGTCTCAACACTGCACCCTGGTGCTCCCAATCTGAATGGCCCAACCACAGCCAGCCACAAAGGGATCTGCTGCCTCACTTGGAGCAGCCTCATGCCCAGAGGAATCACAGCGCTGAGCTTGGGGCCCAGGCTCCGGCTGAGTCAGGCATCCAGATGGGGAGCTGGATTTTGGGCAGGGCCTGCTCCTGTGTGCAGGCTGCCAGGTGGCACAACTTCCAGATCAGGCCCTACAACAGAGCCAACGGGGAACGCCTCGTTCGAGCATCCCGTGGGGGACGCGGGCTGCTCATCAAGACTGAGGCAGATTGCGTGCGTGCCCATGGGCAGATTTTTAGGCACTGTGGGAACTAGGTCAGCAGGACCAGTGGCGCTGAGGAACTCCAGCAGCTACGCAGGGGCTCTGAGGTACTAAATGTTGGAATTAGGCACCTGAAGTGGTGGCTAACGGCCTTCATCCCTGAGTGGAGGGAGCCTGGTGCTGCTAACAGTGAGTGGAAATACCTCCTGCAGTTTTGGAGCAGGAAGATCTGAGCTGGATCCCTGCCGATGCAGAGCAGCGGGTGTGATTTGTCACAGCTGCTGCCTTTCTTGTTCGAAGCTGTAAAGGTCCCGGGCCTTTGGAGTGGGCTTGTCTGGGCAGAGCAGAACCAGGCGGTGCTCAGACCATGCATGTGAGCCATTTGCGGCTCACAGCCGTACATTGCCTGCTGCCGCAGCAGTGCTCCCAGGGAACCTGCCTGCAGGCTGAGCGCTTCCACCTTTCCCCAGGGAGCATGCAGGCCGCCTCATCCCAACACCAGGGCTGGGCTACAGGAACCATCTTTTTCCTCACCAGCACATATCTCTCTCCATGATCCAGCGCTCATTGAAAGAGGGGGGCTGAGCTCCTGTTCCTGTTGCTTTCCGGAGCTCCAAAATGCTTCCGCAGGTTCTTTGGGCTTCTCCCAGGCTCTCTCCGTGCTGCGACGGTCCAATCAACAGCTGACGGCACTTCGGCTTGATACGGTTTCCAAACAGCTGCTATTAATCCTTAGGTTCTTGCAGCAGTTTGAAATCGGCTGAATGTTTGCACTGAGCCAAGCGGAACGGAAATAACTAGAAGGCGACAGCGGAGGCATTAAATTAAGGGTGATTTTTTTTTAATGTTTGCCTTTCCATAGGGCTGCTGGTACAAGGGAACATGGCCAGGCAGGTGGTTGTTCCAGTCACCTGTAGGGTCATAAAGATCGAAAAACAGGCCTTGAAACCACTGTAACAAATCCTGGGCTGCTTAGGGGATTGACACCATGGCCACTCATGGCCATCCAGCAGCAGTAGGAGGAGACTGCTAATACCTGTGCTCCTAAAGCATATGACAGGGGTCCTCAAACTACAGCCCACGGGCCGGATACAGCCCGCCAAGGTCATTTACCCGGCCCCCGCTGCGGCTGCGGGCAGCGCTGTGTCCAGTTCCCCAGGGCGGAACAGGCAGGCTCAGGGCCAGGGCATGTGCGCGCGCCTGCCTGCCTGCCCCATGCGGCCGGGGCAGCGGGGTGGCCGCAGCCGGGGTAGGCTCCCGGGCTTCCACCCGCCGGCCGCCTCGACTTCCCGGCCCAGGGCCGGGGTCGGCTCCGCTCCGCCGACAGGCTTGGCCTCCCGGCACAGGGCCAGGATCGGTCTCCGGTGCCGGGGTCTGCTCTGCCCTCCCGGGGCTGCGTTCGGGTCCCCGCTGCCATCGGCCTCGGCTTCTTTCTTTCTTTTTTTTTTCTTCTTTCTTTTCTCGGCTTCTTTCTTTCCTCCTTTCTCTTCTTTGCCTTCCTTTCTCTTCCCTTATTTCTCTTTTGTCTTCCTTTTTCTTTCTTCCTTTCTCTTCTTTGCCTTCCTTTTTCTTTCTCTTCTTTCCTTCTTTCTCTTCCTTCCTGCCTCCTTCTTTCTCTTCCTTCTTTCCTTCTCTCCGCCTTTCTTTTCCTACCTTCTCTCTTTTCTTCCTTTCTCTTTTTTCTTTTTCTCTTCTTTGTCTTCCTCTTCCTTTCCTTCCTTTCTTTTTTTCTTCTTTGTCTTCCTCTTCCTTCCTTCCTTTCTCTTTTTTCTTTTTCTCTTCTTTGTCTTCCTCTTCCTTCCTTCCTGCTCTTTCTTTCTTTGCTTCCTTCCTTTCTTTCTCTTACTTTTTTCTTTTTCTCCTCTTTCCTTCTCTTTTTTCTTTCTCTTCCTTCTTTTTTAAAAAGCTTTTTAAAAATTAATTTTAAATAGAAACCTTTCTAAAAATTAAATTTCAATTCAAAATTCATTCAAATTAAATTAAACACAATTAATTAATTCTATTTACAATCACTTTAACTTCAATGAATGCCTATAATTTCTGTCGTGTGAGTTTGCACAAATTTTATTCAGAAAATTTTGCACACGGCTTGAAAATTTTGCACACAAGCCGCCAAACCTAGAGGGAACATTGGTTACTAGTTGCCTACACAACAGCAGGCCAGCAGGCTAAAATCGGTCAGTCCCACACTCTGGGCCTGGCTGGAGCCCCACGGCACCAACAAAAAGTGTGTGGATTCATTACCGCCTGCCACCCAGTACCCAGAAACACAGGCCAGCAGCAGACGTGATAGCTACGTGTTCATGTTTTTTTCAAACTATAGTATGTCCCCCTAACAGTCTGAGGGACCGTGAACTGGCCCCCTGTTTAAAAAGTTTGAGGACCCCTGGCATATGAGATAAAGAGACTCCCTGTTAGCTATTAGCAGTATAGAGCCCATGACACACAGTGAAGCAGTCATGATTCCATCAGCAGGGGGCAGTGGGGTGCTCCTCTCCCCACAGCATATCCTGCTGATTGTATGACAGAGCTGTAGCACAAAACACGTATACACACAGGCACATAATCCAGTCCAGGGACGGTGACTTAAAGATGTTCCGCAGGAGTCTTTCATCAAAGCAGCTGTAACCACCTCTGACATCCTCTGTAACAACCCCCCGACAGAGGCCACTGTCCCCAGACTTAGGTTGCAGGAAGAAGAACTACTCCATCTGGACCAAGGGGAAGCATTGCATGCTGGGACCTGCTGTCTCAGGCTCCAGCTGCATGTGAAAGAAAGATGAAGCCAGGTTAAAGCCTCCCCGGTTTAATGTGCCTTGGGCCCCTGCAGTTGGTTGGGGCATCATCTCTCCAGATTTTGGGGCTGTTTGCCTCCCTGCCCCTCGGATCACAGCTGAACACACACCACGGAAAGCCCTGTCTGAGAAGGCCCTGAAGGAGCCATGCTGGCATCAGACAGGGGCTTGGTTTGCTGGGTTAGGTGGACAAACCAAAGAGCCCGATTAGCTGAGGCACTGAGCGTCTCTGACTCCTCCTGATTTTTCCTGGGGGTGGGGGGGGCTCCAGCCCCTAGAAACCACTCTGCAAACAGCCTGGGCTGAGCTTGCACTAGGCGGAAAAATCACCGTTTGGAGACTGACGAAGTGGGATTTTCTCCCCCAAAAGCTCATGCAATAAATAAATCTATTAGTCTTTAAAAGTGCCACAGGATTCCTTCTTGGTTTTGCTGAACTACGCTGCCACGGCTCCCCCTTTGGAGCTTGTTTGGAGACTGACGGGTGCTTCCCTCCTACGCAAAGCAGCATCTCCACAAACCACCTGCAGGCGCCCTAGGGACGTGGTGCATGAGAGCTCCTGCTGGCGAGAAATGGAGGAGAACCAGCCGTGTCTCTCCTGTCCTGCGCTGCAGTGCAGTGACTGAGCTCTGCTCTTTATGCCACTAATTGGCTAACAGGAGATTAGCTTAAATCTCAAGCAATTTCTTGCCTCGGTCCTTGCATGGAGCTACAAATTACATCGATTCCTCACTTGGTTTCACTAATTTCTTCTGGCCCTGCCAGCTACGGAAAGAAATGAGAGGTGGAAAACATTTTGGGTGACTTCCTTCCAGCTGGGAGCATCCAAACTTTGCCCAAGGGCCTCCGTGGCAATTTGCTGGGAGGCTTGGATGCAAATTGGAGCCAGCCTGACGTTTATTAGGGTCAAGTGACTAGACAGCCCCTCATGCAGCACTGGATCCAACTCCAAATGGCAGTTGGTGCTGTAGCTCCCGCCTGCTGGACGTGCAGCCCACTGTCCCACCATGCAATGCACCACCTTGCAGGCTGTGGGACCCTATAGAGTCTGCAACGAGTGGTCTTGAGCTGCAGGAGAAGTGGGTAGAGGATGAGGGCAGGGACACAAATTGGGGGTGGGGAGGAGCTGGCGGCTCTGCCCCAGCAGGCAGCAGCGAGAGCTGGGGGGAGCAGCAGTTGCAGAGGGGCTGGGGACACTCATTGCCCCGACACCGGTGGTGGGGGCCGCTCATTAAGCCAAACACAGCATCGTCTTTTTGGGAAAAAATCCCAGGATTCTGGAGCCGATTTTGTGATCGTCGGGGCAGCCGCAGGGGAGCTCCGTGACCCCAAGCAAGGGGGGCGTGTGCCCGCCAAGGCTCCACGTCCCAGCATGACCTGCTCCAGCGTGGTCCCAAAGAGAGGCATCCTGTGGAGCCTACGGTTCCCAGCAAGCGCTGCTCCATTTTCCCTACGCAGCCTGGCTCGGAGTGGCTGCTCCTCACTGTGGCCACAGCCCGTACGTGCTCTAGGGCAGACAAAGAACTCACTCCCCTGTTAGCCCCTAGGCTGCTCGTGGGCTCGCGGAGTCGGGAGGCTACAGGAATTAGTCCCTGGGCAAGTTTCCTAGATGCCATTTGCCTTGTTCTCCTGTCCACCCTTTGCTACGCTGGCTCTGGAGTGATGCTGGCCCCTAGGAGGCACACTTGAGCCTGCCTGTAGACCAAGGTGGCTCAGCTATTTGTGAGCCGTTTTCCCAGCCGCTCTGCCTCTGCAGGCCTCCACTGACGGAGCGGCTGATTTCAAGCCAGCTCGACGGCTCAAAGGCCTCTGATTACCCACCAGGGCAGGCTTGCCATCCTCTTATGCCTCAGCCCTGCCCAGCAGGGCCCTGGCCACATCCCACAGGCCACTCAGCTGAGCCTGCAAAGAAACAGGCTACTCAGTGTCACTGCAGATGTATCGGGGAGGTAAAGCAGGGATTCAACACTGGGTTGATAAAAGAAGGGGCCGGAGAAGGAGCGATGGGGACCAGGAGATGCTAGAAACAGGCCAGCCATTCTGGGGCAGTAATTAGCCTTCAGCATCTCTTAGCCCGGAAGCTGTGGGGCTTTTCAACGGAGGGAGAGCCAGACTCAGCCCGTGAGATCATGGGGCCCGGCAGACAGGCCATGGAACAGCCAGCTGTGCTCCAGCTGAGCCGTGGACCAGCAGGTGCAATCAGCCAGATGGCGAGCAGGATTGGTGGATCTCTGGTCAGGAGTCTGAACTGCCCCTGAAGCCCCAGGTGTTAGCATCAGGGAGCCCGCTCAGAAGCACACATCCTGTGGGGCAAACTCCCCTGGGCCGCTGAGGAGCTGTGCACAGCCAAGAGGGAAGAACGGCTCTTCCCTGCGTGCGAGGAGGAAGGTGTACAGTGAGGGGGTTCAGTTTCAGTGGGGGAGGACAGTGTGAGGGAAATTGTATGTTGTGAAGGAAATTGTATGTGTAAGGAAAGATGTAGCAGGACTAATTCAAGATGGAGTGAGTTTGGTCTGTCTGAACTGGAATTTTACAAGGAGGCTCTGTGTAAAGAAGAGAGAAAGAAAAGCTTAGTCTGCTATCCTAGTCTGCTAGTATTAATTACAGAATGCAGTTAGAGCTAGCTAGCTAAGAAAGTTAGCGTCTTTGATAGATAAGGAGGCAGAACCCCCTCCTGTAGATAAGACAGTTAGGAGTAGAAGCAAATACTAGCAGGAATTTGCTAATTAGTAAATTTGTAGCACGCATGTGTGGAATTTTCTTTGTTTCAAGAATTGCCTTCTGTATAAAAAACCCTGTAACTGTGATTCGCTCTCTCTTTTCCTTTTTTCCTGTTGCAGTCTGTCTGTGTCAGACTGTTAGCTGAATAATAAACCTTGAACCACACCTCGTTCTCTGTTTATTCGAGTCTCAGCTGGGAACGGGCCTGTGTTATTGGGAGAGGTCTGAGGTTTCTCTTTCCAGGTTGAGGACCCGAACCAGTTTTTCCCCCACAACAGCCACTTCCTGAATGGAAGATGCAGCCAACCTGGAGGCAGCTAGGAGAAGCCGCGAGAGGGCTGGTGGAACTGAACGACCAGAAGAGATGGGATGTGCTCGGCTTGGTTAAGTGATGGCAGAGGGAGGCCATAACGGTTTACAGCCATTCGGAAAGCAGAACAGCCAAAGCACTGTGCAATGGGAGCAGAACGCTCCCTGCACTCACCCCTGTGATGCATTAAGAGCAAGATTTTCTCCAATTGGTGCAAATCCCTTGGAAAATCTGCTTTCTTCTCCCCCCAGCTTCCATCCCCCTTGGCGTGAGCTCTCCTTTCTCTCATTACTAGGGCTTCATGCACATGCAAATCTGCATTGGTTTAATTAAATATCTGTTATTAAAGCTATCTAGCTGAATCAATGCAAATCAATGGGCGGAAGCTCTTCCATTGATTTAAACCGGGCGAAGCTCAATCTCCCAATGCCCCATGCTGACAGTACAGTCAATACATGCGCCCCCCGGGGGAAGAGGTGAAGACGTGCACAAGCCCTGTAATTATTGGGGCAGTTGTAGGCCAATGTAAGTTAGGTCCGCTTCATTAAAGTAGAGGTGGCCTAGGATTCTAACTCCTGTTAATTGCATGGCAGGTAACGCAAGGGATTTTTTCCTTGGCAGTGAAGATCGGCATTCAGACTCACAGGCCTCAGCCCCAGTCAGTTTGATGTGATGGGCCCGATAACCGTTCGCTGGCTGGAGACATCGCACCTCCAGGCTGAGCTATCAGCAAATCAAGGCAAGCGGAGTCGGTTTTGAATTCTGCTTTATTTTTGGCTTGGCAGCAGGCGTGACTTAGAGCAGAAGGTGGCGATGGCCCTGTCGCAGAGGGAAACGAACGCCCGCAGCTTCCCAGAGGGCAGAGCCGGGATGAGTGTAGTGTCCCAATGCGGTGCAAAGATAAGACCGACCCTGCTAATGCATTTGCACCAGATGCTCTGCCTAATGCCCCAGGACAATGTCAGGAGGAAGCCGGCTCAGCGTACTGCCAGCTTGACACGGTTCAGTTGCACTGAGGCAGCCTCTCCTGGCCGGGGCACGCACTAGCAAATGCAGGGGGACAGCAGGGGGTGCATACAGCCATCAGAGGGGCCTGAGCCATCCTCTTAGTGAGTCTGGCTGGAGGGTTGGGTGGAGGGAACAGCGCCGGGGGCGTGTGAATCCTTCCCATTGACACTTGATGTGGTCGAAGCCCAGGCCAGACTGCCTGATTCCCATAGCACCCTTGGGGGCATTATCAAGCTCATTATACAAGTGGGGAAACTGAGGCACAGCAAGGGGCCCTCATGGGCTCATGGTGTCAGTGCATCATCAGTCGTGTTGTGGTGGGCAGCAGAACTTCCCAGCTACCAGCCCTGTCCCCACTGATCACACTGCTTTTTGAGAACTACCCTGGCACAACTGTATGCTGTTCCGTGCTCTCGGATCTCCCTTCATTCCCCCCTTCACTGCCAACCATGCCGACCAGGGGAGCTTTTCAGTCTGGAATTATGTCAGCGAGATCACAATCAGTTTTACGGAGCTGAGAGATTCACTCAGCCCACTGCTGACAGCAGGGCTCAGACAGATCTGGGCTCCTGAGCTGAAAGGAACCCACAAATCAGAGAAACGAAAACACGTCACCACATTTCTTTCCCTATTTTTCTAGGGATGCCTGAGACAAAGAGGAAGGATGGCCCAGGGGTTAGAGTGCTACCCTTGAATGCAGCTGACCTCACTGCCACTCGGTGTCCTGTCACGTGACTCAGGCAAATTGCTTCAGCCTAGAGCGGTGAAGACACTTGGGCTTCGCAGTCTAAAATCTGTCACACAGCACACGCAGAGCAAGCTAAATCAAGCCTTCGCTCACCCCTAAACAGCAGCAGGATTCGCAAACTAGGTGTCTTCCAGCTCCCTCACGTGCAGGATCCAGGGGTGTTCAGCAGCCACCGCACAACACAACAGCAGTGGTCTTCTCCCCTCTGGCTCGGGGGCTGGAGCACTCAACTGGATCAGTGGTTGGAGCTGCAGAAGACCCATCTCTGCCCATTGTGGCGTCGGGCTGTGACCTGAGCCTCCCCACTCCCCGTGTGCCATTGACTAGCATGAGTCTTGCTCCACTTTGCACTTCTCTCCCAGCCAGATTTTCTGTCAGGTTCTCATCTCTGAAGTGGTCAGATGAAAGACAGGCTTGGCAGTTTTGCTCAAAGACAAAAGGATAAACGAAGGGGAAACATTTCCAGGCATCCTGGGTCTTATCAAAACTTGGCGTTAGAGAAATCTAGATTTTGGGGTCAGTGACACACAAAAACAAGGGTTGGAAAAGTGTGAAGTGTTGTCTAATAGCAAACTGTCCCTCTCCCTGATCTTTTAAACCGATGAGTGAGGAGATGTTGCCTTGAGAAAACATTTACTCCTTGGAATCGGAGAGCAGAAATGCCAGAGTTTATTAGGTAAAGAACTGCGCATTCAATTATATGCCCAAACTATGATTGCAACTGAAGGTTGTGTAACCAGTGCCGAGATCAGACAGCAGGAGATGGGCTTGATTCTGCACTGCCAGGCATCTAGGTAAGAGACCATCTTAGGCCATCAGTTTTAACCTTAGCGCTCACTGAAATGAGTGGAAAGTTTTCCCTGAAAAGTTAATGGCACAGTGTGGCTAGTAGCCTAGGGATGTGGGCACAGCTTAAAGAGAACAGGGCCACCCATCTAAGGATGCAAGAGAAGAAACAGAGATCACCCAGGCCTGCATTATAACGCACATCTTCTAGGGGACGCACACTTCCTAACTTCTACAAGCCCAACTCATTGCATGCAACAGGGCTTCCTGGCATCCCTCCACCCCCCACAAAAGCTGCCTATGGATCACCCTGAAACAGAGGGAGATGGGAGGCACTCTCTGCAACTCCACCCACTCCTTCCCCCACCCCAGAGGCCATATCCTGCACTCTCACCTCCACCCAGAATTCTGTGGGACTCCCATTGCCCCTTCATCCATTCCAGGGTCCTCCATTCTTTCCCCAGGGCAAGAGCTCTGTGTGAACCCCATTCCTCCCTCCGCACCCCCAGCCTGGAGGCCTCTGATCTCCCTCAATTCCACAGGCTGTTGGCCACCTTTTCCCATACCTGCATCCCCATTTCCTTCTCCAGCCCATGCCAGAGACTGTGTGCATGCCCCCATTACCCACATCAATCATGCCTTCAGTCTGGAAACGGGGTAAGTGTGCAGGAAGGCATTAAAGGAGCCATTAACCAGTTCTTTGCTGTGAGAGTATTTATCAATTCCATTTTTACAGTGAGCAGTGCACTGCTGAAATTATTTTTCATTGAGCAATATAGTCAATTATCCTAGGTGAAGATTTCCAATTAAAGGACATTTTTATTAGGCATTTATGACTTTTTACATTTAAAATGTCTTTTGTTAAGCTGTTTGGGATGCTGCTACAGACAAGAGTTTAAATAGATTTAGATAATCATGATTTACTAATTATTTTCTCTCTAAAATTGGGGAGAGACTAAATCAAACCATTTAAAAGTGGTACAAACAGTTGCGGTCAGAGGAATCTTCCATCTACAATCTCATGTTTTTCAGGCAGCACACTGAGTGATAGCAGCGAACAAAAGTGACCTGTCTTACCATTTTGATCAGGGTGGAGATTAGACAGAAGGGGTTATATGAACATCGTCGACTGCAGTGTCTACAATTTAAGAGTCACCTGCTGGTCCCATCGGGAGTGCTGCAACCAAACACATCAGTGAGCAGCATTTTTTTTTTTACAGAAGACTTTTTTCATCATCCATAGTTTTACCGGATGAATTCAGGACCAGGAAAATCCAGCAAGACTCCAGATGAAAGATTGTTCTGTTCTTTTAGGCAATAAATTTACATTAAAAAATTATGCATTCATGCAATAAATTCTCCCCTTTCAGCTTGCTCAGAACAAGCATTTAATTGACACGGGTCAGTCTTTACAAGCAACCTACACACCACCCAGCAGAGCAGATGTTGTCTGAAGGCTGCTCGATACAGTAGATGGAAAGGAAATTGAACAGCGTGCAAAAAACCATCAATAGGAAATTAGTTAAACTGAGTCTTGATGAATGGTGTAATGTACACAGTGATCCAGTAATATGTGCTTGTGTGACACAGAAGATGGGGTTGTGTTAGAGAAAAAATAGATACATCAGGAGCAGCCCACAAAGCAGAATTCTTAGTAATCATTAAGCTGTAAAATCGGGAGCAAACAGTCAAGTGTCCAATGTGTTGCTTTATCATCAGACAATATTGCAAATGGAGCAATGAGAAGAGATCCTGAAGAAAAGAACAAAGAGAACCTGAAACTTATACCAAAGGGGTAGCCGTGTTAGTCTATTGTAGAAAGACAACAGAGTCTTGTGGCACTTTTAAAGACTAACAGATTTATTAATCGCATGAGCTTTCGTGGGAGAAAATCCCACTTCGTCAGACGCTTTGAAGATGGGAAAGTTACAGAATGGGAGGAAATTAAATGCAGGGGAGTGTATGA
>ML686027.1:828629-858901 GCA_007922175.1 Pelusios castaneus | reverse complement strand
GGGCAGGAGTCACCCTCAACCTCCACCAATAGCAGGTGAGCCCAACCGGGGGAGTTGCAATGACCCACCAGGGGGGACGGGATGACAGGTTAAAATCCAGTTGAAGCCAAGCGCCCTGGCCTCCTTGGGGGCCCTTCAGCTTTGTGGGTATTGCCTGTGGAGGGGCTGGCTCAGTGGGCGTTGTTAGGCAGTCTCTGTGTGTGTGTTTGGCTCAGTTGCCCCATCGGCACGAAGTTAGCCAGCAGCTTGCTCCCAGCCTTGGATGCTGGAACCTGTTGGCGATGGGCAGAGATGTTTAACGTGCCCTGGGGCAGGCAGAGTGGCTCTGAGTTTCAGCGTCCATGGAAGCAAGCCTGGCACCTCTGGGGCATTCAGTGCGTGCCAGGCCCACATTGTCTGCCCTTTTGCTGTTTTGGGCTGGGGAGGTCAGTCGCAGTCTCATTCACTGCTGAGCCTACACAGTGCTGGGTGGGAAGTCACCCGCTCCATGTGGTATTTCAGTGGTGTGGGGGAGACACAGTGGCACTGAAGTGTGTCTGCTCCCTGCTTTTTTTTCTTTTTTAGGCGCCAAGGGCAGTCACCTGCCTGGCTGCTTTGGTGGTGCTAGGCACCAGAGGCAAAATCCTGGGTGCCATGGCAACCTGGTGCCCAGGATTTGTCGAGCCCTGGTACAGGCATTCATTTCCTGACGGGATGGTGCAAAAAAGTCCTGGGCTGGGATTCAGGGTACCTGGGGTCTATTCCCACTTCAACCACTGTCCTGCTGGCTGACCTCGGGCAAGATGTCTCAGCTCTGGGGCTCAGTTTCCCCAGGGGGACTATGGGGATAATGATACCTCTTACCTTTGTAAAGTGCTTTGAGATCTGCTGATGAAAAGTACTAGATGAAAGCTGGGAATACTCTTCTACGACATCTTCTAGCCAAGGTTTTCAAAGCGCTTTGCAGGCTGTAATGAATTTTCACTCGCTGTATTTTTTTTTAACTTTTGACTTTTTTTGGCCATAAAAAAAGAATAATCAAGAAGCACTTTTCTGTTTGCAGACACTAAATGAGGTCAGTTCCCAGCTGTCTGCTCTGAGCACAAATCCAGATTTCTCAGTCTGAATCACACAAATCGGCTGCATCTTATCCGGACCGAAAAGAAGGCATCTGTTCCTCCTGCTCATTAGCAAACAGCAAGGAGCTGCTGGTGCAGCTGTTGAAAATAGGCTAGAGAAGAAATGGCAACACAGTGTAGTAAGATGTAGCAAATGGTGGAGAAGAGATTAATGTGTGCTTCTTGCCTGAGGGTGGAATAAATGTTTTATTCCTTCTTAGACAGGGAGTCCCTCACTTGTCAAAGACGTAAGCTGACTCTTGTAAAGAGAGAGATTTGTATCAAGAAAGAGCAGAGGCATGAAAGAACAGAAAGCCAGCTAGGGGAATTGCTGTTTTTCATGGTTCATTAGATGGAAATATTAAGTGTTGAAATGATGAGAGATGTCTGAGTGTCCTGCTTGAATGCCCCGATCTGAATGATGATTTGGGGATGGGGTAGTGTGGAGAAATGCAGTTCCCATAGAACAAAAGCCTTAGAGAAGTAGATACATTAGTGCTGGCAGCCTGAAGGGAAATAACTCACCATAGATTATAATGGCCTCAAATGTGTCCTAAAGCGTACTGTGTAAAAACTGTACCACATCAGAGTAGCATAAATCATGACTTACTACACCTCCTTCAGATTGCAGCTCCAACGGGCATAGGGCAGTTATGGTTTGAGATCAAAGACATTAGTAATGGTTAGAAAAGTGGCTAATCTAAAAATTACCTTTCTGTGCTCCCAGTTCTTGGGCTTCACATACTGTCTACGGTGCTGACCGAAAAACTATTTTTCTGCTAAAACATCAAGGAGTCCCGTGGCACCTAGGAGACTAACAAAAAAAATGGGGCAGCGGGGGGAGGGGGGGGAGAAGGATAAGCTTTTCTGGGCTGGAACCCACTTCATCAAATGCATACTTCCTTGACTGCTGCTAGCCCTACAAAGTCAGTGCGCTTCCAGCAGAAAGATCGTGGTGTCCATTTTGCCTCCTGTAGCTTGAGTGAAAATGTCAGCTAAGACCCGGCTCCTCAAAGGTGCTTATTTAGGTTCCTAACTGAAAGCAGAGGGAGATTGGTGCATAAATACCTTGATAGGCCTAGGTGCACAAAGGTAAGTCCCCAAGGCAGGATCTTTCTTGATCGTGGTGAACAAGACAGAAAGCAAGGAATTTGCTCCACTGGTCATCAGCTGATGCTGTGGATACCATGTGGCATCTGTGGTGGGAGATTATAAAGGCCTGATCCTTGTAAGTGCTCAGCACCATCCCTCTGTTCCCTTGAACACTGTGTGCTTTAGCAGCTGTGTGCTGATGAGACTTGTCAGGTAAGGGTTGTCAGTCACCCAGGCGGCTTGAGTCTGCAGCAACTCCCGTGCCTCTGCGGCTGCTCAAAGCTTTTCCAAGCTGGAGAGTGAAATTAAGGAGTCTCTGGTCAATTTCAGGCTTGCTGTTTACTGGGGAAACTGACAAGACTCAAGTCACTTTCACATCTTCCATCCAGGGTGCACTAGGGAGGCTACAGATTGACCAGGGTCTTAGTCAGAGAGTGGTAGAGACAATACAGCGTTCAGCGCCCTGAAGGGACCTGGGTGGCCTCCCTCCCCACACCACATGTTTCTTAATGATCTCTGTCTTCCATGTTTGCTCCTGTGGCAGTAAGTGTCTGAGCACACAGTGGGACAGTATTGGGGTGTTCAGGGTTCATATCCCAATTCTACCACCAACTCGCTGTATAGCCTTAGAAAAATGGCCCCCAGTTTTTCTCCTTAGAGGAGGAACAGTGATACAAGCCAACTGTTTGTCCAGGGCTTTGAACCTGAGAAAGGATTGCCCGTTGGTTAGGGCACTAGCCTGGAACTTTAGGGCAACTGTGTTCAATTCCCCACTGTGCCACAGACGCTCTGTGAGGCCTTGGGTGAGTTCCTTAATCCCTGGGCAAACAGCCCCAACCGGCCTCCCAGGGGCATTGGGAGGGGCAATGTGCTGATGACTGCCAGGTGCTCAGAAATGAGGGGGGGGCTGATAAATACCTACAGGAGGTAAAATAATGGGTTGTGGTAGGGCTTTGCGTTATCAGAGGGAAAACACCCTGGTTTGCTCAGCCTGTTTGTTTGCCAAGTCCATGAATGTTGCTGGTGCTTTAAACAAATGCTCCATTGCTCCATCTGATCTACTTAAGCTGCCAGCATTGATTTCCTTTAGCATAAATGAGCAGTGTGGGTGAGGGCTGGAAGATGAAATAGCACCTAAAGAGTTCGGCTCCAAGTGTCTGTGGGGATTGTTAGCAAGTGTGGGAATAAAATATTGTCGGAAAGGCTGGGGAATACCTTGTGGTGTCCGTCTGCAGTGTGGAAAGGGAGAAGATGTGGCATCATGGACCCACCCAGTGGAGATAATGGGCAGAGGATCGGGCCCTTTACAGCCCACCAATCCACAGACCTGATGTCCTGCTGATGAGCTTTGGGACTGAGCTGTTCTAGGAGTGGGAATTTCACAGGGGTGGGGACAGCTGGGAGTTGTAATGCCTGGGTTCTTCTCCCAACGGTGCCGTTGACTTGCACATGGATGGCAGATGTGCACGGAAGCCTCTTGCAAATGTGGTTTGAAACACTCCATCTTGCGACAGCTAAAATATCTTAGCCCTTGCCCTTTAATTTGGGGCTCCCGAAGCACTGTGCAAACAAAACTGACCCATCCTCTCGATCTCCTTGTGTTGTGGGGCTTGGTAGCCCCTCTTGGTACAGGGGAAACTGAGGCACGGATGGGGACATGTCACTCAGCAAACCCTGGGAAGAGCTGGGAATGAAAGCCATAGATCCTGATTCCTAGTTCCTTATGTTAAAGAAACACCATCAATTTGAAATCTAGTCAATTAAACAAATGCAGAAAGTTTTAAAGTCCTTCAAGGGCTGGCCCTGTCCTGAGATCCCACGAATCTCTGTGGCTTTATAACCAGGGGGAACTGATTAAGCCCCTGTCTCCACACACATTTACACAGGGTCACAACTCCATGCCCGTGAGAACTGTCAGATTGCCCTTGTATGACGATCTGCAGAGCCTGGGCTGGTGCAGGGGAAATGATGATGCACAGTTGGGGCTGTCAAATGCACAAGCTGGGAAAAAATAGAGACAAATACTTAGTTGTGTTTAACCTTCCTAGTAAGGAGTTGCCTTGTCACAGCAGCAGGTGAAAAATGTGTCTGATGGAAGTGATTATTCATTTGAAAGTGTTCATTTAACCACAGGCACCTCAGGATCTCACTGTCTCTGTTTCTGGACTGTGAGTTTTCATATTTGGTGTGCTCCCTGCCCTGTCAATTGTGATGCATGCAACTGCTTGAAAATTAATACAGATGACCCTTGCTGTTTGTGCGTGTGTGTGTGTGTGGGGGGGTGTCTGTGTCGATCTAATTCACGCTTTCATGTGTTTCCCTCTCAGATAGTCCATTTTTCCAGGGAGCATCAAGGTGGACTATGGAGATGGCAGAAGAAGAAGGTAGGGGCTGGAACGTGACTGACCAAGTCAGTCTGGCTTTGTTTAAGGTTTGTCACTGTGCAGAGAAACTTGGATACCTTATTTCTGCTGTTCTTTGCAAGGTGAACGTGTTCCATTCTAGGAAGTGTTCAGTTTGTTGTTCAATCTGGAAGTGACCTGTTTGCTTGAATTGTTTTTATTCCCTCCTCTAGCCCCATAACACCAGTTATCTCCAGCTGTACCAGCATGTCTGCTATTCTTCTCATCGTTTTCCTCATAACCAGAAAGGAACAGGTCACATTAACTAACTGAACAGCACTTTGGGGCATTTACATCCAAGTGCTGTCTGAGATACTTAGGACAAAAATGAGTGGCACCAAATTGAAAGAAGGAGCTACTGGAAAATCCAATTTATGGGCGGTTTTGAATAAAACATACAGGGTTGCAAAGAGTCCCCTGGCGAGGGCCAACCCCTGGGATCATTATGCAGCACCTCCAGAACAGGTGGCATAATTCTGGGCTTGATCCTGGTCTCTCATTAGTGTAATGCTATTGCCTTCAATGCCATGACTCCTGACTTTCACCAGTGCAAGTGGGAGTAGAGTCAGAGTCTCTAGTTCTTGGCTCTGTACAGACTCTGTGACTCAGGAAGTACAGAGCCCTTGGTCACTCAGCCTGATGTCCATGACAGTTGTGGGGGCTCAGCCCCACTGAAAATCAGGGGCCAGATTGTCAGTGATGTAGACTGATGTAAATCCATTGAAGTCAGTGCTGTTGCTTCACTTTGATCCAGGCCTTGAATCTTTTTTTGCTTTAGTCCAGGGGTGGACAAAATTGGCTCATGGCTAGGCGCTAGCAATTTTACTTTTGGTTGCCAGAGGATGTGCCTCCATTTACATTTTTAACTCTTTGCGGTCCACTTTGAACTTAACTATCTTGTGTAACTTTGTATCATTTGTGAACTTTGCCTCACTGTTTACCCTTTCTTCAGGTTGTTTATAAATATGTGGAACAGAACTGGTCCCAGTACAGATCCTTGGTGGCCCCGTTGTTTACCTCTGTCCATTGTGAAAACTGACCTTTTGTGTCCCATCTTTTAACCAGTTACTGATCTAGGAGAGGACCTTCCCTCTTATCCCATGACGGCTTACTTTGCTTAAGAGCCTTTGGCGAGGGACTTTGTCAAAGGCTTTCTGAAAATCTAAGTGCACTACGTCCACTGGGTCACCCTTGTCCACATGCTTGTTGGCCCCCTAAAAGAATTCTAGTAGACTGATGAGGCATGATTTCTGCTTGCAAAAACTGAATTGACTCTTCCTCAACATATTGTGTGCATCTGTGTGTCTGATCATTTTGTTCTTTACCCAAGTTTCAACCTATTAACAATTACTAATGGATTAATATTTCTTTCCAGATATAAAGTTCATCCTGGATGAGAACTTGGACTTTGGTCTCTCTTCTCCTTCAGACAGGTAAGATTAAAGGGCCGGCTCCTCAGCTGGTGTCACCCAACCTGGCTTCACTGAAGCCATCAGAGCTGTGCTCAATTACATAAGTGGAGGATCTTGCCCAATATCCCTTTCCCTTAAAGCTTTTCTCCTCCGTCTGCGCTCTGGGGTCCCCCCAGGTTTCTGATCACGCCCGTGGTGCTGAGTGAAAGCCTTCTGGGGGAGCTGAGCTCTGTGCCACGTTCATCCATGTTACTCCTGTCTCATTCCACGCTGGGAAGGTGTCAGGCCCAGCGGCTCCCAGTGCTTTGTCCTTAACCTGCCAGGAAAAGGTAGCTCCCGATCCTTGTGTCATTGGCAAACATGGTGAGTTCAGCGGCAGGCATCACCCTGGACAAGCCGCTGTCCTGCGGTCTGATAAACCACTAGCCTTCGGTGGAGGTCTGGCATTTGCCGATGTGCGTGTGCAGGGTCAGGCCCTGGAGCAGTGAATCTAATCGGTTGCTGCGGATGTGTGGAGCCTGCCTGGTCAGACACACACAAAGGGTGGGTCAAGTCCCACCAGGCTTGTTCATGCTTGCGACAGGCAGATGAGGCCAGGCTCCAGTGAGAGTAGCCTGGGTGCAGCTGGAAAGGGACAAAGTACACCCTGCCTAGCAGAGCTGGGAGCTGTCCACTCCAATCAGGCTCTGGTAACTGTGGCTTTGTCCCTGCAGCCGGGAGGAGGAGGAGGAGGAGGAGGTCTCTATCAGCCCCGCCCAACCCATCGAGAGATCTGTGGCACGAAGGATCGACCTGAATGTGCAGAAGAGGGAGAGTGCGGACCGGAATGGAGAGTGCCTGGCTCGCTGGAGCCCGCTGAGCGCCGAGAAACTGGAGGAGATTGTGAAGGAAGCCAACCGGCTGGCCGTGCAGCTGGAGAGGTGTAGCTTGAGGGAGAAAGAGAATGCTAGTGCCCGGCTGCCGGGGGACGTGGGGCCAAGTCCAGCGGGGGAGGCTCTCACGCCCCTAAGGCTCTTGCACAAAGAGAGGTCTAGTCCCCGGAGTCCCCGGCGTGAGACCTTCGTGGTGAAGAACAGCCCCGTCAGGGCACTCCTGCCCACCGTGGAGTCAGGGACACTCTTTCCGCTGGGAAAAGGCCCCTCACCACGCACAAGAGCAACGCCAACTCCGCCCCGCCTCCGACACAAGCTGGGCAGCTGCTCTGCTGGCACTGAACGAATTCATAAGAAATCCACCCCCAGCAAGGCCCCCGTGCTGTCTCCCACAAAGAGATCTCAGAGCAGTAAGAAGGTAGATGGGCTGCTGAAAAGGGGAAGAAGGGGGGACTGTGCAAGGTTCTATCCTCCATGGTCAGCTCTGGCAGGTGGGGGGTTGTTTAGAACGCAGCACCCCCGTTTCCTGCTGGAAGGCGGCAGGAGCGTTCTCCCCCATCCATTCATGATCTGCTGCTCTTCTGAGCTTCGGTCCCAGTGCCTCCCTGCGACTGCGTGATGCTCACTCCAGGACCTAATTCTTGTAAATTGCCCTGCTGCCCTCGGTTTCCTCAGCAGCTGTGAGACGGACCAGAGGCATCTGGTTTCCAACTGCAGCTGCCTGCAAAAAGATCTGCGGTGCCAGCCCAGTCTGTCTGCAGACTCAGGCAGGCAGCATTGCATGCAGGTCATGTGAGGGAGGTTTAGAAATTAGTTCAACAAATGGAAGCCAAAATTCTACCTAAACCAGGGGTTGACAAAACCTGGATGCCAGGTTGTCATGGCAACCAGGCTTTGTAGCCTCACTCCAAGTGGAGGAGCGCCCTCTGGTGGCCAAAAATAAAACTGCTGGTGCCTGGCTGAGAGCCAATTTTGTCAAGCCCTGACTTAAACAGCTGGCTTTGGCCCACCCCTGCACTGAGGAAGGCTTCCCTGTTTGTCAGGGGCAAGCTGTGACCTCCCCACCTGGCAAAGCACTGGCCAAGAGTAAAGCATTTCTTATGATCCACTTTCTCTCCTGTAAAGTGGAACCAGTCCCTCTTTTGTATGAAACATTCATCTCTTGGTGTCACCAGAGGTCTGGGTGCCCCCAGACTACTGCCCCTGTTGGCCCTGGGACTGAAAACCAGGCAGTGAGTGGAACTGGGGTGTCCCCTTCGGCAGCCAGAGCAGAAGCCGGGGTCGCAGCAGCACCTCTGGGTGAACTGTTTGAACGGGAGTGTGGGAAGTAAGGGCAGCAGCTGATGGACTCGTGTGGGGCATCAGGTCTTGGTTCTCAGACGTCACCGTATAACGTGCTGGACCCTCAGGGTTCGCAAGTGGACTGGGGCTGGGCCAGGACAGCGCAGGGACGGGAGACGTCTAGGGCGCACGCAGGTGCTGCATGAAGGGGAATTCTGTGATCCAGGACAGTGCTGTCCAGGAAGTGGGGTAGGAGGTTCAGTTGGGGGGACACTGTCTTCTGTGAGTCAGTGCTGGTCTTGATGCCCCAGTGTGGCACTAGGGTGCTGTGGGGCAGCTCAGCAGGAGGTGGTCACTGGTATCTGGGGCACTGGGCTGTCCCGGGGATGAGAACTAAACCCACGGCCCGGGGCCCTTGTGGTCCTTACAGGGGGATGATCCCCAATGCCCTGCATGCATCTGTCATTCTGCCTCCAGAAATCCCCACAGCAGCTACAACTGGAGGCAGCGTCCTCCCCCTGCCCCGTCCTATGCTGCTGTTTAGTGTCATCCTGATGCAGCTGCTACTCTCCACTCCAGAGGTGGCTGCCTTTCTGTGGCAGGAGCTGATCCTGGCACAATGCTCCTGTGTCAGTTTTAAAATTGGGGATTCTGGCCACTTGCAACAGGGGCCCACAGCCTGACCTTGCTTCCTCCCTCTCGCCCCACCAGCTGAGCCTGCAGGAGCCACCCCGCAGCCCTGCGTCGCCCACAGTGGTGGTGAAAAAGCCAACAGGACCCAGGTCATCTCCTGCCCGGCTCTGCCCTGCACAGGAGCCCTCGCTGCCCCGCAGGAGAGCCGAACCCCTCCAGAAAACGAGTGCAGGTAATCGGGTTTCCCAGGAGATGGCTGAGCACGAGGCAGGTGCTGACGCGCCGATCCCAGTAGTTGGACCGATCCTGCTCCCTTTGCAGGGCACCTCAGGCCACAGCAGGGTGGGATCAGTGGGTCTGTATCCCCCATGTGCCACTGAGCTGGGCCTTGGACTCTATAGCACACAATGGGGGGGGCAGCGTGGCCCCAAGACCATCTACCCACACCTGTGTAGAGGGGCTGGAGTGGTGGGGCAGATCGAGTAGTAGCAATGACTTGACTCCCCTGTCTCCTTTGGGGGATGACAGAGCCCCCGGGATCCCAGGGCATAGGCAGTTTGAGTGATCTGTGTGCACCATCCAGGGGTATCCCTGAATGACACACACACACCCCTGTGCTGGATCTGGGCTGTGTTTTGGTCCACAGCCTGGTGGGAACTGCCTGCCTGCAGTTTCCTGGGAATCCCCCTTCCTGCAAGCCAGGTCTTCCCATCCAGCAGGGAGCCAGCGCCCCCTAGTGCCCTGCTCTGGGAGGAGAGCATGAAACGGGGTTATCTTCTGCCAAGCATGGTGTGGGATCCAGGTCGGGATGGCGGGGGTCTGTGCCGGCCTCCAGCACGGAGCAGCTCTAGAGAAGAGCCGCTAGCCCCGTCTGCTGAACCATCCAGGCCAGAAACAAGCCCTCACTTCCCAAGGACCAAGCGGCAGTTCCTGGCCCTTAAATCCGGACTCCCCACGAGTCAGCCCTGGATTTTGCCCAGCATCTTGAGTCGGCCTCTGCAGTTTGTGCCGCCAGTTGTCAGCAGCCAAACTTCGCGGGTTGGAGATACCTGAGGCCTAATGTGGGGGTCGTGGGGCCAGGCCTCGAAGCAGGTGGCAGCCTGTCGCACTGCCCTGCAGATGTGAGGTAGAGGGTGTGGAATCGGAGCCTGCGCAGGAGGGATGGGCAAGACGGCATTTGCAGTGGCAGGATCGACCAACATGTTGAGAGCCTGTAAAGTACCCAGAGCTCGATCTCCTCCGTCAGCGAGGAGCTGAACACCGGTGGGGCCTGTGTGGAGCCAGGGTTTGCTGCTGTCCAAGGCTTGGGTGCTGTAAAAGCCAGATCCCAACAGGGACTGTGAGCATGGGGTGGGAACGAGGCCCTGGTGAGGGCAGGCAGGGGAAATGGCAGAAGCCATGAGAAGCTGCAGGCGGAGGGGCGTGGCTGGGGTGCAGGCGGAGGGGCGTGGCTGGGGTGCAGGCGGAGGGGGGTGGATGGGGTGCAGGCGGAGGGGGGTGGATGGGGTGCAGGCTACAGAGTAGGGGCTGCCGGTTCTGTTGGGCAACGCCTGAATTCTCACCTGATGCCCCCGCTTTCTTTCCTGCCTTGCCAGGTCGGGCTAAGGCACCTGGCAGTGGAGTTCCCCAGCTGCCAGCCAGTGCCAGGCTTGCCTGCAGTGTGCGGGCCAGCCAGACCCAGGCCAGGAGCACGGGCATCCCTGGACCCACAACCCACCTTCTGATGCCCACCGCCATCCCCAAGCCAGCCGGCCGCATCACCACCCTGAGCAGGGCGGCAGCACCAGGGAGGCCCAGCCAGCCGCTGGATTCAGCTGGCGGGAGGGTGCGACCGAGCGTGGCTGGAGAGAGAGGTGAGAGGTTGGCTGGGGCCAGCGAAGTGCCTCGCTTGCCAAAGGGTCAGGGGCTCTGACAGACCCGCTGGGGTCTCCTGGCACTTCCTCCAGAGACACAAAAGAGCAGTGCCCAGTCACCTGGATCCCGAGATCTGTCCCTACTGCGGGGAGCGTGAGCAGCTGGCAGAGTGTATGCTGGGGATCCTGCCCCATGGGATCCTGCTCTGGTGCTGGAGTTTTGGGGTGCACATCCCCCATAGATGAGCTCCCCATGTTGCAGGGAGGTGTCTCTGGCTCCACGTTGTTAGAATGGGCAGGAAGCTCTTGTTCCAGCGCTGTAGGACACTGCCCCACGGCCCCCAAGCTGGTTCTTCGTCCAAGCAGTGATGCTCCCCGCCGATCGCTGCCTGGTCCTGCTCTGCTCTGCACCAGACAAGCTGGGCTGGGGGCTCAGGAGACGAGGGCAAAGGCGGTCTCTGCACACTGAGTGCCGAGGTCTGGTCTAATCCCTCTTCTATCATTGACTCAGGCAACTCATCTCCCTTTCCTGTGACTCGGTTCCCCCACTGGGTCATGGGAACGCTGATATAGACAGCCAGACCCGGGGAAAGTGGGGATCGAGGCAGGGAGATGGTGGTGGGATTATGTTCCCATAATGCACCATGATCTTCTCTCTTGGGCTTCCTGAGAGTCCCTGCGTGCGATGTGTGTGTGTGGGCAGGAAGAACAGCCCAGCACACGGGAGGATGGAAACAGCGCACCAGAGCTGCCCCTCCCAGGAGGGCCGTGGGTTTCTGCTGTGGGGAGTTGGTTTTCCCACTGGAAAATCAACGTCTCCAGCGAGGAGCAGATGTTTCTTGCAGGAACGTGGCACTTTAGCTGCTGCCCCCCCATTATTTCGGAAACCAGGTTTGCCAGAACCTCTTTGCCAGCCTAGCCCGCGGCCCTGCCTGCCAGCTGGGGGCCAGGGCTGGCTGGTGCTGTCTGGCGTTGCACACAGAGATCTCAGCAGTGTCTGCTGTCCTGCCCGCGAGGGTTGTGCACTCCAGCCGTCCTGTTAATTTTCTCTTTGCCCCCAGGCCACGTTGCCCAGCGGACAGCTCCTCCAGGTAGCCGGCTGCAGCCACCTAGGAAGGTGACTTTGCCCACCACACCAAGGTAAGAGACCCCAGAGCAAGACTACAGGTGAGCACAATTCCTGCAGGCCTGTCTGCCCTGGGGCCGGCTGCAGGCCCAGCTGCATGGTCACTTCAGGAGCGAAGCTGCCCATCCGTGGGAGCAACCTCCGCAGCCTGTGGGCAGACTGTGCCGGTCACGGGTTAGCAGCTGCCTCGCTGCAGGACTCCTGTGGCAGGAGCTGTCCGTCTGGCCCTGAATGCTCTGTGGCCGGTGGGAGAGTAACCCATTGGTGGCAGTAACCCCATGGCCACCTGCCTTCCCCCGAAGGCCTGGGGCTGCTCCCTTAGAAACAGTTGGGTTTTGGCACGGGAGCCGAGGAGCTAGAACGCCCCTTGAGCTCAGGGCCCGGCACCCCCAGGTGCGCCTGGCTTGTAGAAGGGTTCTGCAAGGAGCTCTGACACCCGGCTGAGTGCTCTAGAAAACCTGGATCCATGCCCTCCCAGCATGTAGAGTTTGCTCTTTAATCTTCATCCCCGGCCTTGCCACCTGCACCCAGTGACGGAGGTGTCTGACAAGCCCCATGCAGCCTGCCTCACTCTGCTTCCTGCCATTTAAGGTGGTGACGCTGGGCTACGATAAAACAGTTTGGGACCAGAAACCTGTGCGCCCCCGATCCTCCTCTTGCTGGTACAACGGGACTGACCCTTCACCTGCCCGCACAGCGTGGTCTTGCTGTGCCTGGGCATCCATCAGCAATACATGCCAGCTCCGGAGGATGTGGGAGAACTCAGTGCCGCCATCAGTCAGGCTGGCAGCCTAAACTACCCTGGATCTGAGCCTCTGGGGTGAAGGCACTTGGGGATTTGTGTTTAGTGTTACCTGGGCAGGGGAAACTGCTGATCTTACTTCCTGTTGCTGGAATGTACCTGGCTCGCCTGATCCCGTGTGGCAGCTGCGTCCCTATGTGCTTATCAGTTAGAGACCGCGGCTTCTGTGGAAAAGCCGAAGTATTTTGACTCTGAAATGCTGCTGCGGTGCCTTGGGCTCCCTGATCAGACTACATCTCCCATGATGCACCATGATCTTGCCTTTTGGAAAGGGGAGCCGGTGTCTTATGGGAATTGTGACTTGGGTGCCTCGCACTTTGAATCTCTGTATGCCAGGCTCACCGGTCGGATTCTGTCTCCCATTCCATGCTACGGTCCTAGCCTCCCTCATCAAGAGGGGACATCACAGTGCATGATGGGAAATGTCTCAAACAACATATATTGGAACTGGAGAAACATGCAGAGAAGGGCAACAAACATGATGGGGGGATGGAACATCTTCCAGCTGAGGAGAGAAAAAACTGGGTCTGTTCAGCTTGGAAACAAGGACTAAGGTGGGTATGACAGAGGTCTATAAAATCATGACTGGTGTGGAGAAAGTGAAATAGGGAAGTGTTGTGTACCCCTTTATGTACCACAAGAACTAGGGATCATCCAATGAAATTAACAGGCAGCAGGTTTAAAATGAGCATAAGGAAGTTCTTCACACAACATACAGTCAATCTGTGGAACTCATTGCTGAAAGATATTGTGGAGGCCAAAAGAATAAGTGGGTTCAAAAAAGAACTAGATCAGTTCCTAAATAGAGGTCCAGCAATGGCAATTAGCCAAGATGGTCCGTGACACAACCCCATCGCTGGGTGTCTGTAGCTAGGCCTGGATCGCTCACTGATTGCCTGTTCCATTCATTCCCTCTGAAACACCTGGCGCTGGCCATTGTCGGGAAGCAGGGAGCTGGGCTGGATGGACATTGGTCAGACTCAGTCCTGCCAGGGAGCACAGACCATGGGAGCACAAGTTGGGTGCGTCTACACTTACAAGTTAGGTGGACTTAAGGAGGCTTAAGTCGACCTAAAAAAGCTGCGTCCACACTGGGATTTCCTTAAGTCGACTTAATAACACCTTGTTTTAGGTCGACTTAACGCGTAAGTCGACTCCTTAAGCCGACTTAAAGCCAGTGTGGACAGGGATTAGCGCCTAAATCGACCTTATTAAGTCAACTTAAAGCGTTACGGTCGAGAAGGAGCTATGTCTACACTAGAAAAGCTGTTGACTTTGTCAACTTAATAAGGTCGACTTAAAGTCGACTTAACTTTTCTAGTGGAGACATAGCCCAGGTGCCTGAACTACACCTCACAGGAAGCGCCATGACTGAATCTCTGCGTTGAAATAGTGTTTCATTTCTGAGGTTTTCTGTTTTTCAGCAAACGGGAAATTGCTGATGGAAATTAGATACTTCCCCCCACAAAGTCCCTGAGTCGAAATCAGTCATCTGACAAAACCTTTTTGCGATAGATGGCACAGGGTGCCAGGGTCCTGGGCAGCCAGCTCTCTGGTGGAGGGTGCGAGATACTTGCTGGACTTAAGCTACCTGGGATTTTTTTATCTGTAACTTGCATTTTTAAAAGATGAAATATTTTTATATTGTTTGTGGGCATTGAAAACACTGAGCCTGATGGGCGGGGGCATCTGTACTATATACACTTTTTTTAATACACTAAACAAATCTCACGTTGGTCTCTTCCTTGCAAAGCAGCACCTGGTCTTGGGCATGGTGCCAGGGGACACGCAAGACAAGCAGCTCTGAGCCCTCAGCTCTGCTTGGTGATGACCAAACATGGTTCCCCTCTGCTGGCCCCTCCGTCCTGTCCTGAATAGGCAGGTGCCAGGCTGGCAAACTCGCTGGGGTGTCCGATGCCCTCAGCAGGTGTGATTGGGCCCATGCGAGCAGATTCCAGCACTGTGGGACCTGGGCCGACTGGAGTCGCTAGGAGCACTGAGTCCGCTGCTTCCTCTTGCAGAGTAACCAGGGGTCGATAAAATTGGCTCACAGCTACGCACCAGCAATTTTACTTTTGGTCTCTAGAGGGCGCTCCTTCATTACATTTCTGCAGTACTGCTCAGCCACAGGCTACTAGAACTGGTCACCAGGGTGACCAGAACCATTGATTTGTCGAGGCCTGGATTAACCCCTGGCTGTAGGCCTGACCAGGACCTCCACAGGTGGGAGCCAGACCTAGAGGCCTTCATCTGACAGCTGGAGGGTTCTTGTATGGGGCTCTCGGGTGTATGGAGCAGTGGTTTCCCAAGGTCCCACAGTGTCCCAGTAGCATGGTGCCAACAGAACCCAGGAGTCCTGCCTCCCACCCCTCCCAACTCCACCCACCTGACTGCCTACTCACAGCGCTGGGAACAGAATCTAGGTGCTGCCACACTGTGCCTTCCCCAAGGTGTGCCCGCTCTCCCGTGCCCGCGTTTGGTGTTGGAGCTGGGGGCTGCCTTGAGGCACGTGGGTTCGCATGGGGCCGCAAAGCAGCTCTGAGCTGCTTGGCACAAGGCGAGGCCAGCGCCCGGCTGGGCCTGACTCACCCCCACCCGAGGACCAATGGGGTGTGCAGGAAGTGAGCTGATTGGGGCTTAGGATTAGCAGGTGGCCCTGCCCAGTCGTCCCTCGGTTGGCTTGTGCCACGTGGCTAACAGCCAGTCCTGCCCCATGAGGGCCAACTGCTCACGCGGGTTGTCTCACCCTCCCACGGTTACAGCCCCTCCACGTGCCCTGCCAGCTGTCACTGGGGGCATGGGGAACCCAACCCTCCTGTGGCCTCCCCAGCCCCCCCGGGCTAGCAGCTCAGCCCATCACCGTTCATAGGGCTGGCTTTAAGCATTAGCAGCGAAGGCCCTGAATTGCAGGCTGGGGTAAAACCTGCCTTCACCTGGAGCGGTGGGCAAGCACCCTGCAGTCTCTGACCGGCTGCAGATGCTGAGTGCCCCCCTCAGAGACTTGGGCCTCTTTCTGGTGCCATGCTCTGGGCACCCCCATCCTTTTGGATTACATTTCCCCACTCCCCCCACCCTCTGGCCTGCACATCACCCCCACTGCTCTAGGCTGCTGCAGGCACATGAGGCCAGGGTCCTTCCATCTGGGTCTTTAAATAAAAAAAGCATCCAGCAGGTGCCATCAAACGAACAATCGCACCGGAGTCAACAGCGGCATCATGGACCATTCCCCCCCCACCCCCACCCTCTCCCTGCAGCAGAAAAAATACGTCCCTAGGACCAGTTTCTCTATACACATATAAAAAACACGTTCCAAAAGTCCTGCTGGGTTCACCCCTGGGCCAGAGCCGGTGTGGGGGCAGGCGGGAGGGGGTAGAAAACGAAGGCTTTGAGGCAGAAAGGCAGGCGTGGTGGGGCCTTCCCCGGCAGGGTGGGAACCCCTCATTCACTCAGCGTCAGGTGGGAGAGGTGTAATACAAAATAATTGCAGCCTGCTCAGACACAGCAACAGGAGACAGACTGCCCACCCCCCCACGATCCCCATCAGCCTCAGCTAAGCACGTGCTGCTGTTAATGGGGGCCTGGGACCCATGCCTACTGCAGCCAAGGGCTAGGGGGATCCCTCCATCGGCACCTGGCCCGTCTCCCCCCCAGCTGGTTTGCTGTCACAACAGGGAGGGAGCCTGGCACACGCCCTGGCCTCTGCCTGAGTCCCCCTGGCCCAGGGGTGCGTGCAGAATGTGGCCCTGCCTGTGGGAACCATCCATCTCCCACTCTGTAAAGCCATTCCCCAGGCAGCTGCCCTCTGCCCTGACCCACGGCTTGCTCACGCTGGAGGCCGTGGGGCAGAACGCACCAGTGCTGGCACCGTGGCGCTGCTGGGGCACATGCCAGACCATGCACTGCCACGCAATGTGAATGGGTCCAACCCAGCTCTACCCATGGTCCCACCTCTGGTCAGGCCCTTGGGGGGGCCATGGGGAGAGTCCTGTGGGCTGGGCCAGAGGCATTGCTGCCTGCTGGCCCAGAGCAGCTAGGGCACTTTGCCCTCTGCCAGGCAGCCCCACCTGGCTCATGAAGATGAACAGCTCTGGGGCTGGTTGGGGGTGAGAAATACCCCTCAGGAGGGCAGGGTGGCCTCGCAGTGGGGATCGGGAGGTGGGAATGAGTCAACCGACACAGGGGAAATCAAAACAACATCTGCCGGACCAAGGCCTAGACCAACATGCGGGGCTCTCCCACTGCTGGCCGCAATGCCCCATTGCAAAGACCCTGGCTCAGGACGCACGAGTGGTTACATGCCCTTCTTCCCACACGCCCACTCTGCAAGATGCTGTCTGTCCATCAGCCACGGCGCAGGTGCCTCCCGTCAGGTGTGGAGGGTGGTGGGTGTTCCCTGGGATGGATGTGGGGCCCAGCGTGCTGGCCCCTGTGCCAAAGTGCATCTGTTCAATTAAGTCCAGCCGCCCCCTCCATGTCCCGCTCAGCGCCAGTCCACAGGTCAGGCTGCATTTGGCACTAAATCCCGGCACCCTGCATCCTTCTGCTCCTTGTTTAAGGGCCTTTGGGACGTCTGGCAGGGGCGTGGGGCAGTGCAGTTTGTCCCTGGCAGGGGCCCCAGTGGATGGAGTCCGGTTCCGGGGGCAGGGGTCCCATTGGAGTGCGGCCGCCAGGGCAGGCAGTCCCATTGGCTGGAATCTGAACCTGGGGCTGGGCGGCCCCGCCAGCTGGAGTCTGGGGTGGCCCCGTCGGATAATCTGGACCCGGGGTGGCCCGTTCAGATGGAGGTCTCGTCACTCCTGCTCATGATGGGACACACACCGAGGGTGGGGGAAACAAACAACACAGATGTATGGTCATGAGCAGATGGGCCCCGCAGCTGGGCCGGCCCCTGGCAGGCTGGCTGGGCCAGGCGGGAGCCGCATGGCGCGCATGTTAATGGAGGAAATTAAAGAACAGAAATCTGGGCGTTGTGGGAGCGGAAGACAGAGAGGAGAGAAGTGGGGGTTAGTGTGAGAGCGGAGAAGACAGCGGAGGAGTTAGAGCAGGTGAGCGCCCCGGCAGGATTGCTACCTCCCTTGCAGACACGAATCGGCCCTGCCCCTGCGACCCCTAGCAGCCTTGAGCCACAGGCTGGGGAAAGGATCCCGGGCTGAGCCCCAGACCGGCTGCTGAATAGAAGCAGGTCCCCAGCGGCCAGGTGCAGCTTGGCCTCTGTCTTGTGACTTGTATGGGACCAAACCCCCATGTCAAAGAAGGGGTTGGGGGAAGCCTCCAGACCACAGCACGGCCCTGCCCTGTCCAGCTCTGGGGGCTTGCCCCAGGGGCAGGGTCTGGGCCAGAAACACCGTCAGGGCCAGGCCAGGAGAGGAGACATCGGGCAGGGCCAGAGCCTAGCCGGGTTTAAATGGCATCTCAGCACACCTGGGCCGATGGAGACTGACTCTGGCGCCTCCCTTCAGCCATGGCACTAGGGTCCATCTGGGAACAGCTCCTAGCTAGCAGGGGGTCAGTGGCAGGGTGGCCTGGCGCTGCCCCATCCAATCAGGAGACCCTGGCAGCGGGCTCCCCAGCGCAGTGCATGGCCCCCAGCCCCGGGACCTACTCACTCGGAGCCGGAGGAGTCCTCATCCACAGTGCCAGCCTTGATGCTCATGGCGATGGGCGTCACCCCATTGAGCTGCTCCTGCAGCGTCTGGCGGGGCCGTGGCAGCACCCGGCCCCCCCGGCTCCCCTCGCTGCCCGTTGACACTGCCGTGCCCGCTGGCGGGGCGAGAGGCTCACTGGGCAGGCGGCAGAGGCTGTTTTTCTCGCTGATGGGTGGGAGGCACTTCTTCTTCAGGATCCCTGGGACGGGGGGGAGAATGGGTGAGGGGAGCCAAGCAGCTGGGGTGGGGGAGATGGGCAGGGTGGGAGGGACATGCAGCCGAGGAGCCATTTGGGGCCATGGGAGCCGTGCGAGCAGGATTCAGGTGGGTGGTATCTGTGTGATTGAAACGAGAGGAACTGGCCCATGGGCTCACAGCCGGCCCAGTCTCCCACCTCCGACAGGTCAGGCCAGCTGCCTCAGGGATGGCGTATGGATCGTGGGCAAGCCCCAGCGGGCAGCGCCCAGAGCAGCTCCTGGCAAGGCCAATGACAGCCGGCTAAGGGCTGGATACGCCACGCTGGGCTCTGCGGTGTCTATACGGGAGCCCCGTCCCATACTGTGCCCACCAGATCTGGAGGGGGAAGCTCTGGGGACCTGGAAGTGCCCCACCCCTACACAACATCACCACCCAGCACATATGGGGGCCTCGCAGCACAACAATGCGTGTCTGTCCTCCTCGTACACCGTCAGCGCTGGGTTTCCCACCCCCTTGGCAAACTTGGGGGGTGCTGGGTTCCGCACTTACCTTTTTGGGGCTGGGCGATGGGGTTGGGCAGCGGTGCCAGCATGTTTTCCTTGTACATGGCCTCGCCATTCTCCCTGAGTGCCTCCTCCAGGTGTCCCGGCCACACCAGCCCTACGGCCGGCTCCACCCGCAGCTTCTCAGAGCCGGCGTGCCCATCGCTCTCGCTGGCCGTGGTCACGAACTCGCCCGGCCAGTAGGGCTGGCCATGGGTGGGCAGGTGATCCGCTGGGGGAGCAGTGCAGTGATCAGGGCCAGGCACCCCACAGCCAGCCCCCCGGAGCCCCAGCTCCCCACAGAAGGGAGGCTGCTCCTGGCTTACGCTGGGCAGGAGAGGGGAGGGATGGCCCATCACGGCTGTGATGTCCTCTGCCCTGGCTAATGAGAGAGCAAAGGAGCCAACCAGGAGAGCAGTGCCCCCTCCCATTGGCCATGAGCCCAGATTGGGGTGCCCACTGCTTCCATCCCCCCCGATCCCAGCATTACCTTGGGGGGTGCTGTGTGCCGGCAGCTTCTCTCCAGGGGTGCTCAGCAGGTTTTCCCAACAGGGCTCCCCTTCAAATTCCTCATCCTCCTCGCTGTCGGAGGAATGGGTGGAGGCATAGGAACCACTCTGGTCGTCCTCCAGGGACAGGTCACTGTCCGAGTCCGTGTCGTGCTCTGGGTGGTGGGTGGGGGGGTCACAGGGAGAGCTTAGCACGGCCTTTCCAGCGTGCCAGTCGACTCCCACACACCAGCCTCTCCCAGCCAGGGGCACAGGCTCCAGACATCCCCGTTCTGCCCCCACAGCTGAGACCCCCAGCTTCAAGGTTTAGTCCCTTAAGGAGGGGGCCCAAAGAGGACCCCTACCGCTGGCCATCCACCCTGCGTCTTCCCTTCCCCTCCTCACCGTGCGGCTGGTCCCTGGCCTCCAGGAAGAGGGCGCCGGGGTCCGTCTGCCCGCTGGGCACCTGGCAGCTCTTGAGCCCAGACTCCTCCCTGCAAAACATGGCCGGAGCGCTAGAGCCAGAGCAGGGCCTAGCTGAGCTGGGGCTGGGGGAGGGAAGCAGGGGCCGGGTGGTACCTAAGCACGAAGGGGATGTAGCTGTGCTGGCTCTTGCCCGAGTGGATGGTGCTGTGCAGGGACCCCGTAGAGGTGCCGAAGGGCGGGTGGTACAGCCGGCCGGCCACATAGGTGTTGTTGCAATTGTACTCCTGGGGGGGCAGAGAAATGGGGTTGGGGGGGGATGGTGAGTCATAGCTTCCTCTGACGCTTTCCACCTTGTCTCCTCCTCCTCCTGGGCACCCCAGCCCTGGGCTACCCACCCCCCAGCTCTGCTGGTGCCCCTCACTCCCGACCCACATGATGCCAATGAGGGCAGGGAGCCAGGCTCCTGACTATGGACACAGGGGAGGCCGCAGGCCGGGCACTCACCGCTGTCAGGGTGGATTTGGTGGTGAGCGCGGGGTCTGTGCTGTGCTTCTTGCTGCAGCTATACTTCAGAGCCTTCCTCACGTCCTTACTGAAGACAATGCAGGCGAGGAAGATGAAGGGGCCCTGGGGAGGGCACAAAGGGCAGGTGAGAGCCCGCCGGGACTAAGATGGGCAGGGGGCCCCAGATGGAGCCTGGGGGTCCATGGGCCAGTCGCTTACCCCTGACATACACCCATGGTTCCTGGAGTGATGGCTCCAGGGGGCAGGTGCCCACATTCAGCTGCTCCAGAGGGAATATCCGGGCCAGGCCTGGATCTCCCCATTCCCCACCAGTGCCATGGGCATGAGACTGACTCGCCATAGGGCCAAACACACGGGGCTCGTGACCCAGACCCAGCCAGCTCCAGGCTGCCGGCAGCTCTGTGCCACGTCCAACCCACATGGCACATCTCCCAGGCAGACTCAGGGAGACCCCCTGCCCCTCCCACTGGGGAAAGGCCCTTGCCCCGCTGCCCACCCAACATACCTGGAGGCAGTTGAAGCCAGCGAAGAGGTAGTGGAAGAGGATGGCGTCGCTGTTGACGGAGAGCAGGGCCAGGAGCCATGTGGCGCTGACCAGCAGCAGCACCAAGACGGCCGCCCGCAGCCCCGACCTGTGCCAGGCAGAGGGATCAGGCCAGGCCAGAGACGCCAACCCCCCCGGTCACACGTGCCAACCCTCAACCATACACTGACCCAGCCCAGCCCACCCTCTGCTGGTCCCCCAAAACCAGAACCCTCCTTCGCAGACATCCCCCCTGAATCATACACTGAGCAGGGCTGGGTCAGGTCCCAGCCAGAAATGTCCACCAAGGATCTGTCTCCCTAAGAAACTACCCCCAGTAAAACAGGCCCCCAAATTCCCTTCCCCAGGAGCAGGCCTGTCGGTGCCTCCTGCTCCACCCCAGCGGCCGGGCTGGCCCAGGTCCATCACACCTGTGCCGGGGAGACTCACACTGGGCCCTTCTTCTCACAGCCCCGCTCCTGGGCCAGGCAGGCAGCTTTGGTGGCCAGGATGTGGAGGAAGATGCTCGTCTGTGGGAGGGAGGATGGGTCAATGCCATGCAAGGGAAGACAGGGCCCACATTCCCTCCCCTTGCCCCCTGCTTCCAGCCCCATGGCCCTCAGCCGGGCAACGACGGGGGGGGTGTCCCTTTCTGGCCCCTGCAGAAGTCAGCTCAGATCCTGAAGCAGGATGAGGAAGGAGATTCTGGAAGCCACAGTGGGAGGGAGAGCAGCAGGTTTGCATGGCCCACGGCTTCTCTGAGCAAGGGACCACAAGGAGGAAATTTAGGGACTGAGAGGTAAAGGGGCCTGTCCCAGGTGACAGAGAAAGTCAATGGGAAGAGAACCCAGGAGTTCTGACTTCTACTGCCCCCAATCTAACCACTAAACCTCACTCCCCTCTCAGAGCCAGGGACAGAACCCAGGAGTCCTGGCTCCCAGCCTCGCCCCACTCTAACCATTAGACCCCACTCCCCTCTCAGAACCAGGGATAGAACTCAGGAGTCCTGGCTCCCAGCCTCTCCCCACTCTAACCATTAGACCCCACTCCCCTCTCAGAACCAGGGCTAGAACCCAGGAGCCCTGACTACCAGCCCCCTGCTTTAACCACTAGACCCTGCAGCTGGTGATCCTGCTGCCCATTCATCCTCCCTGTATCTCCCCAGTCCCATGCATTAGCTCCCAGATCCTCCACATTCAGGCCCCATACCCACCGCGACCGCAAAGGCGATGGGCCCCGCAAAGCTCCAGACCAGTGTGTCGTAGATGGAGAGCCAGCAGAAATCGGGGTTCCCATAGCCCTCAGGATCCAGCCCCACGGCCAGCCCTGGGAAGAGAGGAGCCACATGGGACCAGAAATCCTTGAGCCCTCTACTACGCTGGCAGAGCAGACACCCGCCCATGCCAAGGGCCCATGTCTCCAGACCCACGCTGGCATCAGCCTGGCTCATGGGGTGCAAGTGTTAAACCGCGGTCAGAATGGTAGGGACGCGCTGAGTGTTCACACTTTACTAAGTGCTTGTGAGCGGCTGCAGGCATTGATCCCAGCTAGAACGTCTGTGCACCCCATGTCACACGGTAACATCTGAGTGGTTGTATTGTGAGCTTCCACGCCAATGTACCTCACCCTCGGAGAGAGATATTAGCCAGTGTGAAGCAGATGTAACACCCTGCCCAAAAGGAAAGTTCCCTGGACACCAGACAAACCACTCTGGGACATTACAACTGGAACGTCCCTACATTAACGAGAGGATGAGACCTTTGCTGTTCTGCCTCCTCCCATGAAAAGAAGTCAGGCAAGTGGATTCTTCCCTCCAGCTGAATTTGCAGCTCAGAGCACTTGGCAAGTGGGGGATCAAAACCCCACAAAAGGGGGGAAGATTCGGGGGAGGGAGGGGCAAGTATTTTTAGGCATAAGCCAGAGATCCCCAGCTGCTTAGCTTGGGTTAACCCTAAAAGTCATATAGAGCTGGCCGGTCATAGAAACTTCTATTCACTTTTGAAACTTTTGAAACTCATTTGTGTATCTATGTTTAGCTGCGTTAACCTTCTCAGTAACTCTCATTTCCTTTGCCCATTTAAAACATCTGTATAGTTTACCAGTGGACTGGCTGCAAGGGCCATCTCAGGTGTGAGAGCTCAGGTATTTGCTGACCTGGGACAAGTGATTGGGACTGGGAGGAACCTGAATATTGCCATGACTCCCTGAGACTCCCTGGCGCAGTATCGCAGTGCCAGGGGCGTTCATGCTGGATCCTTGGCTGGGGAAATCACAGCACAGACCTCCCAGTCAATGTGGAAGGGGGGAGGTGGGGCGCCCTGCTCCTACCAGTTGCCCGAAGCTCTCGACTCACTTCAGGCAGTGGTGCCCTGCAATGAGCCTGGGCCACTCAGGCCAGCCCAGCTGGTCCCGGCTGACCAGAGGTAGCCCCCAGCAGAGAGGCAGTGCGGGGCTCACCTGTGATGAAGGCTGGCACTCCCCAGCCGACCATATAGTAGAAGCGCATGGGGCCGTAATTGATATCGCGCACCTCGGTCAGCATGCGGTGGATGTGCAGCGCCTCCAGCAGGAGCCAGGCGAAGGTGCACAGGTAGAAGAAGTGCAGCAGGATGGCGATGACGGTGCAGGCAAACTGCAGGAAGGGCAGGGCAGGGCATCAGGTTGGGGTTGGGAGCCGGCCCCAGGGCACCCCACTTACTGTGCATCCCGCAGGCTTTGGGGCACCCTGATGCCCCCAAGCTGGGAGCATGGCTGGGCTCAGCTGGTGGCTTGAGAAGAGGGCCCCTGCCTGCACAGCGCCTGCCCTCCGCCCCCACCATCCCACCCGTGGGCTCACGGGGGCGTCAGCCTGGTTGATGCCCAGCAGGAAGACGAGTTCGGCGAGGAAGAGGGCAGCAGCGGTGTTCTTGCGGATGCTGTGCTGGTTGGAGCGCAGGACCCGCAGGCCGGCCAGTGCCAGGAAGGTGAGCAGGAGGCCACCAAGTGTCACAGCGATGGAGGCGTAGGTGATGGTCTGCAGCGGCAGGATCTCCCCGTTCTGGGGGGCAAGGCAAGGGCTCGTTGGGCAGGAAGGGCCAAGGGCGCATCCGCCAGCCTGCCACCGTAGGCCCCGCCCCCACAACCAGCCCTGGGATGACACCATAGCTCCACCCCCTGGAGATAGGGCTCCGCCCCCTCCCATACGATGGGGATGGGACTCCTCCCTCTCACACTCTAGCCCCACCCATGGCCCCGCTCCCTGGATGGGGCGCCTCCCCTCACTCTGTGGATCCACCCCCTTCACCCCCTTGGTGGAAGCCCTACCCACCTCTCACACTGTGGCCCCACCGATGGCCCCGCCCCCTGGATGAGGCTCCTCCCCTCACTCTGTGGCTCCACCCCCTTGGTGGAGGCCCCACCCACCTTACCTCTCTCCTAGAGATGTCCATCAGAACAGCAAAGCTGGTCATGTGACTGCACTGGCAGCTGACATGGCTCTGGTTCCTGAAGACCAGCTCGCAGCCCCTGGCCGACCAGCCACCAGTCCCACCGGGCCTGGGGAGCGCAAGAGGCAAAGTCGGGGCGGGCTCTGGGCTCACAGACCCTGCCACCCTCCTGCAGTCCCCCTCACGGCATGGGGCACAGCCTGGCCAGGCGGGTACTCACAGCATGGAGTGGTTCCAGAAGACACAGATGGGCTTGGAGCGCTCCTCCGTCTCCAGCAACCGGAACTGCACCGTGACGGGCTTCTCCAGCGCCCGCAGCCCCCGCTCCTCCTCGTCGTGCACGCTGATGCTCACCACCGGGGTGTTGATGATGGGCCGCTTGGGGACCCTGCAAACAGCCGGTGCCATGGGACCCAGTGCCAGGCGCCCCCCTCCTGGTACCTGGGCCCCGCTCCACAGCCCCTCCCCACACAGCAACCTGCCCCACCACCACAGCTACCTGCCCCCAACTCTGCTCCATGGCTACCTGCCCCCCTCGCACCTCAGCTATATCCCTGCACACCCAGGGCCGAGTGCCATCTCACCCCGTCAGAGCTCCAGGGGGATCTTGGTCAGTGGCTGGAGCAGCCGGGTTCACAGGCCCTACTAGGCCCCAACCCCGAATGCTGGCCCCCCACTCAGCAGATGCCACTTGCCCCACAGCTAGTCACGGGGCGCTGTGCCAGGGCACGGAGCCATGGGGGGAGTAGACAGCCCCCTGCCCCACATCCCTGGCAGGCTGTGGGTCCCAATGCCCTCTCCCTCCCAGGGCACAGGCTGTAAGGCCAGTGAGTGGGGCAGCTCTGCCCCTCCCCCATTGCACCAGCTGGGCAGGGTTAGTGCCGCCAGCCCCAGTCGCAGCCGCTCTGGCAGGTGGAGCCAGGCCCCTGGGGCAGCCCGGGGATGGGGCAGGCAGGGCTGGTGGAGCCCCCACTTGGCCCTGCCCCACTGATCCCTGCCTGAGGTGGGGGAGGGGTCCCAGCCCAGCTCCCAATGGGGCAGGTGCCCTTATGCAGTGGGGCCATGGAGACCGAGCACCTCCAGGGATCCCACAGGGCAGGACCACGGCCACTGTCTCCCCCCGCACCCCCAGCACCCAGCGGGTACCGCAGGCTCCGCTTGTCCGTGTCATACAGCTCCGGCAGGAGCCCTGCCAGCGTGCGGTAGATAATGACGCTGGCCACTGCCTGGCCCTCGCCCAGCTCCGGGTGCCTCTTCTGCCGGGTCACTGGCGCTGGCTCCTCCTCCACGGAGCTGGGGGGCTGCTTGCCACTCCCCAGGGGAGGATCTGGAAGGAGAACCAGGGTGACGTGAGACCCGGGAAGGCAGCGGAGACCCAGGCGACGCCGCGCCACGCTCCCTGCAATATCGGCCGGTGCCAGCCAAGAGCGACGTTACCCCAGGTCGCAGCAAGTCTAGGGTTATAGCCCAACTCCCCTCAGCTCTGCCGGTGCCCCACAGCCCCCCGTTAGGCCAGCGCTGGGGTCCCGCCCCCGCCCCCCTCAATCCGGGGCTCCCTGTAGGTTCAAGACACGGTCCAGCTCCAGTTCCCGCCAGCGCCCCCAGCAGGGCATTGCCGCTCACTCACGTTTCCCCTCCGGGGTCCGGAAGACGGTTTCAGGCAGGATGACGGTGGTTTCCAGGTCGGCGGGCCTCTCCCCCCGCAGCGCCTCGTAGCGGGGGAGCCTGGCACCAGCGAAGTTCCCCTTGTCCAGCCGCACCACGGAGATGACTGGTAGAGAGAAGCCCCCATCAGGGGCCGGGTCTGCCGAGGGCATGGCCTGTCCCTGCTGTCCCGGCGCACTTATGGGGGCTAGCATCACTTGCCTGCCCTTAGCCATTCAATCCTGGGCACTGCAGACTCTCCGGCCTGGCTACAGGGGCTGAGGGCCCACAATTCCCATTGGCTTCCCCATGGGGCTGCTCAGCAGTGGGTAAGGCTGGGTGTTGAATTACTGGCTGGAGAACGGGCACCAGCCCCTGGCTGGAGAACCTGGGTTCCCTCCCTTGCCCGCTCACTGGGCACAGCAGCCTGTGCTGCCAGCCAAGCCATCACACGAAGGCCAGCCAGAGGAAGTGCAGAGACAGACCCTCATCCCACTGTGGGGCTTGGCACCGGGGCAGGGGACATAAGGGCCCCCACAGGGTATGAAGCTGTGGGAGCTGGTTGGTCTGCAGGGCCCATGCCCACAGCCCGAGCACAGGGTGCCCTGCCAGGGGACATGGGTGAGGATGGCCTGCTGGGGTGGATGGAGCAGGTGGCTGCTGCTGGGGCTGGGGAACCCCCAGCTGGGTCTATCTGTCCTTGAGCAGTGGGGCGGAAGTCCCAGAGTAACCCCCAGCCCCACCAGAGACAAGCGCGCCCCATAGGGGCAGAGTCACGCTGCTCTGATCTGTCCCTTGTCCTGCCCTACAGCTGGGCTGCTCGACTCCACACTCCCCAGCACCCCCCGGCTCTGCTCCCCGCGGCTGCACTGCTGGCCAGAGTCCCTGGCTCTCCTGTGCTGCAAGCGACGGGGTCTCAGCTCCTGCCCCCACTGGCCACATCAGGAGCTCGCTGTCCCTCTGCAGTGAGCCCCCGGGCCCAGCCGATCCTGTTCGGCTACCCAGCACAGCTGCCAGTCCCACACTGCACCTAGGCACAGCCAGGCACACCCAGAGACAGCTCCTCCCCCCCAGCATGGACCGGCACCTGCCCTCACCGATGTTGGGTGTGATGATGGTGAAGGGGCTCAGGTAGGTCTGGCGCATGTTCTGGGCCAGAGTGCTGGCATAGTCCTCGTACCGCTTCAGCAGCCAGGCTGTGCCGCCCTCCGTCTGCTGGATCAACTCCCAGTGGCGCTTGTTGCTGGGCTCCAGCAGGGCACTGCCCACCCGCAGCAGGTTCTGCAGGCGGGGGCACTGTGAGAGCCAGGAATGGGGCCCGCTGGGCATCCCTGGGTGGGGAGGTTCAGGGCACGAGGGGAACCGCTGCACCACAGCCCCTGGCATCCTGTCAGCAGCCTGCCCCCCATCCTGCCCCTGCCATGCCCGTGTGTGCTCTGAGACACACTCCCTGCCCATGCCCCGGGGCAGCCCCAAACTGGACAGCAGTGCCCAGCTCCCCATGCCAGCTGCTTTGCATGGGGCCAATCCCCAGCTCACCCCACATGGCCCTGTCATAGGAGCATTCTCTGATCACAAGCCCCCCCACTGCCCAGGAGCAGGGGCACCATCCCTCCCCTCCCTGGGGTGGTGCCACCAGAAACGCCTGGCAGGGCCTCCCCGCACCCCCATGCCCTGCCCACAGGCACCTCGGTGAAGTGCACATCCTGTGTGGCAGCCAGACCGAAGCCCTGCTGGGCGCTCTCGTGCTGCAGGAGGCGGGTGCAGAGCTGGTATGCCAGCCGCACGTCGCTGCCGAAGTAGCTGGCCGTGTGCTCCGTGGCGTTGTGCAGCTGCAGGGCCGCCCGCTGGGCCAGCCCTGGGTTCAACAGCGACTCGTTCCGCAGCAGCCGCTCCGCCTGCGCCGGGCGAGGCAGCCGTCAGGGCCGGGGAGCCGGGGGGCGAACACGGCCCCGATAGGCTCCTTCCCTACTGCCCCATCTCCTGGGGAAGGGCAGCCAATCAGGGCTGCGGCGGGAAGCTGGCAGAGCTCCCCACTGTACCCCGTTCCCGTGGGGGAGCTAACAGCCCAGCGGGTCTAGGCTGCCCAGGGAGTGATGGGGCAGCGCCTCGGTCCCTCACACACTTGGCCTGGGCAGGGAAAGGGGTGAAGATGCCCCCAGCAGTCCCAGCCTGGGACGGGGCAAAGCCTGAATGGGGCTGGAGGCGGAACTGGGGGGCCAGGATGAACTGTGGGGCAAGGCGGGATGAGGGCTCCTGTCTGGGCACTCCAGGCAGCCTCAATAGCTCCCAGAGCGCTCCATGACCCCATTCAACCCACCTGGCGCCAGGGGTCCGACCCCTTCAGCAATGACGCCTGGGGCTGCCTGCATGGGGAGGGCCGCTCCCAGCATGCACTGCTCCACTGCACCCCTGGCCTCACCTCTCCAGGCACAGCAGTGCCTCCTGCCCCCCATCTCCACCCCTGGCAGTGCCAGCTGGAGCTCTGCAAGCTGCCTGGGGACCCTGGCTGGGCTGGGCCTGGGATCCCCGACTCCAGGCCCTTCTGGCTCTGCAGGCGCTGGGCAGACGCCACTTACCAAGCTCCGGAGCTGGACGAAGGGCAACGAGGTGCAGTTGAAGAGGTTGGGAGCCAGCCAGCCCCTGTGTTCATCACAATGCCGCACCGCCGTGCCTGCCGGGAGGAGAGCGGGGGTCACCACGGGCATCCTCGGCCCGCCCACCCCCTCTCATGCCACCAGGGCTTCTGGACCAGAGCCTGAGGGCAAGTCAGCACCATCCCGTGGCCCTGGCTGTCCTGGGCAGGAGGACGCATGGAGCCCATGCCCAGCTCTGTGCTCATAGTTACCGAAGGATCCTTTGGGGCAGGGCGATGCGGCGGGCAGCCCGAAGCGGGTGCGAGGCCACCAGATGTTGGCGTCGATGGCACGGGGGCAGCTGTCGTAATTCACTGCAAGGCAAAGCGGCTGGTCAGAGCGTGAGAGCCAGGGGTGCCCAGGCAGATGCTCCCAGCTGGCCAGGTCTGGCGGCCCAGCTTACCGGGGGGGCAGGATGCCCACGGCACTGGAGCTACAATGATTCAGCCCCCTGGGGCGGGGCGGAGTTATCCAACATGACCCCAGTGAGATTTTGTTTTCCTTCAGAGGGAGCTGTGCTCCCCAACCAACCCCCAGTCGCAGCCCTGTGCTAGGGGCACGCTCCCCATTGACGTCCCAACTGGCTCCTTGCCTCACTCTGTTCCCTGTGCCACCCCTCCCTCCCGGGAGTCTGCACCCCGCAACTCTCTGGGAGCCGTGCCCCGCCACGCCCTGGGGGCTGCGCCGACCTTCGCAGCCGTTGGCGGTGACCTCGGCAAAGGGGTTATCGCAGTGATCGCAGCGGCGCCCGATGACGCCCGGCTTGCACAGGCACTGCCCCGTCTCAGGGTCGCAGAGACGCGCCAGGGAGCCCGTGGGGTAGCAGTCGCACAGCAGGCAGGAGTCGCTGGCCAGAGGGCGGTAGTGATTCTCCTGGGGGCAGAAAATAGGATTTTAGCCCATGGGGAGGGGAGCATCTGGCAGTATTGAGGAGCTGCAAACCAGGCAGGGCAGATCCCCCCGCTGTCCCTGCCCACGTGGCTCCTCTCTGGGGTGGGGGAAGTGCGGCCCACCCCCTGCCTCTGCTGAGGCCACCAACAGGGCCCAGGTAGTGCCACGCGTGGAGGGGGACACTGACTGACTGAGACCTGCCGAACTCCACTCACACATGGACCACCACATAGCTAATGGGCACCACCACCAGTCGTGTCCCTCTGCCAGCCCCCTGGCTGCCTGGTGCCCAGGCTGTCGGCAGAGCTCTGCGCTGGGCACAGCCCCGGAGACCCCAATGAGCCCGATCGATGGGGCAAGTACCACCAGAGACCAGCCCCACTTCCCACAGCCCAGGCAGCAGGGGGATGATGGGAGGGGCAGAGGGAGCCAAAGGCCCTAAGGCGAAGGCCTGGGTCACTGGCACCCCCCCAATGCTATCCTCTCCCCCCACTGGCCAGGCACCCGCTACTTCCTCTCCAGTACTATCCCCCATAGTATCCCCTCTCCCCCTGCAGTGCTATTCTGCCCCCCTTCCCCTCCAGCGCTATCCCCCATAGCACCCCCCACAATGCTATCCTGTCCCTCCTCCCACTGGCCCAGGCACCCCTACTTCCCCAGCAGTGCTATCCCCCCCCACTGGGTCAGACCCCCCCACACTCAGCCACCCCGCACCAGCTGCCCAGGCAAACCCCACTTCTTCTGCAGTGGTATCTTATC
>ML686027.1:816201-828041 GCA_007922175.1 Pelusios castaneus | reverse complement strand
GGATGCAGGCAGTCGACTTAAGTGTCTAATGTAGACACTCTAGGTCCACTTAACACGGTCATGAGTCGACTTAGTTTTTTAAGTGTAGACATACCCTATGTGATTACCTCTGTCCTCCCCTACCTACACTGAAGGCTCCAAGAACTCTGGGAAGACAAAGACTTGCCTTGAGGAGACTGGTTCTAGACTTATAGGGGAAGCCTGTGTCTGAAGGACTGCAGCATTCAGTGGGGTCCTTAGTCTAATAGGGTGCGTCTACACTGGCAACTTAGGTCGACTTAAGGAGGCTTAAGTCGACCTAAACAAAGCCGCGTCCACACTCGGCTTTTATTAAGTCGACTTAAGCACATCCTTCAGTCAACATAAGGAAAGCTTAAGTCGACTTAATAACACCTTGTTTTAGGTCGACTTAAGCCTTAAATCGACTCCTTAAGTCGACTTAAAGCCAGTGTGGACGGGGATTAGCGCCCAAATCGACCTTATTAAGTCAACTTAAAGCATTAAGTCGACTTAATAAGATCGGCAAGGAGCTATGTCCACTCTAGAAAAGTTAAGTTGACTTTGTTAGGTTGACTTAATAAGGTCGACTTTAAGTCGCCCTGAAGTCGACCTTATTAAGTCAACTTAACAAAGTCGACTTAACTTTTTCTAGTGTAGACATAGCCATAAGGTCTAGGACAGTGGTCCCAATGAGTAGATTGCAATCTACTTCTGAAGGGCCGTTGCCATTGAAACCTATGAGCGTTGCGCCATCTGCTGGCAAAAGGTGGGAGACCACTGGTCTCCGATTTAGACTGCGCGCTTACTTTTTATTTTCTTCGTAACTACCTCTGGTGTTTTATGCTGACCACTTACAGTCACTTACAACCTCTCTTTCCTCAAGCGTCTGAGGAAGTGAGATTTCTCCCACAAAAGCTAATGTGATAAATAAGTTTGTTAGTCTTCAAAAGTGCCACAAAACTCCTTGTTGGTTTAACCTCTCTCTCTGAAGTCAATACATTTCTTTTAATGTTTTATCCTTACTGGTGAGTTTGCCTGAAGTGCTTGGGAAATCTGCCTTCCTTTGACAAATTTGTGATCTAATTAATATGCCGGCACTGCTCAAGAGAAAGGCTTGAGCAGTGAGAGACAATATATTTCTGGGTGCCAGGCTGGGAGATTTGCTGGGGTTCCCCAGTGTAGGATTCATGAGGGGTTTGGGGAGCCTTCGTGTATCTTAGCTGGGGGTGTGCTGCAGGCTGGTGGTTAAGTGATCGCAGTACCTAGAAGGGCCTATCACTGGCAAAGCACTGGGACACAGCCCAACCCAACCTGGGGAGTTAAGGGGGCACAGTGGTACCCCAGTCCCAGGCTGTATCCCAGGGATATCATCACATGTGCACACACACAAATACATACTCATGCTGTGTACACCTGCACAGTGCTCTCACACAAACAGACACACACACCCTGTGTACAGCTGCGCGTGCACACCCCCACATCCTGGCTTCTCACTTGTTTTCGCAGTAGGGGCCGAAGTAGTTGTGCGGACACTCGCAGGTGTAGCCATGCGGGGCGCTGGGTTTGCGAGTACACACAGCCTGATGCTCACACGGGTTGAGGGTGCACACATGCGCACAACTATCTCCATAATAACCTGAGGCAGGAAGGAGAAGACAGCTGGACGTTCAGTTTCCCACTGGCCCAGCCCTGGATCGCACACCGAGTGGCCCACCCACCCTGTGCCAGCTGAGAACAAGCGAAGAGCGCGTGGCAGCAGACAGGCTGTGTGTGAAATGCAGCAGTTTTGGGCCAGGATTGGCCTACAGGGGGCTGGGGAAGGATGGGTGGGATGGTTGGGTGGGATGCTCCGGGGGGGGGCTGCACTGGGATGGGCAGAGGCAAATCCCCTGTGCAGGAATCTCCAGGAAGCACATGACACACACCTGGTGCCAGTACAGAGACGGCTACTCTGTCCTCCCCACATGCCGCCTGGCCCCTCACCTGGGTCACAGCTGCAGGAGAAGCTGTCCCAGTCGTCACTGCAGTAGCTGTCGGCTGGGCAGGGGCTGGAGTCGCAGGGGTCAGGGACGCTGCAGCCACGCTCCACATTCACTCGCTCGGCCTGATTCACATTCAGCGCCACGGCACTGGCTGACGTCTCGCCAATCCGCACCCCCTGCCAGCACACGAGGCAGCCCTGGTAAGAGCCCAGTGCTGCTGCACCCCACCCAGCTCTGCCCCAACGAGAGTGGGTCAGGACCCCCTAAGAACGGAACCCAAATTATCCCCCAAGAATGGACCTGAATCTCCTGCTTAGGGTGGGCCCAGAGCCCGTACCTGAGCAGGTCTACCAGCAGGGGGCTGGGATCCTCCATCAGCCCCGGTATTTGGGCTGGTCCCCGTGGGGTCTGTTTTTCATGCTATGCCACAAAGCCAGTGGGGAGGATGGAAACTGGCCCCCACCCGCTAAAGGGCCCAACGGGGTCTGCGACAGGCTGCAGCTGCTGGAACTGGCCACTAGAGGATGCCACAGTCTCTCCCCATTGGGCTCTCGGGGCTGGCACGGACCCCATTATCAACGAGGGCGGAGGTGGGGATGCCCATACGAGCCAGGTAGCTGCTGTAGGTCCAGCCCTGGTGTGACCACCACCTACCTCCCCCCGGCACTGGGTCCCAGCCAGCGAGATGGGCTGAGATCCAAATGAGGGTCCGAACCCCCCTCCCCGTACCTGCATGCAGCCGCGGAATCCCTGCTGCACCTGGCCCTCCTCGCCCGCCAGGCCGCCCACACTCAGCTCCCACAGCTTCAGCCCCTGCAGCTCGTCACTCACGTCCTCCGCCACCTGCCAGAGACACCGGGCTGTGAGCGCCAGGCTCTGCCTCTGCAGAGCCGGAAGGGGCCAGGGCTGGGATGGCAGGGGGCTGCGGTTGGGGGTGAGGACACCAGTGGAGCAAAGGGGAACCCAGGGTCTCGCTGGTGCTCAGTCCTGCTCTTTTGTTAGCCCCAAATTTCAGTCCCAATGTGAATAAACAGACACAAAGTTTAAAAGAAGACTGGCAAACAGTGCCCCCGTCCTGTCCATCACCCACCCCATCCTGTCCCTCATCCACCCCGTCCTGCCCCTCACCCACCCCGTCCTGCCCCTCACCCCGTCCTGTCCATCACCCACCCCATCCTGCCCCTCATCCACCCCATCTGCCCCTCACCCACCCCGTCCTGCCCCTCACCCACCCCATCCTGCCCCTGCCTTTCCTCCTGCCTTCACCTCCCTCCATCCAGCCCCCACATGCCCCATTCTGCCCCTTGTGCCCTGCCCCCCCAACCTATCCAACCCCTTGCCCTGCCCAGGCCCCCTTTCTCCCAGCCCCCCCACCCCATTTGTCCTGGCTCAGCCCCACCCACTGCTCTGCACACTTCACGCCCATGTCCGCACTCGCCCGCCCTGCCACACCTGGTGCAGGCCGTAGTCCAGGGTCATGAGAGCCAGGCTCTCGGCCCCCGCACTCTCCCGCCCACGCCGCAGCTCCAGCTGCAGGTGGTGCCAGTCGCCGTCGTTCAGCTTCACCTGGTGCAGTTGCAGAGCCCAGCCCCGGCCACCCGCCCGGGAGACGCTCAGCAGCACGGTCCCCTCGGTCAGCTGGGGAGAGACGGGGGTGAGAGTGGGATGGGAGGACCAAGGGGGGGCAGTAGGGCAGGAGCAGTGGCCTGGGTCCTGGCACCCATTTGCCAGGCGATGCCCTTCCTGTCCCATGGTGTTCCCCTGCCCCGTGGCACCCACCTGCAGGGTGATGGTGGCGATCGACCCAGCGAGGGCCCGCAGCAGGATGCCGTTGGCCTGGCGTGTGCGGAACATGAGCCCAATGTGCCAGGGCAGCGTGATGGGCAGGGCCAGGTTACTCCAGGCCACCAGGCTGCTGCCCAGGAAACGCTGGGGACTCGCCATCTCTGCAGGAGACAAAGGCTCAGCACAGCCCCCCATCTCCCTCCCACCGTGGGGACCAGCCCTTGGGCAATGGCTCATCCCCCAGCTTCCCCCTACCCAGCCTTGCTCTGGTGCCCCCACCTACCCCCTTATAGTGCCTTCCACCCCCCACCAGGCCCCCAGTGTCCCCCTACAGCCCCCCATCTGTCCCCCCACCTCCCCCGAACACCCTACCTTGCCTGCAGTTCTTGCCCCCGAAGCCCAGGGGACACTCGCAGCTGAATGTGTCCCACTGGTTGACGCAAGTGCCGCCGTTGTGGCAGGTATTGCTGTCGCATCCGTTCTTCTTGGCAGAGCAGCCTGGGGGCAGAGGGCTGGGCTGAGCCGCAGCAGGGAGGGCATTTCCCTGAAGATTCAGGGTGGGCGGGCAGAGGAACCCTCGGGGCTCAGGGAGGAGCACACTCCCAACAGCAGCCCCCTCCCAAGAGACTGACCCAGCTGACAAACGGTAGAGGGACCCAGTGTCCCAAACCATCCCACCACCAACAGGCACGGGGTTGGGCACCCCTGACCCAGCCATGCCCACCCCTGGCCACCCACCTCCATCCTGCACTGCATAGCCCGGTGCCCACCCAGCTCCAATCCCAGCCCTCCACTTCCAGGTCCCAGCAGGCCTGAGCCGCACAGCACCCACCTGGCACGGTGCCGTTATTGGCGATGAAATCGGCCATGTCCACCTGCCGGTTATCGATCAGCAGATTCCGCATGCAGCCCACGAACTGCCGGTTCCGCACCGGGAAACTCTCGGGCAGGTTGGGGACCCCACCCAGGAGCAGGGGGCCTGTCAGATCCAGGGACCTGGGCAACAGAAGCAGAGTCACGGGGGACGGGGCCAAAGGGAAGAGGATTCCTCCTCGTCTCACGGCCTGAGTCAGGGACCAGACAAACCTCCCCGGCCCAGGGCTGGGGCGGCAGGGGCTGTGGGTCAGGAGCCAGCAGAGTTGGGGGAGCACAGGGCTGGGATGGCAGGGGCTGCAGGTCGGGTGTGAGGGCACCAGCAGAGCTGCGCAGACCCTGCCTGGATTTCACCCCTCCTTTCTGTGAGCCCCACACTGCACCCCTTCCCCCCAGCAAGTCTCTTACTTCTTGGTGCCTGACTGCGTCCCCTGCGCGGAGCACGAATAGTTCCCCAGCACCTCGCCAAACTTGAGGGCCACGGCGGTGTCGCAGTCGTCCACTGTCACCACGGCCACCTTCTGCTCCGAGGGGCCCTGGGGCAGCCCCGACTTCCCGATGACGGGCTGTGGGGAGAGCGAGGGCAGGGCTGCCGCAGGGGACGGGCCAACTGTGTTCGGCACAGTCCGGCACGTCCCAAGCCCAAGGGATTTGGCCCTGCCCAGTCCTTCACTGCCATCTCATGCCCGGCCTTCCCCCCGGGTGGGGCTGCACCCCCAGGGTCCCAGGCCCAGCTCAGCAGAAAGCGGCTGGAGGGGCTGCAGTGGGGCAGCCGAGGGTCGGGGTGACCGGCTGCCCCAGATGGCGCCCTCAGAGCTTCGTCGTCACCCGTGCGGCTGGCCCATGGCCCCAGCTCCTTCCTCCTCCTCACTTGGTTCCCTTCCCAGCCAGGCCTGGCAGGGGCCACAGGAAACCGGTCCCTGCAGACGGCCGCTTCTCCACCTGGGGGACTGCTTAACCCTTCCCAAGCCAACAGGCTGCCCTTCCTGAGCACATCCCACCTGCACCACGGCCTGCAAGCCCCCCAGGGCGTTATCCTGACTCAGACAAAAGGGAAACTGAGGCACCCACCACTTCTGTCCCTGTGCCCAGCCCTGCCCCTGACCCCTAACCTCAGCCACTTCCTACAATTGCCTCCTGCAGCTCCCCAGGGACCTATGCCAGCAGTCTCCCCCCACCCGCCCCATAGCCAGCCAGGGGGGCAGCAACGCTGTGGGAGAGAGGGTCCTGGGGGCCTGATGGGCCGGCCTTGGTGATGGCCTCCCTTCCCACCTGCCCCCCCGGGCCCCGCTCACCTTATTGTAGTACCGCAGCTGCACTGTGTGCCACTGCCCGTCACTCACCCCCCCCGGGACAGAAGGGGACACTGCGGTCGTTGACTCGCCTGAGGGAAGCACAGGGACGTTGGTTACTGAGGCTGGATCGGCCATTAGGGCTGTGTCCTTCCAGCCAGGGCTCCTCTGAGATGGGCAAGGGGGGCCCCAAAGCACCCCACCCTTTGGGCAGGGAGCTGGGCCCTGAGGGGAGGCGGGGAGAAGGGGAGGCAGAGCCAGAGGAACAGAGTCCTGAGGGATCCCCATTACTGGGAACACGAGGGGTGCTGGGGTGCAGAGAGCTGGTGTGCTGGGGGGAGCTGAGCCAAGGGGAGCCAGGCCAAGCTGGACTGGGCCAAGGGGAGCCAAGCCGGGACGGGCCAAGGGGGGGTGGGCCCTACCTGCCGAGAAGGTGAGCTGGATCTGCTCGTGGATGATCTCCAGAGCCACAAAGTCGTGTTTTTCATTGAAGCGCCCATTGTACAGGAGGAGCCCGTTCCGCTCCTTCGTGGCGAACCTGCCCGAGGGAAAGAGGGTGAGAGCGACGATGGCCTGTAACACACACCCTGGCTCCTCTGTCCTCACGTCCCTCCCAGCACAGGCTGAAAGCCCAGCCACCCAGCGACCCTCCAAAGATAGGCAGAAGCATGGCCAGAGGACTGGTGCATGGTGGGGAATGAAGGGCATCAGGGCACAGAGATAAGAGCCATGCTGGGGCAGAGTTAAGGTGGTGTTGGGCCAGGGTCAGGGGTGTCCAGGCAGAGGTCTACACTTGCACCTCAGGTCTACACTCGCACCTACAGAACACCACGTCCACACTGGGCGCTTCCTAAGTTGACTTAATAACTCTACCTCTGAAGGTCGACTGAAAGCCAGTGTGGATGAGTATGTCTACACTACAGGCTCTGTTAAGTTGACCTAACAGAGCCTGTAGCGTAGACAGAGCCAAGGAACATGTTGGGATGGAGTTCAAAGAGGTGTGCGCGCACAGGTAAGGAGGGGAGCCCCACATGACAGGGAGAATGATTGTAAAGGGGCTGCAGGTCAGGACTGGAGGCACCGGTGGGCAGGCAGCAGTTTACGCTGCACTTCTCTTCCCGCCTGGCTCTAGCCATTCATCCCTCCATTGTGAGGGGAGACTGGACCCTTGGCTTCCCGTCTGCCCCCAGTGCCTGGCCCCTGCTCGGCCCAGACACTGACTGCTGGAACTCACTGCTGCTGGATCTCACAGCACATGTAGCTAGCCTGGTCGGCCGTGCTGGGGAGGAGCTGCTGTCATGGTACATATTGGTACCAGTGACAGGGGAAAGGCAGGACGGAGGCCCTGGAGGCCAAATTTCAGCTGCTAGGGAAGAGTTTGAAGTCCAGGACCTCCATCCTCTGAAACACTTCCAGTTCCATGCACAGGGCCAGTTAGCCAGGCAGAATGGGAAAGGCTCAGTGTGGGGATGGGATGACAGTTCAGGGAGGAGGGGGACAGGTGTTTTAGGAAGTAGGGAATCTTTTGGGAAGGTGGGGGCACTATACAGGACGACTGGGTGACAGCTAGACAGCTGTCAGTTAAAATGAAAAAGGCTGTAGAGGCGTTTTTAAATGAAGGGCTAGGGGTTCCAACAGGCGCAGAAGAGGCCTTGGGTTCAGACAGAGACGTCCCTCAGGGTGAGCTGATTAAAGGCCTCCAAGGGGGGGAGCCATGTTAACCTAGTTCAGCAAAACAAACGAGGAGTCTGGTGGCACTTTTAAATTTGTTAGTCTTTAAAAGTGCCACCGAACTCTTTGTTTGTTTTGCTGATTAAAGGGGGCCCTCTATATCCCAATAACGAGGCGAGGGAAGGAGCTGGCAAAGGTAGGAGCTAGTGGGGAACAGTCAGACGGGCAGCGGTTCTCAACCACTGTGTCGGGACGCATTGTGGTGTTGCCACACCGCTGTATGTGTGTCGCAGAGAGCCGGGGAGATGGCTGGATTTGGCCTGGGAGGGGTGGGCTGGTGTGTCCTGTAGGGTCGCAACATGCCCCCAAGTGTGTCGTGACTCACAGAAGGTTGAGAACCATTGCAGTAGAGGGCCATTTAAATATAAGCCATGAAGGCAAGCAACTGAGTGCCCACAAACTGTGTCGGCACTTGCATACCAATGCCAGAAACCTGGCGGCCAGGATGGCCTGGTATTCGATGAGAGTATTGATGCAACCGGCGTCCCGGAGACTTGGTGGGACGAAGATAATCAATGGGGCCTGGGAACACCAGGGTACCAGGGACATAGGAATGACAGTGGGTCCTGCTGGTAGAGTGGGTGCAATGTGGGGAAGAAAGTAGAGAGCCAAAGACAGTAAAAAACTTAAAAGTGGAATTCTGCTGCAGGGGGGTGGGGGGTGGCTGGAAGGGGGTTCTGTCTGACTCGCTAAAAACAGAGGAAAATCTGGGAACCCACATCAGCCTCAGATAGTCCCTGGCCCCAGGGTCCTCTGGTACTGACACGAGGGCAATGGCTTCCCTCCTGCCCCCCCATGCCAGTTCTCTCATGAGAGGAAACCCCTCCCCCCCCCCGCAGCCAAGGAGCCGGCAGTGATGTGGTGCCCCTGCTGAGGGGCTGGCAGCCCAGCCCCTTGGCACTCACGTGAGGGCGAGGGTGAAGTGGAAACGCTGGCGCAGCCCCTTGAAAGTGATGAAGGAGTGGGCAGGGAAGCTGCGGGTGGTCATCTCGCAGTAGGGCTTCTCATAGTCCCCAGACGGGCACTCGCACTTGAAGCCCCCCACCAGCAGGTTGATGCAGGTGCCCCCGTTCTTGCAGACGCCCGGCGTGCAGCGGCCCAGGCGGGCGTTCACCTCGCAGTGTTCTCCTGGGGGGAAAAGCAGCCATCAGGGGCAACGCCAGGGACCCTCCCACCCTGGGGCATGTGGGGGATCTTCATAAAACTGGGGACTCCGAGAGCTGCCTGGTCTGTCGTCCTGGCCTGGCACCAAGGGGAGCTGGGCTTTGCTCCTGTCTCTGCTGAGTGAGTCTCCCCACTCCGTGCCTCTGTTTTCCTCCCAATGACAATGACCATCTGGTACAGCACTCAGAGAGCAGCAGCCAGAAAGTGCTGTGCAGGAAAAGCAGAATTACTCCCATTCCACAGATGGGGAAATCAAGGCCTAGGGAGACCTACCTAAGGCCACAGAGAGAGGACATGAAATACCAGGGGTGGACAAAATTGACTCACAGCTAGGCGCCAGCAATTTTACTTTTGGTTGTCACAGGGCGCTCTTCTGTTACATTTCTGCAGCGGAGCTAGGCAACAGGCTATTAAAACTGGTCACCATGGTGACCAGAAACGTAGATTTGCTGGGGTCTGCCCCATATGCACAGCTCCAGTTGCTGGTGCCCCAAGCTGGCAAGAAAGAGCCTGGACATACAGCAGATAAATAATGCAGGGAGCACAGGCCAGGGAACCCACAGACTCCACGGCAAAATGCATCCAGCTCCTACCAGGCCACATCCCACCAACCATGCTGCACACAGCTCAGCTGCGTTACTGGCACTCTGCTAGCTCTGTAAAGCGCTGGGTGCTCTAGCCACTCACTGGGAGCTGGCATTCCCAAGGGCCCCGCCCCACACGTAGACAACGCCTAGAGCCGTCATCTTCACTGCCCTGGTGTTGGGCACCAACTCCAGAAAGGGGGGCAGGGGCGCTGGCTGGGTACCAGAGCCAGTTTCCCCATGTGCCACTCATCTAGTTTTACAACAGATTGTTGTAAACCTAAGGGTCAAATCCTCTCAGCTGGTGCAAATCAGTGCAATGGGGCTGCACCAGTTTAGGCCTGCGGAGAACTGGGCCAACCCTCAATGGGGTGCAGATGGGAACCTGGCATTAACTGTAATGACAGCTACAGCCCAGCTTCACCGCACCCTGTGATCCCTGAACCACTTGTGCTCACAGTGTGTTCCCCACCCAAAGACCCTGCAGCAACGGTCTGGGGGTGTACAGCACCCTGCACGCACAAGCCCCTAAGATAATAGCACTGCGTGCACCCAAGAGACCCTACAATAAACAGCCCTGGTGTGCACAGTCCGGCTCACACAACAGACCCGTAAGCACGTGCTTCCATCCTTTGCTGGATCAGAGCATAACCTGTTAATTCTCCCTGTGATCAGCATGGCACCCACCCACTGGAGCCAGCTCTTGGCCAGCAGCCGGGGTCTCTCAGGTGCTGCTGTGTCACAAGAATGGTTGGGTGTTGGGCGGAGGCTGCTGGAGAGGGACCCAGGAACGGGTGCATTGGGAAGCCCGAGATTTATTGCTCCTCATATGGAATGGCCACGAACCAGATTAACCCTGGCAGTCAATGTGTGCGTGGGGTGATGTGTGTGACAGACAGGCCTCCGGCGCACCAGGGCCAAGGGGTCCGTTCATTCACTGGAGGCGACTGTCAGAGACAGAGATTTTTAACATGCAGGTACAGGATGCGCCCTGAGTTCCTGCCAGCTCTGTCTCTTCTGCAGCACCCGCTAGCTAGGGAGCACCCAGCCATGAGTCGCAGTTGCTTCTGTACCATCAGCCATCGTCAGCAGGGAAACTGAGGCACAGAATGGGACCACTACGTAAGGTGTTAATTTGTGATACAACCAGGGAGAGAAGCCAGGTGTCCCAATTCCTAACCCACCCCCGGACACTATTCCCGCTCTCTTGAGCTGGGACTAGAACCCGGGAGGGGTCAGGGGGCACCAAGGGGCAGGAGTTTGGGGGCAGCCAGAGTGTACCAGGACTAGGTAGAGTAGTACACAGAGCATACTGGACTCCTTGTAACCTGCCCCCCAACACCCCAAAGTTGGGTTGCTGTGCCAGCCCCTACCCAGCTTGGCTCCACTGGTGGGCACTCGATCTGTGAGCAGATGGACTTTGCGGTAGGGCAGGGGCAGACCAGGGCCCAGTGTGGGCGGCGTCCCTGTCATGGAGCAGCCAGACGCTGGGTGTGGGCGGGCAAGGCTCTTAGCAGGGCAGGGCAGGGCAGGCCGGGGGGCAGGCTCCCCACGCAGCGGGGGATTAGAACCAGAGACTGCTGCCGTCTCCACCTGGGGCTCTGCTGACTCACGGCTCCCCACTCCTCACCTCCCCCCATGGCCTCCCAGGCTCAGCTCTTGCGCCCCGGTGGCCCCTGGCTCCAGCACCCAGAGACTCTACTCATGGTCTGGACAGGGATTGGGGCAGAGACCCCACCCAGGTTATGGGCCCCAGGGACAAGCCCATGCCTCACACAGACACATCCCCAGCCCAGGGGGACATGTCCACACCCCATAATGAAACACCCAAAGGGATACAACCCCAGCCCAGAGAGACATCCCCATACTCCACAAGGACACATCCACACCCCACAGGGATACGCCCAACACACATGAGATGTGCCCACTGTCTCAGGTGGGATAGAAGAAGGGCCCTGGGGGCAAGAGATGCAGCCCCCCATGTCTTGGCCAGCAGAGGCCCCAGGATGCGGCAAGGGGCCCCTCCTGAATCTTTCTGGGGAGATGAGGTTGGGGAAGAGAGCAGCTCATTATCCAGCCTTTGCTGCCCCCCCAGCACCTCTGAACCAGGCCAGATGAGAGGCCCTTTGTGCCTAGCTGGATGGACGGAGGTGAAGACAGGAATGGCTGGATGGGGTATGGACAGGGATGGATGGCTGAGTTATGGACGAGGATGGATGGACAGAGGTAAGGATGAGATGGCTGAATAGGGTATGGATGGGGGTGGATGGGCATACAGATGGGAATGGCTGGATGAGGGTGGATGGACGGAAGTACAGACAGGAATGGCAGGATGGATGGCCGGGTTATGGATGAGGATGGATGAACAGGGGTAAGGACGGGATGGCTGGATGGGGGTACAGGCAGACATGGATACAGACGGGGATGGC
>ML686027.1:693936-816191 GCA_007922175.1 Pelusios castaneus | reverse complement strand
GGGATGGCTGGTTGGGGATACAGACAGGGCTATGGATGGGGATGGATGGACAGGGTACAGATGGGAGTATGGGCGGACACGGATACAAACATGGTAGATGGATGAGGACAGACAGATGGGGGGATGGCTGGATGGGCAAGGGTGGCTGGACAGGAGTCTGCGGTTGGCCAAGGGCACAGACAGGAATGGCTGGACAGACAGAGGCCCAGATGGGGACAGACGCAGCCCTTCCTCCACGCACGGAGGGACCCAGGGCCCATCCCGCCCCAGCACTCACCGGTGAAGCCGGCGTGGCACTGGCAGGTGTATCCCCCCTCGCGGCTGCGGCAGTGTCCGTTGTGGCCGCAGGGGCCGGAGTAGCAGAGGTCGATCTCGCTCTCGCAGTAGTCGCCGGTGAAGCCGGCGGGGCAGCGGCAGCGCAGACCGCTGACGGGGTGGATGGGCCGGAAGAGGATGGTGTCGGAGGCCAGGAAGGGCGCGGAGCTGTCGAAACGCAGCACGGAGACGCAGCGCATGTAGTTCTCGCAGGGTTCGCGCAGGCAGATGTTGTCGTCGAAGGGCAGGACCCGTTGCTCCGAGATGGCAGCCAGCAGCGTGCGGTTGAGATACAGCCGCTCCTGCAGGTCCTCGGAGGCGAAGTAGCGACCCCCACGGGCCCCGGCCGGCAGCAGCACCGAGAGGCTGACGTTGAGGATGCGGGCGGCCCGCACGTCTGTGTCGTTCTGGATGTTGAAGAGCACCACGTGCTGCCGGGGCGCCGAGAGCACGGCCGCCACCCCCTGCAGGAAGAGCGCCAGCAGCGGCGAGAGGAAGCGCTCCTGCGACATGTTCTCCAGGCGCAGCGTGATGCTGTTGGTCAGCATCTCGTCCGTGATGATGGTCACGTGCAGAGTGCACTGAGCCGCCACGCTGTGGATGCCGTCTGCCGAGAGGAGGGCAAAGGGTGAATGGCGCCCAGGCTGGTTTAGGGGCCCCGAGGAGACACATCAGTGTCCCTGGGGCGTGGGACACAGATCCAGCAGCTGCCCTGGCTCAAACACAAATTGTCCCGAGCTCCTCCCCTTCACCATGCCCCATTCCAGGCCACCTCCTCTTTGCCCCCCTTCGCTGCTATGTCAAACTTGTCCCTGGGGCGTGCAGGTGCCCCCTCGTGCACGCAGAAGCCCAGCCTACGGGGACAATGGGAAAACCAAAGCATGGGGAACAGGAACCCACCCCAGAGTTGAGGCCAAGCTGGGGCAGAACCCAGCCTGGCACTGGAGCAAGGGACGTCAGATGTCTTGGGGAGAAGCTGTACTGGAGGAGATCTGGGACACACACACACCCCTGGCCAGGCTATCACAGGGGCCTCTGCTGGAAGCTGGCTTGGAAGCGATGGACGTGGGGTCGCTGGGCAGCTGGGGATGAAGGCCTGATAGATGCTGCTGCCAACCTGGAGCTGTGGCCAAAGAGCCCATTCGCCCAGCCAGGCAGGAACCTGGCAAGTTCCCCCTCAGCAGGCCCTGGCCACGCCTGGCCACACAGCACCAAGATGGTAGGCTGCCTGTGCAACAGGGCGACATCCAGCCGAGCCAGCCTGCAGCACAGCCTACGACCATTTGAGTGTGATCCAGCCCCCTCCCGCACTCCCCCAGGTGCTGTACTGGACCTGCCTGGTGCTGGGGGCACCCATCTGGGAGCATGTGGACCCAGCAGAGCCCCATCTGCCTGGAGACGATCACTCCCAGCTCCAAGCCATTAGCCACAGCCTTCGTCCTGCCCACCCATCCTTCCCTAGTGGCAGCTCAAGCTAGAGGGCAGGGTGCCTGGACTCCTGGGTTCTGTTCCTGGTTCTGACACCGACTCACCGGGTGACCACAGGCTGTCACCTCCCTGCCCTGTGCCTCAGTTTCCCCATCTGTCCAAGGAGGACAGCACTAGTTCTCCACCACCCTGGGGTGAAGGATAGGGGGAGGGGGTGCTGGGCCAGTCCTGTGCCTCTTGTGGAGTGATGGAGCTGGGGGGCGGAAGGCCAAGGGTAGGACTGGTCAGGAGTGTGCCCTCCAGTCTCAGAGATGGCAGGAGCAAGCGTGCAGCCCCCACAGGTCACAGCTCCCCATGGGATTGGCAGCCCAGCTCCCAAGAGAGGGGGGCACAGAGCCTGCCCTGCCTGCCCCCACACCCCAAACTCTGCCCCCACCCTGCATGGACGCTAACAATGCTGGCGGCTGCTGCTCACACCTCCAACCCCAAGCAGCCCCTTCCCTCCGGTCCCAGGAACCTTGTCAGCCTGGCCAGCCCAGTCCGGCCCACTCCCTCCACCACTGCCCCTGCCCCTGCCTGGGCCCGATCCTGCTGTCCGGAGCCAGGCATTCAGGCAGGTTAGTGCCCAGAGCACAGCCCAGCAGGACTTCGCCTCACCCTGCAGCATGGCCAGAAGGGGGCATCAGCAACACACTCCCCCCTAGCTCAGAGCCGGGGCCATGGGGCAGAAGTGGAGGGAACTGCTGAGCTTGACCAGGCAAAGGGGGCTCCCATGGGCACCGTTCACCTCTGGCTCTCAGCCACCTCTCCCCAAATTCAAGCCCTCCCCACCCCACCCGGAAACCCCAGCAGTCCTCAGGCTAGACAGGCCTGGCTGCAACCCCACTGGCCCATGCTGGGACGCTCTCCACCCACTGCTGCCCCCAGCCACAGCTCCCACGGCTTGGCCGACACCGGGCAGCGAGCCAGGGCCAAGCGCAGCTCCAGCCGGTACTTTAGAGCCCCAGCCAGACTCACCCCACCAACCCCAGGCCGGGCGCCAAATGCTGAGCAATGGAGGGCGCCTGTGTCCTCAGCACAAGCCCAAAGCCCATGTGCCAGCACCCAGGGCTAGACCCTGATCCTGCATCATGTCTCAGGGCTGCTGCTCCCAAAGACCGGGGTGGCGAGAACCCTCCCTGGGCCAGAGACAGCCAGGGGCTCAGGGCAGGACAGGGCCTGTGCTGGGGACTGGGGCAAAAAAACTGCATAGAAAGAGATGTACTGGAGCCTGTCTGCTGCTCTCCAGAGCTGGTCTGCCCCTGCCAGCCCCCAAGCCACTCTGCCCTCACTGGCCCCCCAGAGCCGATCTGCTCCCTGCCTGTCTCACCTGGGCCCCTGGGGCGGGGGGGGGGGGAATGGAGGAGACTATTCACCATTTGGGGGCCCATCGCCCAGCTACACAGCACAGCAGTGAGAACACAATAGGGAGACACACACACACACACCTGCTCCATCTCAAAGGCATCGTGTGTGGAGAGCCTTCCTCAAATAGAAGCAGAGTGGGGGGTATGACACACAGTTGAGCACCCAGTAGAAGGAAGCATTCGCGCTCTCTCTCTCACACACACACCGAGGCTGAGGGAATGTGGGACTGAGCCAGGGTGAGGGGGCTAACAGATGCTCCAGGGCAGGTGTGCATAGCTGCTGGCTGCGCTCAGTGCCCAGAGAGCAGCGTTACACGTCTGTGCAGTGCTGCCTGGGAGCTACCCCCAGACACCCCTCCCAGAGAGGATGCAAACGGCTTCCTTTGCTGCTGCCAGCGTTCACTCTGAAGCGTAATGATGGCACATTCTATCACGAGCTGGCTTCTTCCATGGCTGCAGAATCTGCCCGCCAGGGGCAGAGCCTTGGCATACGTGGGAGGAGCCTGGAGCTGGGAAGGCAGAGTTTAGGGTGGGATGGTTTGATTGAGGCCCTGACACAATAGATCTTCCTATTTCCAAGAGGGCTGGGGATCGTGACCTCTTGGAAGAGGTCAAAGGTCATTGCCCTATCATAGGTTGCTGCAGTGAATGAGGAGGGGCCAGATAGACCCACAGTACAGGGAGAGAGCATCTGCGACTGCAGAGATATTTACTGAGTGCCCTCCCGCAGCACTCTGATACTGGGTGAGGAGCACGGCAGAAACACCAGCAATTAAATCACTGAGATCAATGGAGGATCCTCAGCTCCACATGTAGGAGACTGGCAGCCCCAGCAAACAGCTGTCCCGGGCTGGAGCCAGCAGATGCCAGCCCCCATCCCACGTCTGTCCAGAGTCCATCTGTCTCAAGGCCCCCCTCCAGGTGCCCTCCCCAGCAGCCCCTCATCAGCTGCCTCCCTCCCCTCCCGGGCAGGACATTCCCGGGCACAGAGCCCACTTGGCAGCAAGCGGCTGCTGGCTCTGCAAACACCGGGCACTGGAGGGGCCAGAGCTGGAGGGCTCTTGGGCTGGAGTGCAGATGCCTTGGATGCCTGGCTGGTGTGGGGGGTTGGCAAACACTCCTGGGCCCAGGGACTTCTTCACACCCTGTACCAGACGGTCCTGCCGCAAGCTGGAATGGGAGGGTCTGCAGATCGGGAGTGAGGGGCACTGGGAGGGCTGGGATATCTGGGGGCTGAGGCACACCCACAGCTGCGGGGAGCCCAGGCTGGAGTGGCAGAGGGTTGCAGGTCAGGCCAGTGGGGGAGCCCAGTACTGGGGCGACAGGGGGCTGCAGGCCAGGAGTGATGGGCCCGGGCAGTGCTGGACGGAGGTGGGGAGGGCACCCAGCAGCCGTCTCTTCCACAACATTTTCCCAGCTCTATTCATTGTTTGAAAAAGGACAACGGCTGCCATGGCAACAGCCAGTGCATCTCTCCTGTGCCGGCAGGCAGGGACCTGGGCTCAGAGCCACCCCTTTGCCAGCTGCAAGGGCTGTGGGCAGGCGTGGCCCCAGGCAGTGCCCTCTCCCCGGCCCCCTGGGGCTCCAGCCATACTAGGGCCTGCTGAGGCCCTTCCCCTCCATCCGGCAGGGGGAGCGAGGCGTGGCAAAGACAACCCAGGCTGCAGAGCTCTTTGGGCACTGGGGGCACAGCCCAGCCTCCCCTTCCCAGCCCCGATCTGAGGGGCAGAGCCAGCTCTGACTTGGGGCCTGGCCCTGCGTTGGGACTCAGCCCATAAACCCGGCTCCTCCCTGGACAGCCCCTGCTCAGTGGCCTGGGCAGAGGGGCCCCAGGCCCCCTGCTTTCTGTAGAGACCCCTGTGCCCCGCAGGCTGCACTGAGCCCCAGAAGGCCTGGCAGCCAGACAGAAAGTGGCACTGGCCCACCCTATAGCAGGACCAGCAGCCAGAGCTGACTCCCAAGGCTGGACTCAGCTGGGCAATGGGGCTGAGGCAATGTGCCGGGGCCCCTCGGCTCCTGGAGCATGAGCCCCTGTCCAGTGACCCAGTCTCTAGTGTTCAGCAAGGGTGGGTCCAGTGCCAGGCAACGTCTGTGCAGCATTGGAGAGCTTCCCGCTGAGCCCTCGTGAACTGGAGCTCGCACACACGGCACCAAACAGCCGCTCGACTATCCGGGACACGCGGCTTATAGGAAAAGCTGGGCTGAGTCCACAGAGGTTTGGAACAGCCTGAACCCAGCTAGGGACAAGGGCCAGGAGCACTCCAGGGCCCCCTAGGCCCCAGCCTGCCACAGCTCTGTCAGTTCCCCTTGCTCCAGACCCACAGCCCTATTGTCTCAGTCTCAGCCTCCCCGGAGCTGACCGTGCCAGCCCAGCCAGTGTTAGGAAGGCACAATCAATTGCACAAACACAAAACGGGCACTGCCAGCCCAGGCAGGAGGCTGCAGAGGAAGCTCTGGGAGGCTATAGTGGCTCCCAAACGCCAAGCCATTCACCCATGCAGCAGTGAGCAGTGCAAAGAACCAGCCGTGGTTCTGGGACATTTGGGCAGGAGAGCTATGAGCACAATCCAAGAATTTCTACTCCGTGCTGGTAGGGCCTCAGCCGGAGAACTGGGTCCAGCCCCGGGCCCTGCATCTCAGGAAAGATGGGGACAAAAGAGAGAGCGTCCAGAGGGAGTGACATCTAAAATGAAGGCCTAGAAAGTCTGATCTGCCAGGCCAGATTGAAAGAACAGGTTCGTTTAGACTGGAGCAGACTCCCTCACCGCTGAAGACAGGACAGGACACGGTAGAATGGATGTAACTGTAGCAAGGGCCGTTTAGGTTGGACGTCACATCAGAAAAAAACACCTGTCAGGGCTGTTAAGCCCTAAAACAAATTGCCCAGGGACAGGGAGACCGTGGGATCCCCTCATCGCTGGGAGTTTTAGAAGCAGGCCGGACGCCCGCCTGTCCAGGATGGTGGGGGTTTCCCTGAGCTGGACATGGTGTCCCCCCAGGGGCCCCCCCAGCCCCACATTTCCAACTTGCTGATTGATGGACGTTTTGGGAACATGGACAAACCACCAGCTTGGGCTAGAGACCCTAAGTCATTCCATGTGTCAGCTCCTCAGGATTCAAACCCATGCATCCAGGGATAAACGGCCAGTGCGTGAGCCCCCCAACTGCCCCATGGCGGGGCCCTGACAGCACCCTTCCGGCCCAGTCACTGGCACTGCCCATCCCGCATCACCAACCAGCTGCTAGCCCAACCCTCTGAGACACAGCCCCGGGAGAGCAAAGGAAGAGGGCAGAAGGGCACAGGAGGGAGAGGAGAGGCCGGGCGCCCTCAGTCCCCTGCACGCCCAGCCCCTGCCCAGCGGCCCGTGGCTCTAGCTGGCCATGCTGGGTTGCTATGGTGGCAGCAGGAGCCAGCCAGCTATGAAGGGGAGGCTTTTGTTCCTGTCTCTCTGACTCACAAGACAAAACGCCCCCTCCTCCCCCCCCCCCAGCGGGATGCTCGGCCTGGATGGGGGCAGGCAGCTGGGGAAGGGGGAGAGGCTGCAGGGGTGACACGGACTCGGGGAGGGGAGCTGGAGTGTGGGGGCTCTGGTGGCAGCAGGGGAGCTAATGGGGTGGCAGGGATTGGGGTGGGGTGTGGGGAACTGGGGGAGGCCTTGTGGGGCTGGCGGAGCAGGAAGGCTGGTGGGGGAAGGGAGAGGAGGGGGAGCTGCCCCCATTCTCTAGTCTCTGGCGGGGCTCATTCTTCCGCTTTCCGACCCGATGCCCTGAGCCCCTTTGTGTCCGGACGCCCCCGCCCGCCCCGCCTTTGTGCTGCTGAGCTGGGGAAGAAAGGGCCCCGCTCCCTTTGCCCCCTGACTTTGGAGGGGTCACAGGGATGTGGCTGCAGCCAGATTCCCCCTGCACAGGTTGGGGGGCCAGGCTGAGTGATAGAGGTGCCCATGTGGATTGTCATGGAGACAATGGCCTCTGACAGGCACATGTGGGGGACACAGGGGGGCCACCTGAAGGATCTCCCCCCCTCCAAGCCTGTCCTTCCCATCAGGCTGTAGCACCAGCCCCCTCCCCCCAGGCTCGGGGCTTTACCCATCTTTGTCCCCAGCTCAGCCCCAGCCCTGGCACCCTACAATAACAATGCAGGGCCTGGCACAGGCCTAGGCCCCACGGCCCACCACCCCAGAGCAGCACTCCGGAGCAACCCTACAATAATAGGGCAGGATGTGTGACCGTAGCTCCCTGCCAGTCCACACTAGCCTCAGACTCACAGTCAGGGGGCAAGTTGTGGAGCAGGAACAGATTCACTGACTGCAAATCTGGCTGGTTTCACCCCAGAACAGACCCTCAGGCTCTCCTTCCAGGCCCCTACTGCATGAGCCAGTCCCCCAGCACCAGGGTCCTGCCCCACATAGTCCCACTGATGCACATCAGTGAGGCACTGGGGGAACCTGGCAGAAGGGGGGATTCTCGCTGGATGCCAGCTGCCCATTCCTGGGCACAGCCGCGGAGCTGGCCAGACAAACAGAGCTGGGCCTAAGACCTCGGTCCTGCTCAGGGCCTCGCTGCATGAACGCTGGAGGGACCACAGGCTCCGAACCACTCCCACCCCCCAGTCCCCAGCTCCTTCCACAAGCAGGGGGGCAGAGGAGCCCCAGAATGATTCCAAGGACACCCCCAGCCCATGCAGTTGGTGACTAATGCATCTCACAGGCCTAGCCAGACTGGGGGGACAGTAATAGTGGGCTGTTATGGATGTGTGTGGGGGTCTCATATCCCCTATCCACCCCCCTACTCCACCCCACACAGTCCTCACTGGCTCAATCAGAGAGGGAGGAACCATTAACCAGCTGGGAGGAACCCTGCTCACACTCCTCACAACACAGCACCCCTTCACAGTGCCCCACAATGCAGTGCCCTACCAATTCTCCCCACAGCGCAGCCCCCTCCTACAGCACAGCCCCACCTTACAGTGCCACCCACAACACAGTGACATGGGGTAGCTTTCTCCAGGGCACCAGGAATCAGTTATTTGGCTTCAGGGTGCTGGCGAGACCCTGGGATGGGCCAGAGTTCAGGTGAATGGGGCCAACATTAGAGCCTAGGACGCCAGCACCCTGCCAACCCCACATAATCAAAGCCCCCCACCAACCCCACCCCCATGGCCAGCCCTGCAGACGGCAGCTCTGAGCATAGTCTGTAGCCACCCAGCCCCCACAGCCAGCCCCACACCCACCCTCAGCAGATCTGCTGTCTACACACATTGGCCCTTCTGCTCCACACCCCATTCCCCACACAGACGGCGCCAGCAGCCGCCAGTCTGTTTGGCACACATGGCAGCCCCAGCCCGGCATACAGGAGACAAGGGTTGTTGGAGGAGGCACTTGCAGGAAAAGGAGGGAGCTGGCGTGGCACAGCCATTCTGGGCGGGATTTGCCCTGCCCGATGGGATCAAGTCAGAGCTTTCAGCAAGAATCGGTCGGTGCACAGGGTGCGGGCAGGGGCTAGGTTCATCTAAGAGCCCAGCCCTGGGTCCCGGATGACTCCCATCAACAGTCCTCTGCAGAGTCCAGCAGTGTCACCCCTCCACCTCAGCACCAGGGTGGGAGAGGCTCCCCAGAGCAATGGGGAAATTGACTGGAGACATTCACTAGACAGGTCCAGGGCCCTCAACATCCATCTACTTCCACAGCTACTTCCCCAACCCTGTGCACGTTTCACACTCAGTGCTCCTGTAGAAGGAGGGCACAGCTCGGTGGGTGCCCAAGGCTGCATTAGCAGGGGGCTACAGGGCAGGACTGAAGGCCGTTCTCAGGACACTGGCGTCAAAACAGACGGCCATCCTATTCTCAGCCATGCAGCTGATCACTGCACCCTACACAGCCGAGGCTCAGCGTGTTCCCCGTGAACAAAGAGGGGGGCACCACGCTCTGAGCAGAAGGCGGTGGAGGCGCAGGAAGGACGGGAATGACTCCATGCCCCCTGATCCTATGCATGTGCATCAGTTCAGGAGGGCTGATCTGCCACAGTTCCCTGCACTGCTTCCCAGACAAGTGCCCAAGCCTATCCTTCCCTGTCATGCTGGAGGGAGCTGGGGATCAGGATCCTGGCACATGCAGCTGTCACAGCCAAGACACACAACGGGACCTAGACCCAGCAGAGCCTGGGGTGGAGGGTCCAGCCCATTCACTGCCCAGTCCAGGCTGGCCAGTGCGAGGTGGGGTGTGGACCTGGGGGCTGGTGAGGGACATTACGTTATTAGGGAGCTGGCCAGCCGAGATGCTGCCTGTGATTTCCGGGAGCCGGGGAGAAGCCTGGGGGGAAATCCAGGGGATTGTCTGGTCCAACTCACATGGGACAGCAGCAAATGAGCAGCCAGGTGAGGCTGAAGGAAGGCACCGTCAGTCGGTGTCTGCGCTGGACTAGAGCTGAGCGGCTGAGCGGCGCACGGTTCAGGGAGGTTTTTGCATCCAAATCCCCAAAACACAAGTCACCTTCCGGCATCTGAAACCCACCAGCTGCCCTCTCCCCACCCCCATTGCTGGCTGCACCTGTGAATCCAGCTGGACCAAAACGCCGCATTTCTGGTTCACAGTGAAAAACTCTCCACAGAAACTTGTTCTCGTGGATATTTGGAAGGAACCCATGGAGGCAGGGGCGCAGCTCCTGTGCTGAGAGGAGATCCCTCTCCCAGTGCATCACCACTTCGGGCAGCTTTCAGCCTCACTCCCCCTGCCAGGATCTCTGCCCTGCCCACTGCCACCCCACTGGCTTTAGTGCCCCCATGCCTCCCTCCTCACCTCCCAGATGAATTTAGCTCATCTAATCTCCCCGCAAATGAGGCTGGGATCTGGGGGTCCTTCCCTGCCTGGCATCCCCATGGGCCCACCAGCCCCCACAGCACATCGGTCATGCTCTGCCCTGCTCACAGTACCCAGGAGCCCTTTCCTGCTCCCCTCCGGCCTTCACTGTCCCCTGGCTCAGGCCAGCTCTTCCCAGCCCCATGAGCCGTGCCCCATCTGCCTCCCCCCCTGGCTCCACCACAGCCCCTCAGTGCTGCCTCTGAAGGCTGGGGGCCCCTCATGTGGCTGATGGGGGCGGCCAAGTGGTCTGGGCCCAGCCCTGGGGCAGCACCAAATGCCTGGGGGAAGGACTCTTGCTAGGGGGCCAGATGCCCCTGACCTACTTCATGTCTCTCCAGAGGCTTATTGGCAGCAATCTGCTCCTTCTCATTGCAGTCTGATGTGCCCCACTGAGCCCCACCTCCCTCCTAAACCATATAGGTCGAAGCAGGCTAATCTCCTGGCTCCTTGCCCCGCCAATCCCTTAGGCCACCACCGCCTCCCAGCTCCCCTCTTCTCCCCTCGCCACAGCAGGGCCAAGCAGACACCCATGGACATCCAGGCCTCTTCCTGCACCCCAAATAGCGAACAGATGGCCTGAGTGTATTAGCCGCCATCCAGCCCCCTCGGCCCAGCTCCCACCCCCTCTCCCCCAGCAGCACAGACGCCACAGCTGCCCAGACAGCGCCGGGCTTTGAGCTGGTGCAGATGCTGGCTTAGGGGCAGCAGCAGGACAAGTTTGACTGAGGTTTGTCCCCTGGGAACATACACCCGCCCAGCTGAAAACCACTGGGCTAGTTGGCACAGCTCAGAGTGGGGGGCTGCGACTCAGGAGTGAGATGGACACCGGCAGACCTGTGAGGGGGCAGGGAGCCCAGGGCTGGGCTAGCAGGGGCTGAGGATCAGGATGAGGAACAGCTGTTGAGAGTCGAGGATCACCTGAGTCTGGGGGAGAAAGAGGGGCTGAGATATGGAGTCTCTGGGGCTCGGGTTAGGCAGCAGGGTCTGGTCTCTGCCCGATTCTAAGTCCCCATCTATACCCCAGCCACCCGAGCAGCTCAGTTAGGGCGCTGGAATGGGGCAACTGAGCTAATTTCCCTGGGCAGTGAATTCGTCGCACCCCAGTGACAGGGCTGGTTCCCCACAGCATCAGGGGCAGGCCAGAGCGGACGCTTCTCACTGGCCTGGGGCTGAGACTCCCCAGCCAGGCCCAGTGTGTAGCTCCAAGCACAAGGCTGGGGGTCAGCCCAGAAGCTCCACTCACCCCACATGGCAGTTCCCGTCTATCCCCAGCACTCCCAGCGGGGAAGCACCCGTCCCACACCAGTAACCAACCCTTTGTGGTCCTTGCAATCTGTGCACCCCTCGCGGGAAGAGTTTGTACTTGCCCCTCCAGTGGGGCGGGCTGGGCTCACCAGGGCTGATCTCAGCCAACAGCTTCTGGCGCCCAGGGGAGCCAGTCAGATGCTCCATGGGGTGGCCAGAGGCTGTGCTACCCCATGTGCTCCCTCTGGGGGCAAACTCAGGCCTGCCCCCAGCCCAGCCCAGCTGCTGGTGCCCACTGGCCCTTCCTCACAGCAACAGTCACAGGTGCCGCAGTCCTGGGGCCCTGCCCCAGTCTAATGGTCTATTCAGCAGGGCTTGGGAGCTGCCGTTCACCCCACTCCTACAGGCTGGTCCTGGCCCCAGTGAGCTGCTCCCCCACGTCCTGTTGGTGGCGATGGGCCTGTTGTAGAGACCCCAGGGCTGTGGAATCATGGTACAAGGGGCCGGGGTGTTTGCAATCTCAGCTCCTGGGGACGGGCCAGGCTAGTGCATCTCCCAGAAGAGCCAGGCCCTATCCTCAGTGACTCCCAGGACCGACCCAGCCCAAGCCCAGTGTCAGGGCACTGATGGGAGGTTAAAACTGCCGCTTGTTCGAGCAAGCAGCACATCATGGCGGCTCTGCGATCGCGGCCCGTTTGCTTACGGGCTGAGCGTGTCCCCAGGTGGGACCAGCCTGGTGGGGGGCGCCCAGCTCGCTCTTCTCTAATCACAGCTGGCCCTGGTGACAGCTGCCCCAGTCCCCACCTGCTGGGATCGCTCCCCCCGGCACGTGCACGGCGCGCTCCCCCCTGCCAAGAAGCTAATTGCAGGGCTCAGGCACACCTGCTCCGCCGCTCCCAGCTGGTCCCTGGCCGGCCAATCCCCAGGAACTGAACCTTCGGCTGCTTTAATGAAGGGCCCTCAGCCCTGGGGTCCAGTGGGGCCTCCCTGACAGCTTTGGGAGTGGAACATCCCTTTCTGCAGTGGGGCGATACCCCCACCCCACCTAGGCCAGCCCCGGGACCCCATGGGAGCAGGCTCCAGCTGGCGAACTCTGGCTAGAGTCAGGTGGCGTCACTGGCCCAGCTGGCCCAGCGACAGGGATCCAGGCTGTTCACCTGTCACCCATCACCAGTAATGCAGCGTCCCCCCGCTGCCCATGTGGGGCTACGGAGGCTGTGCCCTGCTGTGGCTTGTCCTGACCTGCCACGACCTCCACAGTGCAGTGCAGCCCCAGCGATGCCCCCCGGCCGACCGGCCGCGCCCAGCGCCTCCCTGCTCCAGCACAGACGCCCAGCACAGCACCGGCTGACAGGCTCCGCAGGCCCTAGCAGCTGGCGGGTAGAGCAGGTGCCCAGGCGAAACACCGACAAGTGCCAACTAGTGCAGGGGAAATCCCAAGCTGGGAGCAGAAGATGGAGGGCAGGCTCTGCCTCCACGCCTGGCCTGGCAGGGTATTTCCAACCCTCACCCCTGCTTCCCAGGGCTCGCTGCCAGCATGCTGGGGAAAGACACCAGATTACAGGCTTAGCCAGGTTCCCGCCCACACCAGCCACCCCTAGACAGAAGGGGTGCAGGCCCCAACCCCAGTCACATCTTGCTTTCTCTGCTGAGAGGCCCACACCAGGGGGGCTGAGGGCAGGGCCTTGGGGCAGCCACAGCTGTTTGCTAGGACAGGGTGGCTCAGGGTAGCTGGGACGGGGGTAGGCGGGCCAGCCCGGGAGGGGAGACACCCACATTCAGGCCCATGTGCTCAAGGGGCTCAGCAGCCTCTGGCTCAGATCCCCCCTAACCCCCAGATGCCTCCCAGTGGAATTAGGCACCAAATGCCCTGGGCGGATCTGGGCCTTGCTCTCCGGCCCAAGGGGATCAGAGCCCTACCCTGGGAGATTAGCCCATTGGGCCCAGGGCCGGGGAGGGAGCACAGACAGCAGGGCCAGGCGGGCTGGGTCTGAGCTCTCTGCATCCTTCCTGCCTCCCCTGCCCCCCTGGGGCAGAGACTCCTGGGCCCTGCAGGGCTACAACAAAGTCCCGGGACTCTGCCCTCCTTGGGCAAAGCTGCCAGACTCCCCCAACCAGGCTGCGAGCCAGCCCCACTCTCTGCCCCACAACAATCACCATCCAAATCTTGCTGCCAGCCAGCCAGGGCCAGTGCAAGAGCTCTCCTCCGTGAGGCACCGGACCTGGAGCTGCCACAAAGGAAACACCCAGCAGAGATGTGTCCCAGTTGTGTTCCATCTCCTAGCTCCAGTCAAGGAGTTAAAGCAACACAAGACACGGGACAGCTGCAGACTCCTGCCCAGATCTACTCAACTGCTGCCCTGGGCAGCTCCCATCCCATCCTGCTGTGAGATTGTGCCCCTCCCCTGGCACCTGCCACACCACGCCACTCCCCTGCCACACCCCGCCCCCCCCCCCGCACCTGCCCCCCCCCCCCCCCCCCCCACTAAATGGCGTCCCTCCACCAGCACCTGCCACCCCGCGCCCCTCCCCTGCCACACCCAGCCTTCCCCTGGTACCAGCCACACTCTATCCCTCCCCTGGCACCCGCCACAGTCTGCCCTTCTTCTGCCGCTCCCCCAGCACCTGCTACAAGGTTAGCCCCTTGCACCCAGCCATCAGCCCACTGCCAAGCACCTCAGTACAACACCCACTTTTGTGTTTCCACAGAGACGGCATGACGTGGAGGACCAGAGATCTCTGAGTGATTCAGCCGGACGATCACCCACTCCACAGCCTCACTGAAGGCCCCAAGTCCTGTCCCCAGTACCATGCCGGAGCTTGGAGCCCTGCGCTGCGGAAGGGTCAGCATGGGGCTCCCAATGGCCCCTCAGCTCCCCACAGGGACCATTCCAGGGGAGACCCTGGGAGCTAGAGGAGGATGGGATACAGCCTTCCCCCACCCTGGCCTCTGTTGGCCCCAGGACAAGGATGGGTCACCAGACGCTTGACCTGAAGCCATGGACAGGCCATTTCCTACCATGTTTGCTCCAAGTGATCGATTCTTCTCCAGCATGGGGGTGGAAGAATGTCTACCACTGCCCGACCCAGGATGGGGAGGGAGGCAGGCAGCTGGATCAGCAGAGATCAGAGGGGTTTGCACTGTGGTTAAGCCTTAACCAATTTCAGAGGGACCAATGAACGGACCTTCCCCCGCAAGTCAACCAGGGCTGAAGCCCATAGAGTGGCCACCAGCACTGACTATTCAGTAGCCGCACAGCAAGCCTGATGTTAGAGGAGCTTGCAATTGGGCAGATCACCCCAGAATGGCCCCGGTCTTGATGTCAAGGCTGGACACCTTTGTACAAGAGATGTTGCTCTAGCCAGGATCCTGGCAGGGGCCTTCTAACCTTACAATCTGTGGCTGAAATCCTGGCCATGCTGAAGTCTGGGGCCATAAACTTCAATGGAGTCAGAAATTGCCCCGAGTTTGACCCAGGCTCACCCCTATGACATCTCCGACCGGCTGGCATCTTACCTGAGACAGACACCCTCATGACAGCCTCCAGAGGTCGGTTGTTATCCAGCGCCCGGCTTAGCCGCAGCTCCCCGGAGCTATGATTCAAGAGCACCAGGTTCAGCTCATTGCCCTGCTCGAAGCTGTAGGTGAGTGTGTCTGAGATGTCAGGGTCGTGGGCCGGGATCCGGCCGATCACTCCACTGGGGAAGCTGCTGGACTTGTTGGTGACATAGTTGTTGAAGAGGATCTCAAAGTTTCTCAGCACAGGGGGGTTGTCATTCCTGTCCAGCAGGCGGATGTGCACTGTGGCCCGGCTCACCAGCGGGGCCGATGTGGCCTGGACCACTATGACATACTCCGCCTTGGACTCGTAATCCAAATCCATCAGTGCAGTCAGCTCCCCAGAGAAGATGTCCAGTTGGAAGACCTCAGGGATGTTGCCCTCGACAATCTGGTACATGATCTGAGCATTGGTGCCCTCATCCGGGTCGCTGGCCATGATCCGCGCCACCACCAGACCGATGGGGCTGTTCTCCTCCACAAAGATGTCAAATTCATCCCGCTCAAAGACGGGGGGGTTGTCATTCACATCCAGGATGGCTACCTGGACATCAATGGGGGTCCTCAGGGCTGGGATGCCCTTATCCACGGCATAGGCTTGGAGCTCATACAAAGGGACATTCTCCCGGTCCAGCCTGCGTAGTGTTCGCACAATGCCTGAGGTAGATTCAATTATGAAGTCCCCATCCCCATCGTCCCCGCCCTGGAAGGTATAGAACACCCTCCCGTTGAGCCCCGAGTCTCGGTCAGTGGCTGAGACCTGGAGGACACTGGTGAAAGCTGGGACATCCTCGTACACAGAGCCCTGGTAGCCATCCCTCAGAAACTGGGGCGCATTGTCATTGACGTCATTGACTAGGATCTCCAAGTAGGTGGTGTCCGATTTCTGCGGGATGCCGTTGTCCCGGGCAGTGATGGCCAGTGTGTAAGACACTTGATCCTCATAGTCCAACTCCATCTGGGTAGTGACCGCCCCTGTGTCCACATCAATCCGGAACTGGGGGATGCTGTCCTCCATGAAGTAGGTAATGCGGGCATTCTCCCCCGTGTCCTCGTCCGTTGCACTGATGAGGACCACCGTGGTGCCAACCGGCCGGTCCTCGTTGATGTTGACAGTGTAGTGGGAGCTCTGGAAGACTGGTCGGTGGGTGTTGGCATCAGTCACATTGACGAACACCTGGGCTGTATCAAGCCGGGTGCCATCAGAGGCCGTGATGGTCAGTAGATACTGTCTCTCCAACTTGTAATCCAGAGGCAGTGCCAGGGTGATGAGGCCACCGCCGCTCTGGCTGGTGATGGAGAAGCGATTGCGGGTGTTGCCGTTGGAGATCTGGTAGGTGATGACACTGTTGGCATCCCGGTCGATGGCAGAGACGCTCAGGACGCTGGTGCCCACGGCAGCATCCTCGTTGAGCCGCACGGCATATTCCTTCTGGGTGAACTCAGGGTTGTTGTCATTGACATCCAGCACGGTGATGCTGACGCTGGCCGAGGAAGTCATGGGGGGGCTGCCATGGTCCCGCGCCTCCACCCCAAAGTTATAGAAATCCACCGTCTCACGGTCCAGCTCTGAGGCCACCACAATCCAGCCCGTGTTGTTGCTAATGGTAAAAGGGAACTTGGGGCCGGTGTCCAGCAAGGCGTACTCCAGACGGGCATTCTCCCCAGAGTCAGCATCGATGGCCTGGATGTGGATGACTGAATAGCCGAGGGGCACATTCTCCAGCACCGTGGACTGGAAGGGGGTGCTGACAAAGATGGGGGCATTGTCATTGACGTCCAGGACCTGGATGGTCACCAGCCCACTGATGTTGGACAGAGGGGGCCGACCCCCATCCTGGGCCCTGATGCGGAGTGTGTACTCCTTGCTCAGCTCATAGTCCAGCTGGCTGACCACGTCAATGTTACCCGTCTGGGCATCGATGTAGAACTGGCCCCGGGTGTTCCCGCTCATGATGCTGTAGTGCACCAGGGCGTTGCTGCCCTTGTCTTGATCCGTGGCCGTGACCTGAAGGACGTGAGAGTTGGAGGCCACGTCCTCAGGCACCTGGGCCACATAGCGCTTTTCACTGAACTGCGGCGAGTTGTCATTGTCATCCTCCACGGCAATGTGGACGGTGGCCGTGGTGCTGCGTGGCCCCGGGTCCTTCCCCTGGTCGTTGGCCTCCACCAAGAGCTGGTAGGACTCCACGACTTCCCGGTCCACTGTCCCCTTGGTGCGGATGACGCCGGAGCGGGGGTCTATCTCAAAGGCTTCATTGGAGCCCCCCCCGTTGAGGAGCCGGTAGAGGACATTGGCATTAGCACTGGCATCCCCGTCGGTGGCCCGGACCGTGAGCACCTCGTAGCCGACCTCCAGGTTCTCCCGCACGCTCTCTTTGTACTCCTGCTGCTCGAAGACGGGGTCGTGGTCGTTCGTGTCGCTCACCAGGATGGTGAGCGTGGCCAGGGCCGTGCGCCGTGGAGTGCCATGGTCCACGGCCGTCACTCGGAAGACGTGGGTGCTCTTGGTCTCTCTGTCCAGTTCCTGGGCCGTGCTCACGGCCCCGGTACGGGGCTCCACGGTGAAGAAGCTGTTGGAACGGCTGTCAAAGAGCGCATCCATGGAGTAGTGCAGCCGGCCTGCGTCGCCCTCGTCCGGGTCGGTGGCCTGCAGCGAGATCACGGGGGTGCCCGCCGGCCGGTTCTCCGGCACCGACACCTGGTAGGTGGGCGGCTGGAACTGGGGGCTGGTGTTGACATTGCGCTTCCTCCGGCTGCTCCCACCCGCGGGGGCCCCGGCGAGCATCTTTTCCAGCTCCACCTGCTGTCTGGGGGAGCCCAGGCCCAGACTCCAGGGGACCCACAGCCTAGCACGCCCCCCCTGCCTAGCCCCTTCCCCCTTCGCGCACCGCTCGCACAAGAGCCCCAAACGCAGCGGGTGCCCAGACCGGAGACACACGGCCCGGGCGGGGAGGATCAACTCTCCCGGAGCCTGGGGGGAGAGGCTCCCGCCCGCGCCCCGCACCCTGCACCGCGCCTGGCAGCCTCCCCAAGCGGCGGCGGGGGGCAGGGGGACGCGGGAGCCCGGCCCCAGGCAGAGGGCCCGGCTCCGCCTCCCGCCCCCAGGAGCCGGGGGGAGCAGCAGCCGGCTCCGCAGCTCCCTGTCCGCGGTCGCCCCGCAGCCCTGCCCGGCCATGTGCGCCCAGAGGCCGGCTGCACCTGCCGGACAGAGCCAGAGGCCGTGCACGGCGCAGCGCGGCGACGGGGACCCGTCCAGCCGCATCAGCCGCCACCCGGCTGGGGGGCCCGGAGCGCAGGGCCCGGGCAGCGCTGCGCCCTCCAGCCGGGGCACCCCGAGGGCCAGCAGCAGGAGCAGGGCGCGGCTGGGGTGGCACCAGCAGCCGCCCATCTCCCGCTCCCGGGGGGTCAGCGGCGGCTCTGCCCGGCCCCTCCGGGCCTCATGCCAGGCGGCTCCAGGGGCAGAGGCCCCCCCCGGCTCTCCGCCCACGTGCGCCCCGCTCCGCCTGGCTCCCCCCGTGCGCCCCTGCCCCGCCTGGTCCCCCCGTGCGCCCCTGCCCCGTGCGCCCCGATTCCCCGTCCCGTGCGTCCCAGTCCCGCCTGGCTCTCCGCCCCGTGCGCCCCCCGATTCCCCTGCAAGCCCCCCGGCTCCGTGCGACCCCCAACCTGGCTCCCTGTCCCGTGCGCCCCGCTCTAGGGAACCCGAACCGCCCCCACCCGCTGGCCGCGGTGCCCCGGCTCCGCTCTGCTCCGCTCTCCCTGCCCGGCAGCCCCGGCTCTGCGGCGGGCGGCAGCGGCTGGCAGTGCGGGAGGCTTATTACCATAGACCTGCTCGGCAGCGCTCTTAAAGGGGCCACGGCAGCCGCGCCGCCACCCGGGGGGACCCACACTGAGCCCTGCGGGCAGCCCACGGACAAGGGGCGCCGCAGCACATAGGGCAGCCTGTCTCCAACGGGCCCATGAGTAGGGTTCTCCACCGTGGGGGGAGGGCAGTGAGGTCTAGTGTTCAGAGGAGGAGAGGGAGCCAGGACACCTGGGTTCCTGCCCCAACCGCAACTGTGTTCTGCCAATGATCCGGTCCCAGAATAGGGCCAATGAGGTGCAGGGAGATCCTGGGCTGAGAAGTAAAAAGGGCTGTGGTCCCCCATGGAGATGGGCCAGGCACAGCATCCTGGTCTGCACACACCAGCCTCCCCATCCCTCCTCCCCCTGCTCACAACCTGTGTTTGCACCAGTTAGACGGGCCAGACTCCAATAGGGCCAGGAGTTTCTCTGCTGTGTCCCTGCTACTAGGTTGGACTGCGGGGCGGGGGAGCAACTCCAGGGAAGTGGGTTCATGTGAACAGAAAGGGAGTTGGCTTCAGGGAATGCTGACGTGCCCACTCACACACACCCTTTGCACATCCACATGTGGCGTGTACACACGAACGTGCTCTGCGTGTATACATATATACTCTGCACATGTATGCACAGTTTGCACTCTACCCAAACTTTGCATATGCACACACACACACACACACACACACACTCCTCTGCCAGGAATAATGCAGCAAAAAACACTGTGCAGCTAGTAAAGAGCCTTCAAACTAGCCCAGAGTCCATCATTTATGCACAGGGGCTCACGGTCAGCAACACTGCGGAGACTCAATCTGCTGCTGCATGTGCGGGGCAGGCCTCAGCCCTGGAGCTGCTGACTTCAGACAAGTTCTGTCAGTTTCCAGATGAAAGCTTGGTTTGTGCGATGGCCTAAGTCAGCTTTTTTCTGCTGCCCCAGGCATGGCTGGTCCAGGGACTAGGGCCTGGCATTCTGTAGTTACCAGAACAAACAAGGAGTCAGGTGGCACTTCTAACGACTAACAAATGTATTTATTGCTTGAGCTTTCGTATAGAAGTAACCAGAGTGTCATGTAAATAGGACACCTCAGTCTCTCATGTAACTTCTTCTGCTACATCCCAGTGCTCATGTGGCCAGATCCTCCTGTGGTGTAAACAGTGTAGTAACTTCACATTATACCAAGTTAGTCCTAGGCCCCCGCAGTGACCACAGAGGTTTGATTTTGCTTGCTGGGGATTTTCACAAATATTTTTTCAAAGTTGTTTTAGCATCAAATTGAAAAGGGGCCAGTTGTCAAGCTGTGGATCTGAGCCACTTCCCGGGCTGAGGCGGGGCGCAATATTCAGAACACTGAAAAACGGCCTCAGGCATCGCACCTTTCATGCCGGCCGGGTGATCGCCCACAGGTGACGTTCTCAATGAGGGTCCCTCTCATCTCACACCAGCTACCTGCAGAGTTCCAGACAGTGCATCCAGATTTACACCAGGAGTAGGAGAGGGGGAATCAGGGGAGGGACTCCAGGTGGGGGATGAAAGCCAGGGTCAGCTGTGCCAAGAACACTCCTATTGACTGGGATTTGAATTAGACCCCAGAAGAGCAATGTCTGCACGGCGGCAATGAGCAGAGAAGGCTGTGGGGGCAGGATAAGTGGGGCCCGTTCAAACACTCACCGCACATTAGCATCACCTTGACCTTAGCTGCTGAGGATCATGTATGGGTGGGGGGTCCCCTACTCTGTGCGCAATGTTGGTAGAATGTGTATGGGGGACAGGGGGGTGAGGTAAGCTAGATCGTGGTTAGTAGCTTTAACTGCATCTAGAGTTTATAAGATAAGACTCTGGGTCCTCCTGCTTCAGGGCAGAGGCCAGCTACACACTTCCCAGGCGTTGGAGAAAAACTTCCTTGCAGCTGATCTTTAGAGCCCTGCGCGGATACCAATATGTAGCTCCACATGGGCCACAGACATAACGTGGATTTGCAGGACTCTACTGATCTTGGCCCCAAATGGACAGAGTCCAGCGCCGACCCAGCCTGGACGGAGCCCGGTGCAGACCCAGCCTTTCTGTTTCTCCTCTCTTGGCTTGATCTGTTTCTACCTCTTTCAGTCTGAGGACCGCGGTCTCCGGCAGTTCTGCTGACCCAGAGCAAAGCCAGTGTCTTCCACAACTGCAAGCGCTCGGCTGGGCCGTAAAGGGATGAAGGCCACCTAGGCCCCACCACATGGCGGCCGAGCATAAGAATCTGGGTCTGGCCAATGGGCCATCTAGCCTAGCGTCCTGTTCTCCGACAGAAACAAGGAGAGACCTGCGGCACACTGAAGACTAATACATTTCTTCAGGCATTAGCTTTCGTGGGCTCCAACCCCCTTCGCCTCATTGGTTTTGCTGCATACAGATTAACACGGCCATCCCTCTGGAACTAGTCTAGTGACCAGTGCCAGGGGCTCTGGAGAGAACAGCTGAACCCACCCGCTCCTAGCTTCTGGCCAGCCCAGCCACTGGTTCAATTCCCAGCTCCAGCATACGTCCTAGGCTCCCCAGAGCTTTTCCAAGCACATTTGCCTTGTGTATATTTTGCAAGGACATGAACCTGCCTGCACCTGCGCAGGGCTCAGAGCAGGCGGCTGGGGCGCCCTCTTAAAAGGGAAACAGCACGCTCCAAGGTTGAGCAATTGTTCCCACAGCCCAGCCCTTCCCTGAGCTAGGGGCTGCTGAGGGGCGAGCCAGCTCAGTTTTGTTGTGTGGCCTTCTGTGTTAGCAAGGAGTGGCTGAACAAAGCTGAGGCTGAGGGCCCAGCTGAGCGGCCTGAGAGGGCCTCAGTGCTGTGCAATCTCGCCGGGCCTGTGGGTACAGCCTGGCAGGCAGATTGCAGCTCTTCAGATGGCACTGACCCTGCTCTTGGCCCCAGCATGGCAGATGCAGGGCTCCGGGGCAAGAGGTTTCCCAAATCCTCCGACTGTTGGGAAAAAGGTCAGCGGCTCCCTCCCGGTGCGGCCCAGTGAGCAAACTCTCACACAGGAGCCTTAGCATCAAACAAAGAGGCTCGGAGAATCGCTGCATTCAGGTCTTCGCACTGCAGGCAGTCAGAGGGCCCGAGCTCGCCATCTGCCTGAGTCTGACAGGCTCCCTTGGGATGAAAGGGGTCGGGGGTAAGCTCTTGATCAACTCCTCTGGAGATCAGGACATGATTAAAAAGGCCAAATGCTGCAGCCTGGGTCAGGGGAAATACCTACTAATTTTCCACAAGTGGGGTCCACCCCAACCATAGTATGTTGCACCAAATCTCCATTAGCAGTTAACGGTACAGGGCCTATGCCACACAGCAGCGCTGTTCTGTACCATTCAAGAGGGGCAGTGGAGACGTATAGCTATCAGCCAGCCCACTACATTGGTGATACCTGCTTGGGAAAATCCTCTTTTCTCCACCCCCTCCTTTTCTTTCCCATTTTTCAACAAAGCAGCAGCTTGACCCTAGCTCTGTGTCAGGGGGTCACGTGTAGTGGAGCCTCGTCTCTCCACATTGCACCTCAGATATCTGCATGCTCTTTGTGTGCCCTCCATTCCCTGGCTAATCGGTTACCATCCCATCCTGCACCGGGATCCAGGCAGGCCCAGGGATCTGCTCACACTGGCCTCAGGGTGGGACTGATTGGGGCTGCTGTTTGGCGGGTGTCACTGGGGATCAGGGGATAGCCCCATTTTTAAAGAACTCGGCCAGCCCCACACATGGGCAGCAGGCCTCCAGAGTTATGCACCAAACTACTTTTGATTCATGAGCTGACATCTGGTGCCTGTCCCTTTAATTGGGGCCATAAGCAGCAGCCAGGCCCATTGTGACTGGTCCTGTGCTGCGGGGTGGAAATCCTGGGTCATGCCCTCCCTTTGGGCTGCGAGGGGGACGTTTGGCACCATGAAGAGGGCAGATGGGACTGGACGAACAGACAGTTTTCAGCACTTGTATGTTCCAGGCCAGATCCTCAGCTGGGGTGAAGCTGAGATACCCCATTGACTCCCCCTCGACTCTCTATCTCCTCTAAGGTCTGAATCTTGGCACGAATCCCTGTCGGATGGCACAGCAGACCCCTGGGAACAAATGGAAGGTGTCTCAATACGGGCTGCCTCAAAAAACGAATCCAGCCTAAGTCATAAACCAAAACGGCCGCCCCACAGGGAGAGCACAAGGTGTGGGCGGCTGCAGTGCACTGCGTGGCTCCGTGCCAGCCCAAATGACTCAGTTCAGAGGACGCCGGAGTCAGGCCCATTCTCCTCCCAGCCAGCTGCTTTTTTAACGTTCACAAGCCGAGCTGGTGCTGCCGGCCCACGGAAGGGAAGAAAGACGCCACCAGCGATTGGGGGCGGGAGCCAGGACTCCTGGGACTATGCCTGCCACGCTCTGTGACACTTAGTCTGGGCATTCTTCCACCAGCCAACAAGCGTGACCAGTCTGCCCGTGGCAGAGCAAGCCCAGGTGCAAGGCCCAAGGTGGATGCAGAGTCTCGTTGTTATTCTGTGGGGGCTTGAGGGAGAGCCGGGGAGGAGGCTCTGCTGGAAATCCTGCCAATGCTTTGATCTGCATCAGTGTGAGAAAGGCAGCTGGATTTTGCAGCTGACAAAGAAGGGTGGTTCCAGGCTAAGGTGGCAGACCAGGGGAAGGTGGGTGAATCCCTCCAAACAGCCCAAGAGTCCTGGATCCCTTTTTCCTTTGATTGCAAGGAGCCCTGTATGCAGCTCATGGCCCTGTTTGCCCCACAGCACCAGCCTCTGGGCTTCCCAGGGAACCCCAGACAACAGGCGCGATGAAGCTGGGTTCCCACAAGCCAAGCAGAGGCTTTGTCCAGCATGACTCTGGCTGCATCTACACGGCAATCGAGACCCCAGTAACTCCAGCTCTCAGGGCTGTGTATTGTGGGGTGGACGCTTTTTTTCGAGCGCAGGATGCTCTGATGCCATAGAGAAGCTGGCAGGCACCACAGTCAGTCAAGGCCCAGGGTCACTAGAGGTGAACACACCAGGAACCGTCAAACTGTGGGCAGCTGGGATCAGGGATAATCCAAAGGCTGGAGCTTTTGTGGGGAGGTGGGCAGTGAATGGACATGGCTGGCACCCTGCACCTGTTTTGGGGCTCGCAATAATACTCAGCCATTGGAGCACAGTCCTTGTAGGACAGTGCTTGACAAAATTGGCTCCCAGCTAGGCGCCAGCTGTTTTATTTTTGGTCACCAGATGGTACTTCTCTGCTGCCTTTCCAGAGCATAGCTAGGAGCCAGGCTACAAATCCTGGTTGTCCTGGCACCCGGGTTTTGTCAAGCCCTGCTGTAGAATCTCAAAGCCCTGTAGGCACAGTGCTGAATTTAGCCCCATGGTCATCATTACCCAGCTCAGGGGAGGGGAAGTGGGTTACTAAAGGCCTGCCCTGGCTTAGAGTCAGACCCCACACCTGCTGCATCCTAGGGCTGTGCGCGACTGCAAGGCCTCACCGCCCTTGCTGGATAAGAGCCCAGCCCTCCCATGGCCAGCAGTGATTTCTACACCCCCTTGAATTTGTCCTTGGGCCCTGCATTGCACCACACTGGGACACAGGTATTACAGGATGGCTCCAATTCTCCACTCACATGCACCGGAGCCGCTCCGAGGGGAGGCAGTGGAGCAGGGGGTGCTTAACCTCTCTGAAATTCAGGCCCATCTCCCCCCCTCAGAAGCCATGTCTGCAAGACACCAGACAGGGGCCTGGCCTGTGAGCTCCCTAGCCACACGGCCCAGGCAGCACCCTGCTCCCGCTTGGCACAAATGCAGCCTGAGAAATCCGGGCTGGGTTTCCTGCTTTGCTTCTCTTCTGATTCCTCCCACAGCATCTGTCATTTGCGGACCCCCACCCCCGATTTCTGCTATTTGTGGCTCCTTAATTAACGGGAGAGCTCTGGATTAGCCTAAATCCTGCTGGATTCCTGCATTGCCAGATTACCAGAACCACCTTGCCAGGGAAGCTGGAGGGATTTGCCATCTCCTCACACCCATTGTCTTTCTTCCCTGCGCCCGCCACAACCTCCTTTCTCCCTGGCCACTGGGGCTGGCCCAGCGCAGGGCCCCCAACCCACCCTTCCCCCCACACCAGGAATGTGAAGCCCAAACCCCTTTTGAATTACAAATTGGAGCTGCTGGGAGCTGCCGGGAGCTGCCCCCTTTGTCTCACTCCACTTGGGCATTGTCCTCTGTGCGCCAAGCGAGGGGTGGGGGGGAGAGCAGCGAGCGTGTCCTTTGCTGAGCTGGAGGGAAGACACGGGCCAAGGGGATGGGAGACTGCCTCCCTGCCCCAGCTGCTTTCAGGTGCAAAAAGTTTGGCCAGATCTTTGTTTGATGCTCCAGAGTTAATAGGATAAAACCGCAGAGAACTTGAGCATTTAATGAGATTTGCAGGAAACCTATTAACAGCTTCTGGGGCCTGATTCTCTTTAATTACACAGCTGTGACCCCACTGGGGGCTTCCTCAGCCTCCCCAGGGCTGCGACATCCTCCTCGAGGGTCGGAGACACGTCACACCTCACAACAGTGACTTACCCCAAGCTTCGGGGCAGTCAAAACCAAATTTTCTCCAGTCTCACCTATGGCACAATTAACTGAGGGATGGGGGGGTTGTTCCTCGCCCTATCAGGCCCTGGCAAAATCTGGAGTAACACACCAGACCAAGCAACGGTCTGATGGGCTGCAGCGCATCTGTCTGCCCCCCCAATGCTGCCATCTGCTTGCAGCCGCCCGGTGAATACAGCAGCTAAAGTCTTGGGAGAGCTCATTAATCACCAACTCCATTTGGCGGGCAGCTGGGTACAGAACGGCCACTGAGGCACAGCTTCCCCAGAACCTAAGATGAGGACTGGGTTGTCAGAGGGGCTCAGCCTACTGGATGCATCCGGAGAACTCCAGCAAATCTGCTTGCCTTCCCAGGTGCAAGGAATCTGTCCGCAAGCCAGGATGACTGCAGCCCATCTCGTTTGAGATGGGCATGAGGAAGGGGTTGTATTAAATGCTCACCATAACAGAAACCAGCTGGCTGTGCAAAGGGTCTCACTGTGCTAGGCGCTGTACATCCAGAATTGACTGCATTCCCTGTCCCGCTGATCTGACAATCCAGGCCACGCCTCTTTGTGACTAGTTAGTACACACACACAGATATTTGGGACTCAACAGGGCCAGACTACCGCCTTCACGCTGGTGTGGAACCAGCAGAAGATATTGGGCCCAGTTCAGTCTGCTATAACTTAACTGAAATCAGGGGCTTTACATCAGAAATGAATTTGCAGGTTGCTTTAATTATCAGCCCAAAGGAATAGCAGAGTGGGGTTTTCCCCTTTTCAAAAGATGAATAAAAAGTGTTTTAAAAATCTTAACACGAAACAATTCCCTCCTCCCTCGCTCCCGAAATTCAGTTGTCTATCCTAGGTTTTTTGGCAGTTTCTATAGAAAGCTGGAAGAGTAGCTAGATCATGACGACACCACAGCTACGAAGGACGTGAAACCTGAATCTAAGAGGGTGAAGCATTTTTTTAAATGATGCTCATTTAACTCACATGCCTGTTAGGCACTAGGGAGAATAATTCTCTGTGTTAATTGAAGGGAAGTTAGAATCTTAAGGGCCAAAAAGCTCTTATGACCCCTCAATGCAGGCCCTCCACAAAACCAGAGATACCAAAAATATCAAATCTCAAGGTAAAACAAAGGGAGGAGAGAAATCTCACCTGCAGAAGGTGTTCCTATGAAAGATATTACCTCACCCACCCTGGTACCCGTCATAAAAAAGCAAAACAAAATGGGGGACAGGACCCCACTTCTCCCCTTTTGCAGGATACTTAAAAACAAAGGGGCAAGCCTGGCGCAAGGGGCTACACCCCTTATTTCACCTTCATTTCTCTTGACTGATGTCCAGGCATCTCCACCATGCCCCGGGCTCCCATCAGTAGCAGATGAATTAATGATCTCGGCACACAGATGTAGTGGGGAATCAGGACTGTGTGCGCAAATGTCACATGGTGAGATGCCCAGGGTGCCTCCCTCTGGAGCGGGAAGGAAGGCACAGCTGGATACAGTCACTTGTAGCAGCTGCACAAGGCGAAAGTGACATTAACGGGCTATTATTTGATCCAAGCTCATTGCTGGTCTCCCAATCAGCTGGCCCCAAGGGTGCAGTATTGCTTACCTGCTGGAGGGGAGCGCGCCAAGTGCCTGGTAAAACAGGTGGCTGATCTGCATCTCCAGCAGCTGGTGGTGGCCCGGCTCCTCAGGCAGTGGGTGGGAATTCCTTCCCCAGCTGGCTATTCATAACTTCGCTCCCCTCCCTACATGCAGTGGGACTGCAGCAGTTAGAGAGTTGTATCTTAAAGTCCTTAAATCATGATTTAAGGAGGTAAATAACTCAGTCATAGGTTGGTGGCCTATTGCAGGAGTGGGTGGGTGAGGTCTTGAGGCCTGCATTGTGCAGGTCAGACTAGATGATCGTACTGGTCCCGTCTGACCTTAAAGTCTATGAGATCCCTGGAGAGCAGAATCGCTCTGTGCAGAAACGCCCCGAGCTGTCTTTTTGCCTCCATGCTCACGGTGGCCTCATGGTCCTCATGGCCTCATCAGTCTCCAGGTGCCTCAGTCTTACAGATTTACTCTCTCCGTTCCACGAGGCACAGCAGTGCTGTTATCCCCCTCGCAGACCTGGGAACGGAGAGATGACGGCCCAGAGCCCAAGATATTTAGGTGGCTAACTGCCCCTCGTTTCAATGGCAGTGATGAGCCTATGGAACTTGCCTAAGGGCACCTCAGGGGCTTGGGTGAACCCAGGTCTCCTGAGTCCCCAGCTGACACCCTAATCGTAATCACACTCCTATGACGGAGCAGATGGGTTAGTGCTGGCAGAACGCCACTGAGGGTGACCTCCCCAAGAGCCACGCCATGGCAGGAATCCACACTCCGTGGCTGGCAGTTCACAGCCCAGCTGGGTGCCACACCAGCCTGCCACTGGGAAGAACCAAGCTAGCAAACCACAGGAAAACAGCCCGCCCACCCAGCAAAGCACATGCTCTGCTGGCTCGGGGCCCCGTCAATCACTGAAGCAGCCAAGTACCTGGTGCTCCCTTGATCCCTCCTCCCATACAGTGGGGGAGCATTGCCTGAGCGGGGAACCGAGGACCAGAGTGGGCGACTTGTCTTGGGAGGACGGTGACAGAAGCGGGAACTGAACCTGTCTTTTGATGTTGACTGCCCTTCCTCTGTCTTGCATCCAACGCTAGGCGCCTTCCTAGCTCCTGCTGCCATCCCTCTCACAGCCCATAAACATCAGAGAATTTAACAGCAGCCCCATGGCTGCATGATGGGGAAAGTGAGGCACAGAGAAGCTCAGGGGAATCAGATTAACCTCCTGTTATTGTTGGCGATCCCTCACCAGTGGATGATCACTCTCAGCTTCTGTTCGATATGGGTCCATTGGTGACCCAGGAGTCCAATTCTTCAGCCGCCGACTCGTTGGCACATTGCTGGTGGCGTAGGAAGGCAGGGTTGGGCCACTATTGTGTTTTCCTCAACACGAGTCAAACCGCAGGAACTCGGGCACTAGCTCCACCTTTCACTAGACGGCAGCCGGCCCAGCAGCGCCCACAAGGTGAGGACGAGCTAAGCGCCAGGGTTCAATTCTCACCCTGGGTTTCAAAGATGCTGATTTTGCAGCAGCAGCAGCACAAACCAAGGCAGACACAGGGAATCCCTCTACTGTCCGGGGAGGGGAAGTTGCATTCCCCGTCTCAGCGGGATCACGCAGACAAGACACACTGGGCTATGCACACAGCTGTGGTAAACTCACTTGGATCACGGCAGTGACCTTCCAGCATTCCCACACCCTTGCCATTTGTACACGCAACAGCCAGGTTACTGATCCAGGCTTCGAGTTAGTCACACTAAGCGAACGCTCTATGGACCTGTGAAATAGGTGCGCATTGGGGCCGCTGGACACAGCATCTCGGACATGTTCTTGACCACTACCTTGGGCAGGCCGGAGGGGGCAAGCCTTGGTGATTTGGAATGGGAGGGGCTGGCAGGATTATTTCAACACACACCAGGCACCTTGAATGCACCAGCAGAGTCCACTGGGGCCGTTAGAGCATAACACAGCCTATTGCTTGGGTAGTGAATCCCACACCCCACAAATCAGCACCCCAGATGGCTTCCTCTCACACCCTCCCTGCACAGATGGAGGGTGAGAAGCCAGAGGACAGAGGGAATGTGACAGAGGAGGGAGGAGAAAGGCGGTGCACGCTGGGCTTGGCCAAGTTAATTAAGGACCCTAGGCAGCACAGGAGGGCAGCTTTCCAGTGCAATCCTCCCCTTCTGTTTGGGGGTGCAGGGCAGGGGTGCAAGGAGGAGCAGTCCCACCTCTTAGCCATAGCCGGGGGGGGGAGGGAAGTAGTCCTGGTTTCTCAGGGGGTGGAGAGAGACAGAGGGATCCAATCTTCCCAACTCCTCCTTGGTTTTTTTCATAACCATCCCTCGAGTCTCCGACCAAGGCTGGCATCTCTGCCCCCAGTGACACAGCGTAAGTGTGGTCCAGCAATGCTAGCTGGACGCTGGGAGCCATTCACCCCATCCAGACAGATGGACTCCTACCAGTGCGGAACTTGCATCATCTTCATCACTAAATCTCGGCTCCTGCCAGCACGTCCATCTCCACAGCAGAACTCCACGGCCGCCCGACTTCGGGGAACAGGTGCTCCCAGGAGTCACGCCACACAGACAGTATCTAGTTGGTCCTGCTTCAAAGCCAGGAATCACCGTGCTTTCCCACCACAGCCTTGAACGCTGCCCGGCCTAGCTCGGAGCATCTGAACAGGAAACGTGTCCAGACCGGCCTACACTTTCTTCTCAGCTCTTCTCAAGCTGAAAATCCCCCTCCCCCCCGTTTGTGACCCCCTACCTGGCTTCTGGCAGTCAGTTCCTCTGCCTTTCGTCTGATGTGGTCTAGAGGCGGGCCTGACTCGCATTTCCGGCTCCCTCATCCATCAGAGCGGCAGGGGCACAGCCAGGGAAGCTGGGCCCTGGTCTGTTAGGTGCCCTTATGCAGTGGCAACTGCAGCTCTGGGAGTGGCAGGTGCAGAGGTGACCCCCAGCCTTCCTGCTGAGTGAGTCCCACTAAGGAAGCCAGCTCTGCCCCCATCAAGGGACAGTTTGCAGGCAAGGGGGCAGGGAGCAGGAAAGCCAAAGAGAGAGTGGTGTGGAGCACGGCCCAGCTGGATCCCCACATTGCTTTATTGTATTGCATTGACTTAGAGACACATGCCTACAGCCAGGCAAAGACGACGGGCACAGTGACGTGACATGCGGCACGGGAGCCAGCTTTGCTTTTCCCTTTCCATCTCCTTCCCCTGGGGGAATCAGGGGCTAAGTGGAGGAGCAGGACCTCAGCGCTTTGTTCCCTTCGAGCAGGGTCCACGCTAGGGGCTCCCAGGGAAGGCGCGTGGCGGCAGAAAGAGTAACAGCGAAGACTGGGTGTGTCACCCCTTCCCTGCGCCAGCCAGGAGTGAAAGGGGCCGCCCAACACGCTGGCGGCAGGGGAGTAAAGTATCAGACCCCCACTCCAGCTAGGGGTGGGGCGGCAATTTGTCCCGGGTCACCCAGTGACTAAGCCGTGATGGGAAGGCGGAAGCGGCCAGCTCCCAACCCCGGGCTCCGTACACAAGACCGTGCTGCTTTGGGGGAGTTGGTTCTAGCCGTCATTTACACCCATGTTCTGCATTCGCCCTTCCAGGACGCTGTCACCGCCAGCCGGTTTCTTTTTGCTTCCTTCGTGCTGCTTCTTCTGTTTCTTGGAAGGCTCCTGATCTATGGGAGCAGCTTTCACGAAGGGGATCATTTCCGTCAGCCCTAATGAGAGAAGCAGGCTGGTTACGCATGGGGAGAGCTGGCCGGGAACGCTCCCAGTTTGCTCTCTGGCTCTCCTAGCTCCAGCGGTGAGAGCTCAGAGCCATTTCCCAGCTACCCAGAAGCCCCCACTCACACAAACTCCTACTGAAAACATCTTCCCTTCCACTTTCCATCCTGCTGGCTCCCTGCTTGAGAACTTGCAGATTGGATGTGCTCCAGGCCGGAGTCTCACTTAGTCCTTCCTCTTCTGCTACACCCCCCTCTCTCCAATTTCTTCTGCTACCAGGCAGGTGTGTGGGGGAGGCGATGGCAGAGAGGACACTGCGGGGGAACAAGGCAGGCATGCTGCATGGTGGGCTTGTCGAGTTTTACCTGGTGGCATGAAACCTTTCAGTTTCTCCGGCACAACGATGCCTTCCTGGGTCTGGTAGTTCTCCAGGATGGCACAGATCGCCCGGGTTGTAGCACATAAGGTGGCATTCAGCATATGGACAAACTCCACCTGCCAGGAGAAAGCCCATGAGGTCCTGAACAGGACTCAGCAGCAGCCCTCACCCACAGGATGCCAAGCAATGACATCAGCGGCTAAGGATCCAATTGCCTGCCCCCAAGAGGGGAGGCTGATGCATCATGGGAGATCTAGCTGGACTAGGGTGCCCGACCCAGAGAGGAAAAGTGGGGCAGGAGGCACAGAAGCTACAGGTGCCAGGAGGCACCACAGCAGCATTCCCAAATCAAGATTTCAGTTTGGAACCAAAATATTTACAAGTCAGAATTTTTGCCCTGCAAAGGTGCCATGGAAAACGTAGCTGAAAATTGAAGGGAATTGGGGGGTTGAGTGGGGTGTATTCCATCACAATTTTTTTCCCTTGAAGACACCCCCAACCTCACCCCCAGCAGTTTTCTGCCCAGCTCCAACTGGGAACCCATAGAGAGAAGCCTGGGCATTTCCTGAAAGACAGCGCTGGGTGCCCCGGCCTGTGAACATGCCAGCAAGAATCTGCCCTTGAAACAGGGCTCTCCCAGGATGGAGCGCTCCGCCGGCAAAGAATAAACACGCTTAGCTGCAAATGGGAGAGCAACGAGCATCAGAGGAAAGATGCTCTTTGCTGGGGGAGGACAGCCTGGGAGGTGGTTATTCAGTTGCCCCAGGATGCATGTGAAGAGTGAAGGTGCGGTACTGAAACGCCACTTACTTTGTCCATCATTTTCTTGGTCTGCCCATAGCGGATCCGCAGCCGACGGGCCTGGTAGTCCGTGCAGTTGGAGCAGGAAACAAGTTCCCGGAAGGCACATGAGCCTGGGAACCAAGCCTCGAGGTCCAGCTTTTTACTGGCTGCATGGTTCAGGGAGCCTGCGGGAACACGGGGTGGGGTGGGTGTTACCTGGGGCCGTCCAGAGAGGCCATGGCTGAGCAGTAACAGGGGAAAAACATCAGGGACAGAAGGCAAAGCCCACCCTTCCTAGGTTAGCTACACAGCTGCTTCACGCTGGTCTCACTAGAGATGATTCCAGGGACCAAGAGACCTTGGAAATCCTAGAGGCCTAATGCCATAGTGAGGGTCAGTGCTTCAGGCCCATCAGCCATGGGGATTCTCTGAAAGAGATGGAGCCAGCCCCCCTCTAACACTGCACGAAGCTCTCCCAACCCACTGGCCCATCTCCCACTCTGATCTTGGCTCCTGAGCTACGGCTTCGAGACAGTTCTCTCCTTCCTAGCTCAGCTTCCTGGGGGAGAAGGAACCAACCCCAAGACCCGGCTAGCGAGCAGGGACTGACAGCTGATCGGAACTGCCAGACACGAAGGCCGTTGTCAGGCTGGGCAGTTAAGGCTACTGCAGTGTAGCAGCACAGAGGCCCTGGTCATGGGGAGAGAACCCACACTGCCCACCCCTCAGGGAGAAAGGCTGAATAAATGGAACGGGCGAGAGAGGGCCTCTGGTCACCAACCACTCTTCAGCGATCTCCACGATCTGCTGGGGGATGTGCGTTCCAGACACAGCCACTGACATGGACCCGCCTCATCAGCCATCAACCATTGCTAAAAACAATGGCGAGCTTGTGATGAGTCTCAAGAGACAGGAACTGCAGATGAGCGGCTGTTCCCTTTTCCCAGCTAGTTCAGGGTCTCTAAGGTATTCAGCCAGGTGCCCTGCTGCATGTCGGCCAATTCACACAGTGAAAGCTTGTCGGCGTAGCTCTTTCAGGCAGGGGTGTGGAAGAACCACGGCTCTTCGCCAACACAGCTACACTGGCAAGCCCCAGAGGAGTGGGCAGAAGAGGGCTTCTGATGGCATCGCTCAGGGAGGTGGCGTCAGTATGCCGACAGAAAAACTTGGAAGGCCTGGCTCGTCCGCACTTATGCTGTGGGGCTTCGCTGGCAGCGTGTAAGCCCAGACGGGACCAGCAGGTCATCTAGTGTGGTCTTCTGCACATCACAGACACACCCCCCCCGGAACCCCCCCAATCCCACTGCAGTGTAGACAAGGCCTTAGTGGGCAGCGTTTCAGGCTCCGATTCCTGACTACAGTGGGTTTAAGCTGCACCCCAAACGTTGGATTTTAAGGGGTTCATGGGCACTCCCTGCCAGAAGGGGATGTGGGAGTAACCCAGCACTTCCACCTCTGCAGCACCCTGCCCTGCCGGCCTGGGGAGGGAGACGGTCAGTAATCAATCCCCGGCACTTGTATTCCTGAAGCCAGTCAGAGCCCAACTCAGGGCCTGTCCTCATACGGCCGCTCAGCATCTCGTACAGACAGGAGCTGCTACGACAGCTCCCAGCTCTGCGAGATGCGATGACAGACAACGGCAGGGGAGAGCGACAGACCGCTGGGGGCGGGGAATGACAAAGGCATGGCCCACAGATCAGACTGAGGGTCTTAGCCCCGCTGTGCCCCCAAATCTTTCCAAGTGCCCGGCCCCAGACTGCTCTGCACAGCTGGGGAATAGCTGGCATGGGCCTGGGTCCACCCGCTTGCAGATGAGGCCATGGGCAAAGCAGAGGTGTCAGCAGTGGCTCTGCTCGTTACCTAGCAACTGGAGCATCTCCCCATCACATTAAGATGCTGGAAGCTGCCCTTTGCCAGGCCCACTCTGCAGATTCAAGGGGGCCAGAAACCGGGGGCTGGCTACACCCCGCCGCGCAGCTTCACATGGGTCTAGGTCTCAGCAGTTCCTTCATCGGACGAAGGGATGAGCTTTCAGACCCAACACAAGTCAACCAATAGCTTTTCCTATGGAACCCAGGTGACTTCTCTGTCCCGCCTGTACTACATGGGAGCCTGAACCAAGGACCCACGATTGCTCCCCGCCCCTGGGGGAGCAGGGCACTGCTGGCACGCAGCTGGGTGCACACACTGAAGTGTCTTTTCCTGCAAAAACTGCACAGCCCCCCATCAAGGAAAACAGGTGACGGCTCGTTTGGACCACACCAGCCACACGAGGCAGATGCAGATTCGAGCAGGGGCACAGGACAGTAAGCGCAGTGCTGATCTCTCTGCATTGCAGCAGTTTGCAGCAGCTGAGACCATGGCCTCAGACGCTGCCCTGCCCACTCCTGTGCTGGCCTCTGTCCTGAGATCACAGGCTAGTCCCCTCACATTAGCCCCGTGTCCACACCCACATACGATGGAGCTAAGTTCTGTACCTGAGACGATATTGACGATCCGGTAAGGGATGCCCAGTGACTGGTAGAACTCCTCAGCAGTCTCAATCATTTCATCAAACACCTCCCACGACTTGTTGTCATGGGGTGACGCGTAGACAAACTGCTCAATCTGGAGGGAGAAAGAGGCGCCCCTAAATACGTGCAGTCTGATCCTCTGCGGGTCTCAGTTGCCGATGCACCATGAAGGGGCAAGGCCCAGAAACAATGGATTTAAGGTTCAGAGAAAAGGAACCAGAAGACAAGGAGACGGTTTCAGTAAGGGACATTTTCTCTTATCTCCGTCTCAGGGTAACAAACTTACGATGAAGCGAGGTGATAGCGGTACTGGGAACATACTAGCAATTTATACTGACAGATACCTAAAGGAACCAAAAGGACAGTCTTAAAAATCTATAACTATTCTACTTATCAGCATGCAGATGCCTCTCAGAAGAGGCCTGGGTGCTACTATCAGAAGGAGAAAAATCGCACCATCACTGAGAGGTGACTTTCTGGTAGAACTTTTCTTCTGAGTGTGTGGGAGCTGCAGACCCCCACTCAGATCATTTTCCCTTCAAATATCCTACACTGGGAGGAAAGACCATGATCCTGTTCTTATTAACTGGGATCCTGCAAACACATCCCAACTAGCTGGCTAGTGGCATATGGCTTTTACCTTTTCAAACTGGTGCACCCGGAAAATGCCTCTGGTGTCACGGCCGTGTGAGCCAACTTCCTGCCTGAAGCAGGTGGACAGCCCGGCATATCTGATGGGCAGATCCTCTGGCTTCAGCCATTCGTCCCTGTGCAAAGCTGCAATTGGCTGTTCGGAGGTGGCGATCAGATACTTCTCATCGACGGAGCTGTCGTCTGACTTCTCGCTGCCCTTGCCAATGACCTGGGGGTTGAACACTGTCAGCGTACCAGAGCAGAACACACTTCTGCGGAGACATGCAAGAGCCTCAGGCAGCACAGATCTGGGTCCCAGGAACAGCGGGACCCACAGGCTTAAGGCTCCTTTTGCCATGGCAAATGTTAAGGTAAACTGGACCTGGCTGGCTAGCGTAAGCTTTGTGGCTTACCTTATACAGTTCCTCATCAAACTGACTGAGCTGCGCCACCTCCTGCATCACCTCTTTCCGCATGAAGAAGGGGGTATAGATAGGGGTGTAGCCCTTGCTGAGCAGGGACTGCAGAGAGTACTGGATCAGCGCCTGCTCTAGGAAAACCAGGGCACCCTACAAACACAAGACAAAGGCCTCAGGTCACACGAAGGCCTGCTGGCCCGGCTGTCAGAGGGGCTGCCTGCATGCCAAGCCCCCTCTCACAACCAGGCCATATGTGCCTACAATATTTCAGCTTCAAGAATGGAGTTGAAGGAGTCGGACATCAGCAAAATAAGTTGGCCAGAAAAAGGAGCCCAAACCGATGAGAGAGTATTGGCGTAACCCATGCAAGTCACGGTCCAGAACGTATTCCACACACGGGGCATTGTGAGCTGAAAACAGCAGCATCAAAGGGACACAGAACTGCTTGTACCACCATCAGCCCAGCGTGATCCCTTTAGGCTGTGACACGGGCAGCTGTCCTTAAAAATCCAACGCAAGAGGGTGGGTGTGAAGTCCACCAGCCATGCAGGCCCCAGAAAGTGCTGTATCTAACATCAGCAACGCAAAGCACCAGATTTCTGCCACACAGCCAGGTGGGTTCCCTCTGTGCCTGTCTGACTCCTCTTCCTGCGTCCCCGAAACAAGGTTTGGGGCTCTGGGCTCTCACCTTCAGGAAGTACCCTCTGCTTCCAGCGACGACGGCCCCCTTTTCTCCCTCATAGCCGTCCACCATCACCACCAAGTCCACGTGGGAGTACTTCTTCTTCACCGCACAGTCTCCCCAGATCCGCTCCACCTTGTTATCCGCGTCCTGCGTGTGACGAAGAGCGGGAAAACAGGAGCTCGCACCTAAGTCTCCTCTCCAGCCCTGCCCCTGCCAGGCCAGAGTCCCCACATGGCGGTATAAGCCTGGGCCAGGGCGTTCTGCGGAAGGCAGGTAAGAGATGAAAAGGGAGCAGTCAAGGCCTGTCCTCAGGCCTCATGCATCTCCCAGATCAATACCTGACCAAGCACTTCCACAGCTGTTACTGGACTCAGCCCCAGGGGCTCCCTAGCCTTGGGATTGGCTCTGCCGTCTCCATAGTGACTAAGTCCCGGCAACAAAAGAGACAGCTCGGAACCCCAATGCTGATCCCCTGCCGGCAGCGTGCTATGATGTCATTTGGCTGCCGCCCAGCCCCATTGTATTCCTGGGTGAATTCAATTGGCCAGGGCAGATCCCAGCGCTCGGCTCTTTCCCACGAAACAATGGGGCAGAGTCCCACATGGTCTGAGGTCCCCTCTGTAAGACACACTGCCTTGTAATGCAGATTTCCTTCTCTCCCTACCAGATCTCAGCAGGGACCTCACTAACAATCTGTCTGCGTTTCCCTTTGATGTGCTAGGGAAGGCTGACTGTATGTTACGTCCCCAAACCTGCCAGAGACACCATTTACAAAGAGGGGGTGCATTTTGCCTCTACCTCGTCATTGCTGATGGGCACGGAGGGGTGGAGGAGGTTTCCAATTTCTCGGAGACTTTCAAACCGCTCCACCTCCAGTTTCATACGCTCTGCGTCGCACTTCAGGATGGCTTCGTCAATGAGAACCCGAACTTTTTTAATCTGGGTTACCCGCAGGCTCTGTTACAAATAAATCACTGGACATGTCACTATGCAAACTCAACAACAGGGAAAATGAGCGTTATGTGGGTGAAAGGGAGAGAAGAGTTTCTTTAAGTAGCGCAAACCACCTGATCTTTATGGCTTTTGCAGAGGTAAATCATGTTTCACTAATCAAAGAGAATTCGCTGTCTATGTCAGTCAAGATTTGGATAAAGGAGAGCTGGCTGGGAATTTATTTAGACTTTCACAGGTCTTTTGACAAAGTCCCTCACAAGAAGCTAAGTCATCATGGGACAAGAGATGGAGCATAGTCATGAACCAAAAATCAGCTAAGAGGCAGGAATCAGAGTAGGAACAAACAGTTTTTATCATGGCACAAGATGAAGAGCAGGTGCCTCAAAAAAAGAAGAAAATCCAAGGGGTCTGATGACACTTTTAATGTGTTTATTGCATGAGCTTTCATGGGAGAAAAATCCCACTTCCTCAGACGCTTTGACGATGGGGAACGTACAGAATGGGAGGAAATTAAATGGAGGGAAGTGTATGAAATAGGATCAGGTCAGGCTGTAACAGCAGATCAAAAAAAAAAAAGTTTCCCATCTTCAAAGCATCTGAGGAAGTGGGATTTTCTCCCATGAAAGCTCATGCGATAACCACATGTGTTAGTCTTTAAAAGAGCCATCAGACCCCCTGTTTGTTTTGCAGAACTAGACTCACACAGCTCCCCCTTTGGAAGGTGCCTCAAAGTTTCTCATTAGGTCAACCCTTATTCAATGTATCTGTCAGCGATCTGTACGGGGGTGGAGCAGTGAGGTGCAGATGATGCAGAGTCATTTAGATCAGTCCAGTCCGAAGAGGACTGAGAGGAGTTCTGGAGCCATCTAATCAAGCAAGGGGAATAAGCAGCACAATGGCAAACGAAGCTAAGTGTTGATAAATGCCAAATATTGCACTTGGGGTGGAATGACCTGAACTACTCATAACCTCCCAGGGCTCTAAATTAACTAGATCAACTCAGGAAAAGGACCTGTAGCCAGCTCCATTGAGACCTCTGTTCAATATGCAGCTGTGCACAAAAAAAGCAAAGATGATGTGAGGATGCAAAAGGAAAATGAAGGGAAATGCTAAGGAAAATACCATGATGCCGTTACAGAAATCAACCGTGACTTGTTTAGAACAGTGATTTTCAAACTTTTCCCCTCGGGACTTAGTTGAAAAAGATCATTTATGCTCACGATCCAACAATTACATCTTCGAGCAATGCATTCCAGTCTTTCAGCAGTGCCAGCAGGGGGTACCGTGACCCAGTACCTGAGGCTCTGTGACCCAGTACTGGGTCCCGACCCATGGTTTGAAAACCACTGGTTTAGAAAACTGTGTGCAGTTTTGGCCATCCCATCTCAAAAAGAATACTGCAGAATTAGAGAGGGTTCAGAGAAGGGCAACGAAAATGAGTAGGGGAATAATAAAACTTATTTGAAGAGAGACTGAAAAGACATGGGTTGTTACCTTAGAAAGGAAATGAATAAGAGGAGCCCAGATGTAAGTCTGTAAAACTAATGACTTGTCTAGAGAAGGGAGAGCGGGAGCTTCTGTCCTTGTTTCACAACACAAGAACAAAGGGACACGCAATGAAACAGAGGTGGCAAATCTACAACTAATGAAAGGAAAACTGAGGAACTCGTTGCCAAAGGATGTTAAGGACAAACTCTTAAGACTGGAAAAGGGACTGGACATATATGGATAAGAATATCTGGCTATAATATTCGATACTATTGAATTTTAGACAATAATATACTTCATGCTTTAGGGCTTCTTGGACCTTCCCTTAAAGGATTTGCCGCTGGCCACTGCTGGAGAACAAGATACTGGGTTAACGAACAGCGGCTGATCCAGCACGCCAGTTCCTGCAGTCATATTTCTGCTGAGAGATGGCACCTTATCTGCAGGCAAGTACACTGGTTCATTAAGCTGAGGAAAGAGACTCGTTGACTAAATCATCGATAGCACTTTGGTGTGTCCCGTTAAAGTACTGCCTCAGCCTGACTCCAATTAGCTAACAAGATCTAACAGGTTCACTGCACAGCATGGAGGTCTCTGATTGCAGAAGGACAGAATGACCAGACTTCAGACAGGAAGACGGTGAGATAAACAAGGAAATAAAGTAAAAGATGGTTAGGCAATGGTCCTGTTTCATATACTCTGCAGCCCCGAGGAAGCCAGGAGCATAACTTACCGCTAAGATGTCAGCGTTGAGGTCATCAAGATTTTGTGCATTTTCTGGTACAGACTCATCATCGCCTATGGGCTCTTTCTTCTGCAAAGGGAAGAATTGAGAAAAACTAGCATTCTAAGAACATACCCCATAAACAGCCACAATGGAAACGCACTCCTCTGACAAGCTAAATGCTTCGGCAGTAAATCAGACACGTGAACAACTTTCTCAGGTTGACTGATGCAACAGCTTAATTTAGCACAGTCCAGTGTTTCTAAGGACATTTTTCGAGGTCATTCACTAAGCAAACACCTTCCTACTAGAAGTCATCAACTATAGAGAGATTAGACATAGATTACACTGCTTTGCAAAAAGACTATAAAAATATTACCATATTGATGCTACACTAGGACCATACTATAAGAGAACACAGCTGTTAGGACAGGCCTGGACAAATCTTGTGACCAGTTTTAGTAGCCCGTGCATAGCTCCACTGCAGAAGTGTAACGGAAGAGCGCCCTCTGGTGACTAAGAGTTAAATTGTTGGTACCTAGCTGTGAGCCAATTTTGTCCACCCCTGTGTTAGGATTTCATAGAACTCATCTCTCTTACCTTCATTTTCTCACCTATCGTTTTGCTGCATAAGTTCTTTAGCTTGTTCAAGTTGTCTGCACGAAATCTGCCTGGAAAGGAAGCATTGGGAAGAAAAAAATAAACCAGCATGCTCCATGCTGAAACTGCATGTTTGCTAGCAGATTCAGAGACATTTTGAGTTAGTAAGTTGTTAACCCCAGAAGTGACGTATCACAGACACAAATGGTTGTTTTCCTCTTCACTTCAGTTAGCTTTACATGTGTTATTTAGACAGCTGGCAAAATGAAGAGAGGAGAAACCTGCACTGAGAAACTGGCACTCTGTAACAGCGTAGGCAAAGAATGGGGTCATGGCAGGACTAAGAGTTGAGAGTGTCCTGCCTCCGCAACAGATTCACTGCATCCCTTTGGGCAAGTCAATCCCCCTGACACCATTTCCTAGCTATGAAACAAAAGCAATATTTCACTACCTCGGACTCACTGGGAGCCTTAATTTAGTCAAGCACAATTCTGCTCATCTCCTCGCCCTGTGTAACATTTTAAAAGGAAAAATAAAATGTTCATTTTATCATTAGACAGGGTGAGGGAAGAGACTTTGTGCCAGAGTGGTAAATTTTCAGGGCTTGAAAACAATCCTTTCACCCACTGGCCAGCGTGGAGCAGAAAACTTCCCACAGCAAGAGGGGGAGGCAGCTTACCTCATCCCACCAATTCCAGGAAAATGGAAGTTTTCACTTAAAACATTTCCAATTTCTTATGGTGGCTAAAACGGGTTCCCAAATGTCACTAGGTACCTGAAACAATTTCAAGGCCTCTTCTCAACTTTCCCAAGCAGTAGCATAAAACTGATGAGCCCCTGGTCAGTTTCACAAAAGAGATCCAGAAACTTTGGGGGAAACCTGGGAACTAGACAAAAACTAGCTCATTTTCCTCCTCTGCTACTGCTTGGGAAAGCTGGAAGCAGCAACATCAGATGCAGGAACTACTAGTCATTAGAATGGACGTCTCAGAAAAAGGAAGATTTGGGGCCAGTTCGAACAGCAGAGATCCACCACCTTGGCGTCAGCCAGCAGCTTAGGAAAAGGGTACAGTAGAAGGGACCCTCCCTTTCTCCCTACCCCCAGAGCTGGGATAGGAGTAAGAGAAAGCACCTTCTTCCTTCCAGCCAGGGAAGCAGAGAGGGAGGCTTCAAACTGACCAGAAGCCTACCAACTAGGGGTAGATACTAATGATGGAGCCAAAAACTGCATCCAGGCAGAGCACCTTGGTTGGAACCCAAGCCCAGAAGATAGAACAGGGTCAGACTCATTACTAAGCTCGAGTACTAACCCGGACACCATCGACAGCACCTCCCTCTATCAGCCTCTGTATCTTAGTCTGATTTGGAGCTCGGTCCCTGGTTGAGTGATCTCCAAGCACATCACACAGGAGTTAAGTGCCTTGCATAAACGTTACCAGTATTTACAAGATTGGAGCCAGACCCACACTAGCTACAGTACTAGACTGACCAGTAGAGGCTGATAGAGGGAAGTGCTATTGATTGTGTATCGATAAACACACAGTTAAAAAAAAAAAAGGGAATTAAAAATAGTATTGAGTGACACACACACACAATAGTATCAGTGAATGATAGTCCTTCAACACACTCTGAATGATAGGAACCAGCCATTTTCAAGCTCTGGGTCAGGACCCCAAAGTTTTAATGGGGTTACCAGAGCCAGTGTTAGACTCTCTGGGGCCCAGGGCTGATGCCAGAGCCTGAATCCCACCACCCAGGGCTTCGGCCCCCCAACACCGTCCAGGGTCATATAGTAATTTTTGTCAGAAGGGGATTGCAGATCAATGACGTTTGAGAACCTCTGCCAGGAACATCAGCAGAGAAACCAGAAAGCACATTGCTGCAACCCCTCCCTCCCAAAGATAAGGCTGCATTCCCAGAGACTGGTCACACAGTGACTATAGATCTGTGGCACCAACGAAACTCTTTCTACGCTAGTTGCAGCTGGATTGCATCAGACTGTCTGAATCACCAGTGCTCAAGCAGCATCCTGCCAAATAGTGCTCCTCTCATTTAAATAACCAGCACATACTCACAGCTCCTTCCCAAACACAGGAAGGTTTCTCTGGCCTTGAGGTTCTCACTCTCTAAAAGCAGAGGACAGCCATTGCTTCCTTCAATACAACAACCCCCCCGGCTTACCATCTGCATTTCAGCACCACTGGCCAGATACGCAAGACATTAATACAGTGCATGCTGAGGCCAATTAGTACTGCCTTGTGTATGTACCCCACCCCTCTTTCTGTAACAAGGAAAGCAATTGTTCCATATGAGGGCAACTACCTTAAAAGTGGACTTAAAGACACTATTTTATCCAACTGCTTCACATTTTAATAGCTGCTTTAAAAAAAAAAATCAACATGAGCTTCTGTACCCAGAGACCGTGGTCTCTTTTGCAGACCCCCAGACTGTCTCCTGTTACAGCTACATGAAAGCATTATCTACCCTATTTATTCAACAAATGTGTGATCTTCAAATGGTCAATAGGTAGATCACAACACACAAGGCTTCAGATTAGAAAGATTCCCTTGCTTAGTCTCAGTCAATCAGACATTTTTCTAAATTGGGGGCTAATTTCCACTCTCTCTGGTCAGAGCTGCAGGATCAGAGCTGGGAAAAGCTCAGTGGTTCCTCAAAACACCTCTCCTGGTCTGTCAAAGCACTTCTAGGACTGGTGAACCTGTTAACCATGACATATCAAATCCTAACAATTTCCCATCCCAAACATCACTTATTACACAGCCACAATCTCAGGAACCACTGAACTCAGAAGTCAGTGCTTTATGGCAGTTGAATGATGGGTTCCAGGCTGTCAGATATTTCCGATTACTCATTACTACAATATTCAGGGGCTAAAGTGCTAGTCTGATCAGCAACAGAAGTCATGCGGAATGGAAGCAGGGTGAGACAGAAAAAACCATCCCTGCGCAGACGGGATTTCAAGGCTGGTAACCAGCCAGAGAGATGAGCACATGCCGCACACCAGTAAGAAGTCAGATGGTCCCTACTGAAGGCCAACAGTAAAAGGCCCAGAGTACGGTGGGGCCTCACACAGCAGCTCCATTGACTGCAGTGGCAGGTGCAGGGGCCCAGCGCTTTGCACAGGAGATGCTGTTCCCAGGCTCTGGGGGGTTTGCAGTGCTGCCTCCAAGGCCTCTCAGCTGCTGGGGACATCAGCCCAGGGCTGCCGGCTCAGCTTTCCACACCCTGGTGGGCAAAGGGACCCAGAACAGCCCTGCCTCGCTGGGGGGGGGAGTATGGACCTCGGGGCATGATTCTGCACTGACAGCAGCTGCCATGCTCACAGCCTGCAACGCTGGGCACAGAAAGGTCTGAAACCTGCTATTGTAGGGGGACCCCTTCTTGCCCCCTCCCCCCCCGGGCCGGGGGGCCCCCTTTTTCCCCCCCCCCCCCAGAGCAGGGGGACCCCTTCTCGCCCCCTTCCCCCCAGTGGGGGGACCCCTTCTCGCCCCCAGAGCAGGGGGGACCCCCCAGAGCCCTCCCCCACTGCAGAGGGCAGCAGCCAGAGCCCAGGGGCCCCTCCCCCGCTGCGGGGGTTCCAAGAATTACAGCTGGGGGGGGGGGCGCCCCACGCATGCGCACCGCCGTGCCGCGGACCCCATCTGGCAGGGCCCGCCCTGCTCCCTGCACCTACATCGCCGCCAGGCCCCGTCCGCCCGCACCAACGCGTCCACCAGCCCCGGGTCCTTGAAGCGCTTGATCTGCGTGTCCCGAACCCGGTCGGGGTCGCCGCCCTTGTCGACGCGGAACAGATCCAGGTCCAGCACCATCGTCCCGCCGGCCACCGACTAGCCGGAGCCACACAGCAGCACTGCGCATGCGTCCGGCAATGAGGAAGCGTCGCGAGCGTGGAGCTATAGTGCATGCGCAGATCCGGCCTGAAGCAGGGGAGACGGGGCGCATGCGTAAGTACAAGGACGGGGGGGAGGGGAAAATCGCAGTTCGAGTGGACGACGCCTGCGCGGCTTTCAGACGGGCGCGCTAGAGCGCCCCCGCCGGCAACATGCGGGATCGCAGGTGTTGCAGGTGGGTCGCCCGGGGACGGGCTGGGGCTAGTGTTCCAGGTGCGACGCCCGAGTTTGGGGATCGTTGCCCGGAGTGCGCAGCACCGACACCAGGGCGGAGAAGCACACTAAGGGTTATTTGAGATCTCAAGCAGGCACATGGACACAGGCACATCTCAAATCATGCACACCCCCATCCAGTTGCGGTGACCCTTATATATGGGGGTTGTTTACTGGGAGCCTTGGTGTATGTAGCAATTCCCCACCTTCCTCTTTTCAGGGTTTCTATGAGAACTGTTGCAAGCTGTGACCGGATAGTACTGATGCTGTTATTGGGAACTTGCTATCAGCTTTGCTTCCTGGAACTGGGGAACATCCTTATATGGTGCTATTGGGTCCCAGCTGTGTCTGAATCTGGAGCAAAGGGGCTTCATCGGCACTATGGCCTTCCACCCCCTCGAGTTACCCAGTGCGCAACCCCAGATGCAGCCAGGGGCATCAACACAGGTGCGGCCAGGTCCTGGCTACATCCCAACTTGTCACAGGCTGGCGGCGTAGCTAGGTTTGGCCGGTGACCTTCCATCCGGGCCCGGCTGCCTCAGCTGGCAGGAGGCCCTGGCCTGCCCCACCCCCCAAATTATTCTCAGTTCCAGTACTCACAAATGCACATTTTTGTTTCTCCCAAACACTACATGAAATCCTGCCCCCAGTCCACTGGCCACCTCTGTTCCAACAGTGTCCCGTGAAGCCGGCGCCCTTCAATAACACAGAAAGGTGACCTACCATTTGCCTTCGGAAAGCTGCCGAGTGCCCTGCAAGGGCATAGGTTTATAGAGCTAATCAGATCTCCTCTGTACTGTACAGCCACAGGGAAAGCTTCCATTTGTGTAAGAAATGCTCATGTAGTCTCCAGATAACACTGTTACCCAAACCCTCCGTACTCTAACACACCCTAAAAACCACCAAGATTGACCACACTCCCCACAGTTTGCACATTGCTGATGTTTGACACATATTACCTGGTTTCATTTTTTTAAAAGGATATTTTTAACAATATAACCACATACAAAATACTGTAAAAACAAAGAGCCCGAGCAGATCCTGGTTAAAAACCCAAACTCCTGGTGCCATTAACAGCTAAAGGATAGGATTCTGATCTCTTCCATACATAGGGGTGTGAATCAGGAGAAATTCCACTGCCATCGAAAGAGTGACATTGCTGGGCCATGTGAATGGTCCATATCAGAGAAATGAAGCTGTGACAGTCCAAGCTAACTAGATACCGACGCAGTACACAAACAGCTGGCCCTATGACATCAAGGATAGATTTTAACAGAACTGGGGAGGGTAACAGAACTGCCTCCTTCCCTGATGTTCACAGGCAGCTGTTATATTCAGGATGCTCCTCCCATGGTGCAAGGCAGTGGTTTTCAAACTTAGGGCTGGGACCCAGTACTGGGTCACAGACCTGCGGGCACTGGGCCACGGGCACTGGGCCCTGCTGCAGCCACCGAAAGACTGGAATGCATTGCTCAGAGATGTAATTGTTGGGTTGCGAGCATAAATGATTTTTTTCAGCTGGGTCCCGAGGAAAAAGGTTTGAAAACCACTGGTGTAAGGAGTTGGGGAGGAGATATAAAAGCCTCTTTGGACAAAAAGGCAACATTGATTCATTTTCAATCCATCCCTTATGGGCCAGGCGGTCAAATATCCGGGTTGTCAAGTCTCATGATTTGTCTTGAGTCTCATGATAATTATTGTTTTCCTTAAAGCCCCTGTTCCTGGAGTCAAGTGGCTATGTGATAATTTTAACCTTTGTTCTTAACCAAAAAAAAGTAAGTTTCTAGGCTAGATGTAAGGGAGTTAAAGGGACATGGTTGACTTAAAAAAAAATCATCCTGCCGAATACTATGTGAAATCACTAACTGGGAAAGATGCAGGCTAGAGGATCTTGTGTTCTCCAGCATGTTGGCTATGTCTACACTTGCACTTTTAAGTTGACTTTAACTAAGTCAGTTAAGTCGACTTAGTGTGTCTACACTTAAAATTAAAGTTGACTTAAAGGGGAACTTACAAAGTCGACCTAGAGCGTCCACACTGGATGCTCTACGTCGACTTTGTGGGGCTAGGGGGACCTTGGGCAGGAACACGGTTGTGGGGGGGCACCCCTGTGTGCAATGGGGCAAAGGGGGACAGGGACCCTGGCAGGGCAGAGCCCTCTGTGTGATGCTGTCTGGATTTAGGAAGCATTTATGATATTATTTTCAATGGATATCTCATAAATGCTATAATCCATAGGAACTATGTCATGTTTGGTATCAATAGAAAGGTAGTAATTTGCTGGGAATGATTATATAGTTTATGTCTAGGAATTCTATTTTGATTAGAAGTTAGGAATTTGATGTTTTATCCATATTTGTAGCTCTTCTTTGCACCTGTTCGTTTGACTTCATCTTTCTTAAACATGGGTACCCAGAACTGCACACAGTATTCCAAATGAGGTCTCACCAGCACCTTGTATATCGGTACTAACACCTCCCTATCTCTGCTGGAAATACCCCTTCTGATGCACCCCAGGACCACATTAGCTTTTTTCATGGCCGCATCACATTGGTGACTCATAGTCATCCTGTGATCAACCAGTACTCCCAGATCCTTCTCCTCCTCCATCACTTCTAACTGATGCACCCCCAATTTATAAGAAAAATTCTTGTTATGTGTCCCTAAATGCATGACCTTGCACTTCCTGTTATTAAATTTCATCCTGTTCTTAATACTCCAGTTTACAAGGTCATCCAGATCTTTCTGTATGATATCCCGATCCTCCTCTGTATTGGCAATACCTCCCAACTTGGTGTCATCTGCAAACTTAATGAGCACATTCCCACTTTTTATGACAAGGTCAGTAATAAAAGGTTGAATAAGATTGGTCCCAAGACTGATCCTTGAGGAACTCTGCTAGTAACCTCCTTCCAGCTAGACAGTTCACCTCTCAGTATGGCCCTCTGTAGTCTCCCTTTTAACCAGTTCCTTATCCACCTTTCTATTTTCATATTAATCCCCATCTTTTCTAATTTAACTAATAATTCCCTGTGTATCAAATGCCTTGCTGAAATCTAAGTAAATTAGATTAATTAATTAATTAATCCACCACGGTCCCTTTAGCGAAAAAATCTGTTATCTTCTCAAAAAAAGGAGATCAGGTTGGTCTGGCACGATCTACCTTTTGTAGAGCCATGTTATATTTTATCCCAGTTACCATTCACCTCAATATCCTTAAGTACTTTCTCTTCCAAAATTTTCTCCAAGACCTTGCATACTACTGAGGTCAAACTAACCGGCCTGTAGCCACCTGGATCACTTGGAATGAGTTCTGTCTATTAGGTTTTGTGGGAATCTTTGCACTGTATCCCAACCAGTGCTGCATTTTGATGTTGCCTTTATATAGTCTTTATTAAACCTTTTATGTGCTACACTCAGACTGGTGCTTGCGAGCGGGGAAGTATTGCCCTTCTAGGGCGCCCAGGGGGTGATGTGTAATTTCCCAGAAGACTGGGTGGGGGCTCGAGCCAATTGTTGGTGTAACATTATTTGGGAACCCCTAGAAACAGAACCCGGTCCTTTGCTGCTGCCGTCATGGCTCGGCAAATGGGTTACATAAGGTACAACCCCTGGGTTCACAGATACATTAAAAATCCTTGCTAATGGCAGTTTCATGTGCCAGTTCCTTTAATATTCTTGGATGGAGATTATCCGGACCCCCTGATTTAGTTCCATTAAGCAGCTCAAGCTAGGCTTCTACCTTCCACCCCTCATCATCTGTGATTCATACATTCAGAACATGATAGAAAAAACAGTTCTGCTCTTCTGGATTGTGGGCTAAGACTGTAACCAGAGATCATCCACCAGCCCCCTAGTCCACAGTCACAGCAGACGTGTGGTATGCTCATTGGTGGGTGTAACTGGTCTGAAATGCAAAGGGGCACCTCAATGTTTGTGTTAGTTGCGATTCTTCTGCTTGAAACAACCCAGCCCCTTTTCTCTCCACAATAGGTCAGAGGGTGAATCAGGAAGATGATGGCACAGTTAACGATGAACATAGTTACGTTGGCAACGGTTGGCAAGGAACAAGGATGTCAGCATCTGCACAAGACAAGACTGGCTGAGGGCACTCATGCTATCTGACTTCAAAGGAACATATGGCGTCGGTCACCTGGTCCTGTGCCCAGTGGTAGAACTGACTAAAGGGGCAATTAATACCGCCTCAGCCTCTGGAGAAAGGGTGTGGCTGCAAGCAACGAGAACAAAAGATCTCACTATGATGCTTGTTTCTATGACAGGGATTCTTGTTTAAACACATCCGATGGTTTGTGCTGGATGGTGCAGAAGAAGAGCCGTGTTCAAAAATGAATGCTGCATTTGCATCAGTGAGAAGTGGGGAGTAAAGTTAAACTGATATAAAGGGAAAGGCAGACTGGCAGAGCCCATGGAGGAGGGTTTTCACCTTCCCCTGTAGCATGGGGGCATGAGTCACTTGCTGGTGGTTTCTCTGTACCTTGAAATCTTTAAACCCTGATACGGGGACTTCAGTGACTCAATCATAGCATAGAGGTCTATTGCAGGAGTGTGCAGGAGGTTCTGTGACCTGCATTGTGCATGAGGTCAGACAAGATGATCGTATTCATCCCTTCTGATCTTAAATATGCATGAATCTCTAAAAGGAGAATCAAATTCAGACCCTTTATTGTCCTCCCATTCAGTTTCTTCCAACTAAAATGATTCTAACGACGCATGAATCAAGACAGGTGATCAGACCATCAACCAATGTACTGGAAGCAACATCAATTTGTCAGGTAAGTCTAAGTGTTTGTGGATGCCAAGAACCCAAGGGTGCAGCCCACAGCCGGGCCTGTTTTCAGTGTTAACAACATTCCATGCCAGTGATGAGCGATTATTTCTATTGCAATAGGAGCCCCAGTCATCCACTGGAAGGCCACTGTGCCAGGTGTTTTGCAAACAGATCAGAAAGAGGCAGGCCATCCTGAATCAATGGCTGTGTCTGCAGGGAGAAAACCCTGAAGGAAGCAGCTGTTGCTAATAAGAATTTGGGGCCCATATCACTGAGTGGGGATGCACTTGGCCTGATGGATAGAAGAACAGACACATTTTAATCATTCACACATTGAGTAACGTTCCTGCTGCTTTGCCCAATTTACCAGCACCATTTCACACTCAGGGCTTGAGTTACTGCTGCGGTTTTACATCCATATAACTGCACTGAAATCCAGGCGGGTGTAAGACCAGAATAACCTCTGGCATTGCTGAGATCACCTGCATGAGGGCAGGCGAGGGCATTGGTGAATCAAGTCCCTAATTGGGGTATTAAAGGGAGCTGAACACACCTGCTTTTTTAAAGAAAAACCTCGAATGTGAGGGTGTGGCCTCCAGAGATTACAGGTGTCAGCATGCAGAATTCCACCTCAGGGTCACCAGTGGATTGGAGCATTGCATGCTGGGACATGTAGTCCCTGAAGGCTGTCTTTATCCTCAAATAAAAGTCAGGGCAGCCCTGGCTCTGGTGTGGAACTGCAGTGCTGGCCCACAGTCATGCTTTTGCTGCGTGTCTACTAATCATCAGAATCCCTGGCTCCCCCCAGTGCATGAGCTGCTTCCCTAACGTGGTTTGGACAGCCCCCAGCACAGGGCTCCTCTGCGCAGCTGCAAATACGAAGGGCAAAAAGGGTGAAGTGAAACCTCCTTCAAAACTGCTTTAGCTCCTTCCCAGCCCCCACAGGGGCATCCAGGAGCTGCATTATGTCTGGTAAGTCCTGGGCACAGGTCGCTAGAGAGAGCAAGAAATGAACCCAAAGGGGGAATATTTTGCTGAGGATGTTTGGCTTCTGGACGAGGCCCAGCCCTGCGGCAATCTTTGCACAGTGCCCCTCACGAACGTGTGCTTCCCATGGTGCTTTAACACACTGGATTGGTTCCAAGCTGTCCCTGGAGTATTTCATTTTCAGCATGGCAGGGGGCTGTGGGAATAATTTGGTGCCCTTTACACATGAGGAGTTGTGGGTGTATTGAACATTGGTTCTACATTTTCTATGACCATGGGGGAGATATGCCATCAGACACAAGCTTAGGGACAACATTTTGCCGTAAGTGATCAATTTTCCTAAGTGGCAACCACCTAGTGCTGTAGGTACAGCCCTGGGGAGGGAACCCCCAGCCCCATCTTACCAGTTCAGTAAGGGGGAAGGCACACAAAAGATTCAGGCTGCTATTGAGTCTGTGGTCATTAAGTGAGGCTCAGGTGCTGTGCACCTGGGGAACTCACCAGGGAGAATTTGACTCTGAGAATAAAGCCTAGATCAGGTTTAGCGGGAGGGAGCTAGGACTCCTGGGTTAAATCCATCCCTTGCAGAGTGCCACCGGCTCCGGACAGTGACACAACAGGGATGAGTGTGGCCTTTTATCCGGAATGCGACTCAGAAAGAAAAGTTTCATTGCCTCTCTGGAGCATTTGATGTTCCTCAGCAACAGTGCAGGATGGTGAGGGATGCATTTTAAGCAGTTAGCATGAGAATTTGAGCACACAGAGATGGGCCAACAGCCCCCCGAGTTTTAGGGAACTGGGAAAGGTGCATCTAAAGGGGAGATTTGTGCCAGGAAACCTCAATAACACTGACCTGATACGAGGGTTGGGTGTTGGGGGATAAAACGTGGGCAACCACAAACCTGTCTTGACAACAAACTGCTGTATATGGTAAAAAGCCAAAACCCCCAAACCATGAATATATTAAGCTATAGATCCTAAGGGCACCTGCAGGATCGGGGTGAGGAAGTTAGATATGGACAAGGGAGGCCAGGCATTTGAATGAATGTTCATGACAGCGCCTAGGCCCTATAACAGGCCAGACTGCTGTGTAAGAAAGGCCGTGTTGGTCGGTTGGCATGCCAGGGACATGACTCCTGCCCCCCAGGAGGAAGGGGGAGTAGCCGCATGGAATGCTACAAAAGATAACAGGGACGGGACAATGCTGTGGTATCTTTATGTGGTCTGGAGCATTTCCATTTCTGCTCATTGTGCTAATGGAAATGGTTAAAGCTTTGCTTTGCTCTCACCAGGGTTCCCAACCAGATGTTGAACTTGACTATTTTGCTTCTCTTGTGCCTGATTCTGGGGGTAGGAGCCTGCAGTCCCTCAGCTCTTTCACTGGAAATAAGTAACCCAGGGGTAGGCAACCCCTGGCACGTGTGCCCACAGTGGCATGCGGGCCTGTTCAGAGTGGCATGTTGCACCCTCTGCAGAGCCTCTGAAATTGCCATTCCTGCCACCGAAAGCCACTCCGGGAGGCTTCTTTTGAGGGCGGCTGGAGTGCAAGGTCCCCCCACCATGTCCATGTTCTAGGCACGCTGTAAGTGGCTTCTTTCAGCGGCATGCCTGGGAAGCGTCTGTCCACTCCAGCTGTGGCCGCTGATAACTTTTCAGGTGGCGGCTGCTTTTTTTTGGCAGAGGTGGTCATGGGCAGTGGTTGAGGGTCAGGGAGGAAGGGCTGGCACGGAGGCTGGCAAAGGTTGCTGACCTCTGCTAACCACTAAGAAAATCAGGAACGCTCTGCACCTTTATTATAAAAGGGTGAGGCAAGATTTGCCTTCTGGCCTGCAGTTATGTGCCTGTGGGAGCCGCTAGGGACACTCAGCACTAGCTCTCGATTTCAGCTGGCATCTGTTCCCGTAAGTGCCCTCCACAGACCCTTCCATCACTGCTGAGTCAACGCCAGGACTTCTGGAGACTCTGTGTGATGACACAGGGCAGCTGACTGACGGAACAAGACAGCCAGCGAGAACTATGTCTGTGTCCTGCAGCCTCGATAAAGAATCACTTTTGTGCTGACACCAGCCTGGCCTGTCTCTTTATTGCTAGTGACGCTCGGCTGAACAAAAACCCTGTGTCTGAACAGGGCCAAACTTTGGGTGTTTGGAGCCCGGCTGCAACATGGATCTTTCTCTGCTGGAAGTCATGGCCCATCGTTGGGAAAGGAAAAGACAGGAACCTGCTTCCCTGCCAACGGGACCCATTAAATCAGCTCTCTCCAGGCACTGCTTCTGTGGTTTAGAGAGACTGCCTTTCTCCAGAAGGTTAACAGAGCAGCTGGCAGGATCTCGTGAGAATCAGACTTCTGCGTTAATCCATCAGACTCTGCCACAGTCCCAGGGCATGAGCGAGCAGGCAGGGGGATCCCTAGCTTGCCTGTAGTGGGGTAAGCTGGTCAATTTCTAAGGTCTGAGAAAAGGGAAAGCACAGACCACTGTGACTGAGTTTGGCCAGAGTCATTCGATGAGAAATGAAAACAGAGGTGCCGGGTCAGCGTGCCCAGAATGAGGAACACAGAAAACAGGCAAATATGTCACTTAAAAACACACTTATATTTGGCAATTTCTTTTGGAGGGAATGTTAATTTCGGAGTTTGTTTGTTTGTTTGTTTAAAAAAGCAATAAAGAGCTCAAGTTAAAAGTGTATCTGGTAAGGCCACAAGGAGTTGTCAGGGTGCAGGGGTCACCAAGGAGTGGCGGCGAGGTATCCTGCAGCGAAGGCATCGGGGCGGGTGGCCAGAGGCTCCCCTAGAGGTCCATGTCTGTGCCGCCCGACGAGGTCTTCAGCGGGACAGAATCAAACCCGTCCGACGTCCTCTGGAAACAAAGAGCGGCTCTCAACGGGCTCAGGCCAGCGCATCTCGCTCGGCACCACCCCAGGACCAGGGATACCCTCCCATCTAATGATTATGACTTGAATTCCCACAGGCTATGTCTACACTAGAAAAGTTAATTCAACTTTGTTAAGTCGACTTAATAAAGTCAACTTAAAGTCGAGTGGACTTCACTTTTCTAGTGTAGACATAGCCCCTTGTCGACCTTATTAAGTCGACTTAATGAGGTCGATTTAGGCGCTAATCCCCGTCCACACTGGCTTTAAGTTGATTTAAGGCTTAATTCGACCTAAAACAAGGTGTTATTAAGTCGACTTAATAAAAGCCCAGTGTGGACACGGCTTTGTTTAGGTCGACTTAAGCCTCCTTAAGTTGACAGTGTAGATGCACCCATAGGGTGCTTAAATCAACTTAATTTACCCTGCGTCTACACTACAGTTTGCTTAAGTCATCTTAAGGAAAATAAAGTCGACAATGAAAATTAAGTCGACTTTATTAAACCTTGTTTTAATTTGACTTAAGGCTTAAGTCGACGCCCTAGAGTTGACTTAAGCCAGTGTAGATGTGGGGTAGCCCCAAGTCGATTTAGGGCTAGCCCAGGACTGCACCAATGCCCTCCCTGCCGGGGGGGGGCACAGGGGGAGCCTGGCATGCCCCCCCACAGGGCAGCTGTCCCCCTTTGCTCCATTGTACCTATGTACAATGGGGCAAAGGCTGAGCCCCCTGGCACTTGTCAAGGGGTGCTCCCCCTGCCACCGTGGACCTGTCCCAGGTCCACCTAGCCCCTAGAAGTCGACCTAGGTGTCCAGTGTGGACGCTCTAGGTCAACTTTGTAAGTTTCCCCCAAAGTCGACTTAAAAATTAAGTGCAGACTCACTAAGTCGACCTAAATTTCCAAGTATAGACATAGCCATAGTGTCTGGGGGCCCAGTGCTGGAGCAGGACCTCGTGGTGCTAGGTGCTGTACAAACAGAACACAAAGGTGATCCCTGCCCCCCCCCCAGAAATCTGGGAAGGGGAGGGTGGTTGCAACCACCTGGCACCTGTTTGTGCCCCCCAGGGTTACACCCCCACACGGAGCACTCTGGTTTAAACAGAACCGATCCTATCAGCACGTAAAGGCAGTCAGCGAGACTGCTTTAGAGGAAGGGTAACGGCCCTGTGCATGAGGCTAGTGTTCCTTTCTCTCCCCCCGCCACACCCATCTACAAAAGCACCGCCACAGTACATCAGCTCTGCCCCCAGCTCCCCAGGACGGGCTTCTCCTGCCTGCTCTGCTACTTCCTATTCCCGCTCCCAGCTCCTCTGCAGCCTCGGGGACTGTGCGAGGAGACCAGGGGTCACAACCCCGCTTTGCACTTCTGTCCCCTTGCCAGCTGAGCTGTGCAGGTGGAAATAATTTGCCCACATTTCACTGCATTGCTCCGGGTGCGTGAGAGCAGCAAGAGCCAGTGGCTCTTAGAAAGGGCGACGGGCACCCACCTTGGAAGTGAAGGACTTTATCTTGCCAAAGAGAGACTTCTTGCTGGTGAATATCAGATCATCTTCCACATCCTCCCCCTCCATAATGGCACAGCTGTCGGCCGCTGGCAGCTCGCTGTCCTTGGCGGTGGCGTTCATCACCAGCTTGGAGTATTTATATTCCAACCTTGAGGGGAAGGAAGAGCACCATGTGGAGCACGCGGCCTTTGAGATGGGCACCAGTGGAGTTAAATGCAAAGGGATCTGCACACGGTAATGCTCTGATTTTCAGAGGGTGTGGGGTGATAAGATGATCTGGGGTTCAGTAAAAGGAGGGCTGCAGGCCTTGATTGGGCCACCATTCTCTGCAGAGGCAGCGCTGCCTGGGTGCTGGGGTCGCGATGTCGAGGTGTAGCGTGTGAGACCTGCTGGGGCGTGTATTTCGTTCAGGGGCACTGGGCGGTAGTAGCAGCTGCAGACCAGGGGACTTGGCACGAGGGCAGATCAGGCAGTGGGAAGCAAGCAGCAAGGGAGCGATTGTGTGGGCTTGGTGGGCGGGGGAGAGGTCCAGCCAGACTGAGCCCCTGGCAGGGACCCGCGTCCAGCAACCTGACCAAGCAGGGCCAGTGATCATTCAGGATCAAACCGAGTGGCTTCCCTGGCCCCTGCACTGGTCAGGCTGTTCTGGAGATAGTTACGCCAGGGTGGAGCTTTCCATTCGGCCATGCTGAGCACCATTCTGACTGGGCCATCAGCTCATGCTAGCCACGCAGGGGCGGGGGAGTCAGTTAGATGGGACATCTCCGGAGAAGTCAATCGCTGCAGGAGGGGCTGGCCAGCAGGGGACACATCTCCCTGGAAGCCAGGACCAACCCCAGAGGAAATGACCAGCCAGCAGCCCCGTGACAGGGCGGCAGCTACTCACTTTTGGTTTTTCTTCCAGAAGTAGCAGGTCATGACAGTCAACAGGATGGCAGCACAGGTGCCGGCTGAGATGCCCACCTTGAGCCAGAAATCCATGGTTTTGCAGATGCTGACTTTCTGCTCTGGGAGCGGGACACCCCCGGCGCACAGCTTCGGCTCCCGCCACACGTAGGTGGTTCTCTGCAGAGGGCAAAGCAGCCAAGTTCTCCTCTCAGTCCCAGGAGTCTGGGGGTGCAGCCAAACACCTGCTCAGCGCCTTGCTGAAGGGAGCCCCCTACTTCTGGGGCCAGAGATGCAGCACCCCCATTAGGACTCGGCTTGTTCTCTGCTCCTTCAAGTCCTGCTAGGCCCCTGCCTGCCAGCTCTCAGCAGCTCCACGTTCACCCTCCCTCCACTTGCAGACAAGGACTGGGAAATGGCACTGGTTCCCAGGGAGCTGTGGGAATTCCCCATGGCATCATGGGAGTCTGGCCTCAGCTACAAACCCTTTAGGCTCCCTGCAGATCTGCTGGACTCTCCCAGAAGCCATTGCTACAGGGCACCGTGGAATAAATACCCCGCAGCAGCGTCTATTCAGTGCTGCAGGACGCAGGGCACGGCTGCACCCGGAAACAGCGTGAGTAAGGCTGGTCCCCAGCACTGTGAGTGCTTCCACTCGCACTAGCTCAGTGGCCAACCGTTGGCTTCTCCAGCCAGCCGGACACACATCTCCCGGCCCGCAGTCTGTGGGGATGCAGCCCCATCGCATCGAGGCCCTACCTGAATCCCCGCGACGCAGGCACTGATGATGGCGTGGTAGTCATATGCGGAACAGAGGGGGCAGGCTTCGGAGGTCTCCCACAGGAAGTGGAACGTGCACCCGTCACAGGTGCCGTCGGGGCAGTTGCTATCAGGAGAGACGAGGAGATTGTGATTGGTGCCAGCTCCAACGCCGACCCCTGCAGTCACTGCCTGGAGCAGGGTGTCCCAGACAGAGCTGCAAGCTTTGTGTGCAAGTCCCGCAGGCTCATCCTGGGGGCCAGCAGCCAAGCTGGGCTCTCTCCAGCTTGCCACCCTCCCCAGCGACACAGATTCTGCAGCCCACTTTCTACCACCCTGGCCACAGCCGGGCAATGCACCCGGCCAGCAGAGAGCACAGCACAGCCCTGCCATTGGAGTGTCACTGGCAACTCCGTGGCTTGTGTGTGAGGCTGAGAAGACCCCGGCTTGCTCGCCCTGGGCTGGCTCCCTTGGGTCAGCAGCTCAGATGCACTTGCCCAGGGAGCCGGTGTGCAGGGCCACGTGCAGAGAGGATCAGCCTCTACCCAGCACAGTCCCGCGGGGAGGTGGGCTGAGCCGTGCAGGAAGCTCCCTGCTGCGGTGGCAGATTGGGCCACGTTCTGCAAACCCGGCCTTAGATCAGTTAAAGAGCCCAGCACAGAAACAGCCTCCCAAATCTGTGGGCTTGAGACCCAGGGCCCACATCTCCAGGAGCGGCCACTGAGCTTGGCTGGCTCTGGTTTCAAGTGCCCAGTGCCCACAGTTCCAGCAGACGCCAACGGGAGACAGGCTCAGTGCTTCTGAGAAACAGGATCCAGGGTCTCAGTTCGGTCCCCCAACCTCAGCCACCACTTGTGAAAATGAAGCTCTTTCTACATGCCGTGAGATCCCAGAGTGGCATGTTTGGAGAGGCACCGAGAGCTTTGTGCCCACAAGCAAGAGACACGACATGTTGACCAGGAGCTGGGCTGGAAACCCCAACCTGTTTGCAGAGCTGGCACCAGGCATAAACAGACTAAGCAATTGCCTTGGGCCCTGAGCAGCTCAAGGGGGCCCCCAATTAATTATTAGTACGTGTTGTGTGGGGCAAAAGTATTCCTGAAACCCCTGAGTGGAGCACCACATTGCTGGAGAATGGACTGGAGTAAGATGTGGCATGATGTGCAGCAGATGTGGGTGGGGCCGGTGCACCTGACAGAGGCTGGGAAAGGTTAGCAGCTGGGGCCGGGACACTGACAAACACAGATCAGGCCCTGAGGGAGTGCACAGGGCTGCCCCTGCCCCAGCAGAGTCCCAGAGAGCTTGGCTGAGGACAGCAGGAACAGGGGCAGTCTCAGACTTGGAAGCAGCCCCCAGACGGAGTCAGCTGCTCCCGAGGGAGCCAGGAAAGGAACCTGCTTCCTCCTCCTTCCTACAGTCAGGGCTGGCTCTCCTGTGCTGGCTGGGGCAAATCCCTTCCACGCCCACCTCCGTCCCAGCCTGGCCCTCTCTCCCTAAGCAACCACTTGCAGCAAAGGCGGCTGGAATCCGGGCTGGGGGACGTTTCTGTCGTTGGCTTGAAGCTCAATGTCAGCACAAGGAGACGGGGAAGGCCAGTGACTGCACCTCCCAGCATGCAACACTTCACCTTGAGCCACCCCCCAGGCTGGCTGAGTCAGCTGTTTTCCCCACTTTCCACCACTCCCAAGACAGGTTCCTCCCCATGGGGGCCAGCTCAGAGCAGGTCTGGATGCCACACGGTGGCGTCAGTACCGAAGCCTTGTCTACACCAGGGCACCATGACCCGAAGCTGTGTTGCTGGAGGTTTTCAGGAAGGCCTTGGACTGCAGGCTGAGGGCAGGGGCAGCTGGCTCCGTTGTGTGCCGGTTGGACAATGCTCTCCACCAGCTGGCAGGCTGGCACTGCAGCCCGTTGCCGGGCAAGCTATGGGCACCCTAAGAAATCAATACACTGATGCCAACAGCTCCAGCCAGGAAGCCTAGCAGCCCATCCAGCATGAACCTGCTGCAAGGGGAGGCTCGCCCGTGGCCGCCTGCCCCTTCCACCCCTTTCCTTGCAGCCAGTCAGAGCCGCCCCCACCCCTGAACCAATCCCTACTGCAGCTGGTGGGGAGAAACTCTATTCCAGTTGGCCCGAGCTGTTGGCCCCAGCTCCCGCCACTCTGGAGTGCTGGCTGGGCATGGCCCCAGCTGCCCCAAATCCTAGCCGGGTGGCCCCAGGGCTGGGCAGCTCCTGCACACATCCCCAGCTACTTCAGGGAAAGCAGAAGAAGGGCGAGAAGGGCTGCTCCTGCAGGGCCCGTCTAGGAGTGGGAGGCAATAGGAGGGAGCAGGGCCCCAGGATGGAGCGTGTGTGAGACCATGGCTCGCTGTTTGGGAAAGCTAAGCCTTCCCCCACCTATTACACTGGCCGCCTATGCTGTCCAGCACGCTAAGACTCCTCCGAGCTGTTCTGAGCCCGCGAGCCCTGCCAGGGAGAGGCGAGGCGTGGGGCACAGGGCGCTTACCTTGGCACCGACAGGGCTCCGGAGCCTGTCTTGAGGGGGTCACATCGCAGGCGGATGGCCGTGGCCCGCCCGGTGCTGCAGGCCTGGGTCACCTCATTGGACCTGTCGGTTGGGCAAATGCACCGCGCTTAGCAAGACGTCCGAATTGATCCTAAGGCTCGGCCCAGCCACACCACCACTCCCAGCGCTCCCAGGACAGGTCCTGGCCTACGAACCGGGTCCCAAGGCAGGGGTGGGGGGAAAACCCTCATCCCCCAGGCCTGAGCACGGCCTCGCCCAAGTGGACTGTGGATATGCCTGGCACTCTTGGGCTGGGGAATGGGAGAGCCTGGCAAAGGCTCCGGATGGAGCTGGCTGGGAGGCGTGCTGGGGACCCGGGCACCCACACCCAATTGAACCGGTGCCTGCCTCCCTGCATTGGGTGCCCCTTGGCTGGGGGCCTCATTACCTGTAGAAGAAGATCACGTCAGGCTCCCCCAAGTTCTTGGAGGCAAAGAGATCAGGCAGGGAGGTGATGTTGCCCAGGGTCTTTTCTGCTGTGACCCCTGAAATGACACCCAAGCTGATGAGGATCCTGAAGTCAAGCAGGGCAGCAGGATGGGCTCCACGTGACGGAATCGCATGCAAACAGAGGGCAGGCACCTTTGCCTGCCTCCCCTGTGCAGATCAGCGAGCCAAGTGAGATGGGTGTGTGAGCCCCAGGGACGGACTCTGCAGGTGACGCTCTGCCCAGTTAAACCACTGCCCGCATGAGGCCGTCACACGGCGCCAGGGGTGCAAAGGCAGCTGTAGCTACCCTGTTTGGCTCTGCAGGAGCCCGCCCCTTGAGCCCTGAGTATAGGTTGGCCATGGGAGAGAGAGAAGGGGGAAGGGGTCCCCTTCTGTGGCTCTTCCAGGTGTATCTCCCTACGGGTGCCCCTCGCGCCTCAGATCAGAGGTTTTAGGTAGCAGTGTTCATCTGGCCCGCACATGCGCCCTGCACCGGGCCTGGATAGCTCTGCATGGGCAAACCACCCTCAGTTCCTTCTCTGCCACAAGAGCCCACTGCAAAGGACTCCAAAGCAGAGGGAGGAGGGCGGGCAGTGGCCAGATCTTGAAGAATATATTGTTTCTAACAATATGCACCGTCTAATCAGCCATGCCCTGGGCCGGAGAACCTGGAGACTGGGAGATGAATTTGAGTGGTGTCCTGAATGAGGAGATGGGGAGCTGGCTGGAGAGAGATTGGCTGAGAAACAGTGAGCTGAATGAGGTGAGGAAACTGGGTTTGTCTTGGCCATGTGGGAATGAGAAGACTAACCTTGGCTTTTTCTTTCTTTATCTTGGTCAGCACCTTGGATATTAGAGGGAATGGGTGGAAATGCATACAAGAGGCCACTGTCCTCATGGAGGAGAAGAACTAGAGAAGACCTGGGAGCACTTCTTGTTCTTAGTTGTGGCAATCAGGTCTACCTGTGCATCAGCCCAGTGCAGAAAGAAGTGGTGGAGTACGGTGGACTCTCTCTCGTATTCGTGATCTTGCTGAGGGCATTTCCTGTGGTGTTTTGTAGGCCCTGAAGGTAAGATGCTGAGATGCTGATGTGGTGTCGAATGCACCAATTCCAGACTCTCACTGCTTCGGCACAGAGGGAGGGCACTTCAGGTAAAACATACGTAACATGGGTTGCGTCCATCATGATCTGCGCCGATCAGCGGGAGGAAATGAATGCAGGCGTTTCTGACCACCCTGAGTTCCACCAAGATGATGTGCAGCATGGACTGGAGAGGTGACCAACTTCCTTGAATAGCATGGATGTCCAGGCGGGCTCCCCACCCCAACAGAAATGCGTCCATTGTTATTGCTGATGATGGGGGTGGTTGAGTGAAGGGGACAAGGGAGGTAACATGGGGAGGGTTCTTCCACTCATGGAGAACTTTGTGACTCCTCAGGGCATTGAGAATAGTTTAAGTTGGGTTTTCTTGGTGAGTAGACAGGTCTGAGCCACCTTTGAAGGCAGTGCATGTGTAGTCTCGCGTTATTTATTACAAAGATGACTACCAACATGTGTCCTAGGAGCTAGACACAGCTCCTGGCCGATGTCGGAGAGCTGACTTGGACTGTAGGGACTAAATTGTCCAAGGTATTGAACCTGTGTGACGGGAGCGATGCTTTGGCTGTTACTGCATCCAGATAAAAAAAACAAGGAGTCTTGTGGCACTTTTAAAGACTAACAAATTTATTTATCGCATGAGCTTTCGTGGGAGAAAATCCCACACAAAGTGGGATTTTCTCCCACAAAAGCTCATGCGATAAATAAATTGGTTAGTCAGTAAAAAAAACACAAAAAGGACTATTTGTTTTGCTGACCAAGACTAAGAGGGCTGCCCCTTTGGAACTTGCATCCAGATAGCCTCCTATGAATGCCAGATTTTGAACTGGAATTATCGTGAACTTTTGGATGTTTAAATATAGCCCCAGTTGGAGGGACAGATCCACGGCCTTTTGGGTGGCCATCAAGTCCTTGCTGAAGGATTGCACTTTGAGCAGTCTAAGTACAGGAAGATCAGGCTTCCATGTTTGCAGAAATGAGCTGCTGCCACAGAAAGGACTTCGGAGAACTCTGGGTGCAGAGGAGAGTCTGAACGGGAGCACTGTGTGTTGAAAGTGATCCTTTTCCAAAATGATTCATAGGACCCTTCTGTGGGAGTGGATCGCTACGTGGACATAAGCCTCATGGAGGTCGACGGCCAAGAACCAGACCCCTTGGTCCCAGGGTGGAATTATTCCTACATCGAGATGGAACAATCAGCTATATCAGCTGGTCCGAAGAAGCTGGTCCTGTATCAGCTTGTCTGAAGGTTTACCTGCAAACAGCTGGCCATCAGCAATGACAACCTGGAATTGCTCCCTCTGGTCCACTGGAAGATATTCAGTGAAGGCATTTGGATTTGAGCAATTAGGATGGCTGTATTTCCCCAGAGCTTGGTAACTGCCAATCCTACACTGTAAGATAGCCGATGAATATGATTTACGGCCAAACAAATCAAGACTCTTCCAAATCTTTGTTGTACGGCGTCAATTTAGCGTGGTGCTAGTTGCCAACTTCAGTTCATTCAGAGTCTCAACCATGAGGGAGTTTGGGGATGGATGGGAAAATAAAAGGCTGAGTCTTTGGAGTGCACGAGGTGGGGAGGATGCATACACAGGCCGAATGGTCACTGCTACCTAAAATCTCTGCTCCTAGAGTTCAAATGAATCTGGAGTGGGGCACCCGCAGGGACACTCCTCGAAGCAGCCACAGCGTGTCCGTGGCCTTATCCCTGGAATTGCCTCTCAGTGGAACAAAGCAGGAGGCCGGCTTCCAGAGGCACAGAGGATGTGGGCACAGTCTACTCTACCCTCTCCCCCCGCAGCACAAACGGCGACCCAGCCTCACTTCTCCACCCACACCAGCGGCTGCAGGTCACTGGGTCCAAGTGCAGGCGGGGCAGGATCATGCCCATCAGTCCCCACCCTTTGACCTGGGGGAAGTGGCACGTACCCACGAGGCGGTCAGCCAGGCTCACGGGTTGGGAGGACACCACTGTCTTGTAGCCCATCACGTCAGAGGGGACAATGATGGACTGGCACACGTAGGAGGTGACCAATTTGGAGAACTCTGCCTCCCCGTCGGGGACCCGGATGTCTGTGACATTGTCGGTACAGGTGGCCGTCTTCCTGCCCTGGAGTGAAGGAGCAAAGCACAGTCGGCCACAGCCTGGGGCCAGTGTCTGCTTTGTTGGGGAGAGGGATCGGCGGGAGGGCAGAGCTCCCAGGTGTGGCTCCCACAACTCTTCTCCACCCAAACCTGTGAGTGAGACCCTGTTACTATCCTGGGCCCCTCTAAGGCTGCAGCAGCCAGTGTGGACACGTGGAGTGCAGATTTCGAGGTAAAACCCCATTTGCTAAGTCCTGATCTGACTCATCCCGCTATCCTGAGCCGACCCAATGTTAAATGAAAGATGTGTCTGTCCATGGCGCCACCTACTGCCCCTGGAAGGACTGACGCCTGTGCAGAGATCCCACATGTCCGCTCTCTGTATGTCCCGCATGGAGGACTGTATTTTGCAAAGTGCTTTGGGAACCATCAGTTCATACTGAAAGATTGGGGGGGGGGGAGGGACTGTGACTGGATCTGTTAACAAGGATGCTCAATATACCAGTGCAGACAGAAGTTGATAAAAGTACAGGAAAGAAGCAAAGAGAAACAAATGAAAAGAGCAGGGGCATAGCCAGCCCTTGATTTCTGGCAGGAGGGTGGGCCTGGCTAAGGGAGGGAGCAGGACAGGCATCGTGCCCTGCAGTGGGAGGGTTTGGGGGATGGCAATGGGCTGTGGGGGGGCCAGGAAGGCCCCGGCGAGGCTAGTGGCGGTGCTGGGGGGGCAGGGATCCTGGCAAGGCTGGCAGTGGAGGGGGCCATGGAGGGGCTGGGGACCCCAGTAGGGGGCAGTGGGGGCCATGGTGGGGCCAGAGAGGCTCTGGAAAGGCTGGCTTAGGGGGCTGGGGCAGGGCTGAGGACCCCAGCGAGGCTGGCGGTGTGGTGAGGGCCATGGTGGGACAGGGACAGCGGGGGTCGGGGAGGCCAAGGCGAGGCTGGCTGCCGGCAGGGGGGAGGAGAGGAGGCTGGGGCCATGGCGGAGGGAAAAGTCAAGGGTGGAGCCCCCCATGTGGTGTGTTGCGGGGGGGGGGGCACCCTTGACTTTTGCCCTGGGCCCTAGAAACCCTCAGACCGCCCATGCATATTAAAATTGGAAAAGGTACTGAGAAAGGCACCCAAAATGAGTCGCGGGATGGAACAGCTTCCATAGGAGAGAGTAAAAAGGCTGGGACTGTTCAGCTTGTGAAAGAGACATCAAGGAAGCTATGACAGAGGGCTAGAAAATCATGACTGGCGTGGAGAAAGTGAATACGGAAATGTTATTTACCCTTCACATAACAAGGAGCAGGGGTCACCCAATGACATTAATAGGCAGCAGGTTTAAAACAGAAAAAAGGAAATACTTCTTCACACAGTGCACCGTCAACCGTGCAACTCCTTGCTGGAGGATGTTGTAAAGATTCAAAGCTAACTGGGTTCAGAAAGAATTACATTGGTTCATGGAGGATAGGTCCATCTATAGCTGTTAGCCAAGATGGTCAGGGTTGCAACCTCATGATCTGGGTGTCCCTAGCCTCTGACTGCCAGAAGTGGGGCGTGGATGACAGGGAAGGGATCACTCGATAATTGCCCTGTTCTGTTCATTCTCTCTGAAACACCTGGCATTGGCCACTGTTTGAAGTCGACTGGGCTAGGCGGACATTGGTCTGACTCACTATGGCCGTTCTTACGTTCTGATATAGTTCCAAGGGCCTGAATGCTTGTGTCATTAAAGATCCTATGTTACTTTCCATAGGAGTCTGGGTGTTAACATTGGTGTCCTGGCCAAATTCCAGCTGGGGTGACTGCCACCTGCCAATGTACCATTCCCCTCGAAGCACCATCCATTCTGCAGAATAACACAAGATGGCTTTATCTACACTTGAAAAGTTAAGCCAACTTTATGAACTTTTGAAGTGTAGACGTGGCCCCTTTTCGACCTTATTAAGTTGACTTAACGTTTTAAGTTGACTTAAAAAGGTCCACCTAGGACTGCTCCGCGTCTCCACTGACTTAAGTCGACTTAATAAAGTCAATATAAGCGCTAGTTCGAATTAAAACGAGGTGTTATTAATTCGAACTAACTTTTTCCTTAATTCAACTTAAGGAGCAGCTTAAGTCGAATTAAGGAAAGCCCAGTGTAGATGCGGATATTTTAAGTCGACTTAAGCCTCCTTCAGTAGACTTCATTTGTAGGTGTAGACGCCCTCTATGTATCAACCCAAGAGGTAAGCGAAGCCCCTGCAATCATGGGCTTGCTGGGAAAACACTCTGCCAGTTAAGTAGAGATATCCCGCATTCCCATTCTTGCTGGTGGTGCTAATAAATCAAACAGACTAGTCTAACACTGGCATTTGCTGAACTCTCCTCCGAGGCTGCAGGGAAGTCAGCAGAGGAGATGAGAACACCCCCGGACACTCACATAGTTCCCACACAGGCTGATGTTGAAGTGGTGGAAATATTTCAGTCCCTTGGAGGTGAAACTTGGCCCGCCAGCAAAGGCCACGCTCTTGGCCAAGGCCGAGAAGTCGTACTCCAGGGTCCTGCCATCCTTGTCCAGCGAGAAGCGGCAGTCGCTGTAGCACAAGGAGTGGATCTGAGGGGAGGAACATCACAGTCAGCCAGTGCAAGTCCTGAACAGCTGCGCCAGCTCTGCGCGCAATCCAGGCACGGCCCGGCCAGAGAGAAATCTGGAGAGAGGCTTTCTGAAGGTTCACTACTCTAAGGGGCATCTGTGGGAAAATAGGCTCTTATTTGTGGAATTTCATCAGCTTCTGATGTGTCTTCCTCATTGGCCATTCCAAGTCACTGGCCTCTCCAAGGCATGCCGTAACTGCGGCTCTGCAGGCAGAGAGCTGTACTAACAAAGGGAAATAACCTGGAGATTTTAAGGCCAGATGGGTCCACCAGCTCAAACGAGATAGATCAGATCAAATTAGGGCATGCAGGCTCTTACTGAGCCCTCTTCACCCACCCTATTCAGAGCACTCTGCAGAGGCATGATCCCATGTCACAGATGGGAAAACTGAGGCACAGGGAGGGGCGTGACTTGCCTGCGGTCACCTAGCAGGCCAGTGGCAGAACTGGGAAGAAATCACCACCTCTGGTTTCCTCAGAAGGACATTTTAGCAAAATATGCGGCGTTCCTTTGCCAGGTAGTGAGATCGACACATGCAAGGGCCTGCAGCATTGAGCACTCAGGACAGGACGGCAGCTTTGTGGCGGCAAAAGATGAGGACAGAGCTTTGGGTTTACCCACCTTCCTGTCTGAGTGGCCTGAGGCGACGTAGCTACACGTCAGCCAAGTCCCATCAAATCTACACCCCCCACTGGGAACCTGCTTGGTTGCTGTGTCCCAGGGCATTCCCACGACGCAGCAAGAGGGAGCAGCGTCTCTTGACACACACCGAAGAACGTGGGCATTCCTACAGGGACATCACAGGTAATTATCCATCCACTTAAGCTACTTATATGTCCCCTGCCACGGTTATCTAGCTATCGGAGAATCTGTACCATATCTTCCACTGGGAGGCAGGGCTGGGCCGGGCCATTGTCCCCATTTCACAGCCTGTGGCACAGAAAGACCAAGGTTGCAGAGAGCGCCAAGGGCAGAGCAGGGGACTGAGTCCTCCACCCCAGGCAAGCGCACTAAGCGCTGGGCTACCCTTGCTGTGGCCATGCAGCTAAGTGGCAATGAAGCAGGGGATGTGGACGCTCGCTGTGTGTAATTCTCAGCCAAGCTCAGCACTGTGGGCTCCGAAATTCTACCCCACCTCATTGTTTCAGGACTAAGGGCAGGAAGGAAAAACTGGAGGGGGAAATTCTAAAGCAGGCCCTTTGGCTGGGAACTGCATCTGTTCTACACTCAGATACGTCGAAGTTGCTGGTTACATCAATGTAACTCCCAGCAGAATTTGGCCAGACATCTATAGCACACACAGGACAACTCCAGAGGGGCTAACAGACCGTTCCAGGAATGTACATCAAGGCCAAGCCGTGCAGACCCTGTGTGGTGACCCTAGCCAGGAGCAAACTCCCTAAGCCCGTCCGGTAGCCACAGAGAGCCTATGTTTCCTGCAGCCTCCGAAAAAAAATCCCCTTTGTAGTCATGACAGACCAAGCTCTGCCCTCTCATGTGGCAACTGGCACTCCAGGCAGGAGAGCAGGTCTCCCACAATTCAGGATCACACTTTACAAACCTTCAGCCCAGCAGGAAAGAGACTCCAACTAGTTCTGGGACCCCACACGACAGCTGGCAAGGTCTGTGGTGTCCGTCCCACTACCAGAGGTTCCATCACGGCGAGTCTGGACTGAGAGAGGGGAGCTCTCCCGTGCCTGCAGTCTGATCCAGGCAGGCCAGCCCGTCTGCCCATGTGGCATCACCAGGAACCCAGGGCTGCTCACACACCAGCCTGCTTAGGGCTGGGCTTTGTCACCGTAGGGGTTTGTGAAGCACCGACACACCAGCCCCACGTTACCCCTATTATCAGGGAGGAGACGGGTGACACACCTTGTTGCTCTTTGAGCCTGGGCCGCAGGGGATGCAGGCCTGGCTGCTGTATGGCTGGTGGGCTTTCAGGTACGTGTTGGATGCACACGGGAGGCAGGCACCGGAGGCTCGGTCAATGTAGTTCCCAGGCGGGCAGGAGGTGCAGGAGCCCGAGGACTCCAAGGCGCAGAGCCGGCAGTAAGAGGCCACCCCATCCATGACGTTGGTCACGTTGATGGAGTACAGCTTGGCGACGTCATTCGTGTACTTTCTTCCCTGGAACAGAGGAGTCCCTGTGAGCCAACAGCACTGCCCAGGGCACGCCAGGAACACAGGGATTGTCCGGGGACCGCACAGGTAGGAACCCGATGGTGCTTTTCTTCCAGTGACATTTCCCTCTTGTCTACCTTGGGTCTGGCCCGTGGCCTGCAGCATCTAAGAGCTTTGCAGACACTGATGTGGTGACCCTCTGTCCCCACCACCCGGACAGGCGGCAATGCTAAGTGACTTGCCCAAGATCTCCTGGGGGCCAAAGGAGGAACTGAGGCTGGGTCCCTTGAGCTCCAGGCAAGCCCCAGCCCACAGCACTGTCCAGCCCTTCTGCTGGAGGGACACAGTTAGTTGATTTATTTCAAGGAAATCCCCATTTCTGGCAAGGACAGACCGTCTCAAGGACAGGGAAGGAGGAAGGAGCCGTATCTCACGCAGCTATGGGACTGGGCCACCACCCTCTTACCGCCTCATGATACGCCGTCCGTTGGAAGGCCCAGGTGAAGCTCATTGTGACGTTCTTTTCGATGATGTACGTGTAGGACTGTTTCCCTTTGGAGCCGTTCCAGGTCTCCACTGGGGTGTTGGTCCGTGAGTTCACGCCCTGTCAAGGGTTGGGAGGACAAACGGGGCTGTGGAGCAGCTGATCATTTCTACCCGGAAGGATTTTATTATCTGGGGACCCCTCCTGCTGCCTGCCCTCCTGGCACTAATCGCCCCGGGCCTGTGGGTGCCGCTTTCAGAGATGTAGAGCGTCAGCTTCCATCTCCAGAGAGCTCAGCCCACGTGCTGCCTCCTCACGGACATTCCTCGCTCGGTGTCTCTCCCGGAAAAGCTTCCAGCCGTCCGATTAGAGGGCAGAGGCGACAGCACGCGCCTCGGGAGACGGATCAGAAAACAGGAGGGATGTACTCCACACGTTCAGGGGGAGCCACTGGCACGGAGCAGCTCAACCATCTCTAATTTTTATTCATGGAATATGAAGAGGCCCCCTGGTCCCAGCTGAGGCACTCACTTTCCAATGTCATGTGGTGGGTTAGAAGCCTTGTCCCCTGTAACCAGACCCTGCCCGCTCCACCCAGCACCCCCGCCAGGGCGTGACATGCCTGTGCCTAGGCGGGAGACACAGCAGCTCAGCTGAGCGGGCTGGATGAGCCCGCAGGTGGATGGGGAGCTGGCTGGCAGACCATGGGCAGTAGGGGATGTGGCCATGAGGGCCGGACACTGAGGCACAGGAGAGGTGGGTGTAGCAGCCAGGAAGGAGGCCCCAGCTTCCCAGGCTGGCACGAAAAGGAGTGTGCTGTGTGGATGGGTTTGTGCAAATCTGAAGTGCGGCCACTCTCCAGAAGTCATTTTCACCTCTCTTGGGGACAGGACTTTCCCGTGTTCAGGGAGGTCTGTGCTGCTGGGAGTGCTTGAGTGACAGCCCTGGAGGGACATGGCCCCTCACCACTGGGTGGGGACAACATGGGCCGTGCCTGGACTAGCTTCTCTCACGACCCAGCCTCCATCCCAGCCCCGGCCTCTCTGCTGAGGGTCAGTGCAGGAGCCTGTAGCTCTGGGGGTGTCTGTGACCTGGCTCCCTGCCCGCCAGCAGAACCGAGACCCACCAACGTGTCTCCCAGGAAGTCGCTAGGCAGCGTGAACCCCCAGCTTTTGGCCCCTGCTCCCTGGGCTGGACTCAGCTCAGAAATTGAAAGCTCCACGCCTGCCCTGCCCCAGGAGAGCCCAGAGCACTCTGGAGGGTGCCGAGGGCGTGGTGGGACAGGGAGGCCCTTCCAGCAGGAGGCAGAGACGGTGCTGATTTGCAGGCAGCAGCAAAGCTGACCTACCACCATGAAGTACAGCTCGCAATTCACGCTGCAAACGGTCTCGAAGACAAAGGTGACTCTCGCCACCTCTTTGCTCTCGGCGTCCTCCATCACCGACTGCGGCGGCCTGCGGGGACAGAGCGCGGCTGAGTTTGTGTCTGCAGGGAGGGAGCGCAGCGCCAGCCCGATGCACCCAGGTGACTGTCCCAGGAAGCAAGCCCTGATCTCCGTGACCCGGTGTCAACAGGGAAACTCCAAGGAGGACAGTGGGTTTACTCCAGATTTACCTGCCTCACTATTTGTGCCTGAGAATAAGGCAAGAGACTTCAGCTGGTGGGAGCGGCCAGAGCAGGGACTGCAGCACAGGGAGGAGGTAAAATGGGCCCATCTCTCACCCAGAGCCCTCCTGAACCCTACATTGTGCAAGGGAGACCCCCTGACTTTGGGGCTCCAGGACCCCAGTGATGCACCCCCCTCCCACATCCCCTGCCTCAGCCTCTTCACTCTACCCATCCTGTCCGCACGTCCCTGGAGCATCCCTCTCGTCACCCCTTCTAACTAAACCCTCAGCCAGTGAAATCGCTGCACCTGTGCACCCCATTCTGCTGTCCCGCGGGTGGTCCAGCTGGCGGATGGGTTCTGCGCCCTCCCCCAGCTCTGTCTGTGAACCCTGGGGTTGCCTGGACAGCGCCTCACAGGACAAGGCCTGGCCCTGGCTCTGCCGTAACGAACCAAATGAATGGGAGCAGCACTCTGTTGTGGCAGCTAGGGCAGCCCTTCCAATCCAGCCTGTCTGTGCGCGGAGGCGTACCCTCTGCCCACTGAAATCTGCACTGCCCCCCCCGCGCGGCTCTCTGGGCTCTGGCATCTCTGGGTCAGACCGTCCCACTCTCACCTGAATCCAGGAACGACCAGTGTCAAGATCATGAAGTCATTGTCGGAGGCGCCCGCTACCGTATAGATGTAGTCACCAGCCACCTCCCACCCTGGAACAGCAGAGGCCGAGGGTCAAAGCCATTCATACCCTCCCAGGAGGGCCACCTGACTGGGGCTTCCAGGGCACGGCTGCCATCAGGATGGTGCCACAGAGACAGAGGGCGTTTGCAGGGCAGATCGAGGCGGAGGGAGTCACAATCCAGCCTGCGCCTTGCGTGGTCATTTGCACCTGGGCGGAGGGGTGGAGTGCTGCCCATGGGGGTGCAGGGGGAGGGGAGAATGCTCATCTGAGACCCCTGGATGCTTCTGAGGGGTGGCGGAGGAATGGTGAGCGAGGGATATACCAGGATAACTGTGACAATCATTTCCCTCCTGGACATAACCCCACCGGGACAAAACCCTGCAAGCAGAGCTGTCCTTACACAGCCATGGGGGCCAGCTCCATGCCGAGAGCTGCCTCTGTCGGGGGAAGCCCGGCCAGTGTCCCTGGGGAAAGCATCCCCGCCCCCGTACCTGCCATCCCTTTATATTCAAAGTTGATTCCGCTAAGGACGGTCGTCTCCATGCTGGCCGGCAGGGTGTTCCACCACTTGTACTCCAAGCCCAGCACCGGCTCAGTCCCAGCAGCACAGCTGATGCAGCCTGGGAGCAGAGGGAGGCAGGCAGTGTCAGCTGGGAGTGGGTCCGGGGACAGCCGGTGGAGATCGCTGCACTTTGGCCGGGGGCTTCATGCAGCAGGAGCCGCGAGGGGCAGCCCCAAGTGTTCTCCCCAGGCAGCCAGCGGCACACTGTGCTCTTCCAGCTGTGCATGCACAATCCGGGGAAAGGCGGATGGGAAACGCATGTGGGATGAATGGAAGAGGGTCAGGGCGAGAGCTGGGGGAGTCCAAGTATCAAGCTCCGATGGCCAGGAGCTGAAGCTAGAGAAGCTCAGGCTAAAGATAAGGTGCCAGTTTTTTAGGTGAAGGCAATTAACCAACAGGATCACTTACTGGGGGCGGGGGGACTCTCCAGTACAGAACTGGGTGTCTCTTCCTCAAGCCAAGCTATGAGTGGGACGCAGGCGTCACCGGGTCTCTGGCCTGCCTGAGGCAGGAGATCCGAATGGTCCTTCTGGCCTGACATTGACAGAGAGGGAATGGCACGGGGGCAAGCCAGTGGTTCTCACCCTTTCAACGCAGGGATCCCCTTCTCCATGCTGGACACGAGCCCAAGGCCCCCAGCAGGGAGCAGCCAGGCCCCTACCCTCCCATTTAGCAACATGGAAAAGGCAGAGCTGGCGAGACCCCACACCTGCCCCGACTACCCAGGCCCCCATCTGAGCCTGGCCTGTGGAGCACGGCTAACAGGGAGCAACCCAGAAGTGCTGCTCTGTCCGGCCTCATGGCATCCCTGCACCATTCATCGCGGCTCAGCCCTCTGTGCTGCGATCGCAAAGGCGGGAGAGCCGAGCTCCGGTCCCAACCAACTCAGCGGAGGGAGAAGACAGGGCGGCATTACCAGAGCCATTGGAGTAGGAGCCGGAGGGGCAGGGCTCGCAGCTGCTGGAGTTGGTCTTGAAGAACCCAGGGTTGCACGGTGGGCATTTGGTTTTCACACCCGAGGGGGGCAGGTGCACAGCTGTGGGCAGATCCTCACTGCAGGTTTTCGGTTCTGCCCACTTGAACATTAACTGAGTCTGGAAAAGCAGAGACAGTAGGTGAGGCCGGGTGACTCTGCTGCCTGGCAGCTGTCGGGAGCTTGGTGGGGGAGAGACAGAAATCTCGTCAGCTCCACAGGGAGGTGCTGTTGTACATGGGACACCAGCCAGCCAGGGCACACAGCTGTGCTGAGTAAGACCCACGGGGGCTCCCTGTTGCTTCCGCACAGTGGATTTTCTCAGGAGAGTCATGGAAGAGTGCTTGGGAACGTTTCCCTCGTGGAAGTGGACGGGCCGGGGATACAGTCGTGGGGAGACAGTGCACACGCACTCCAAATTACTGTTCCACAACCCTGCCCACAGCCTGGGAACTGGGTACGCCCAGCTGCAGGCTTCTCCAGGCAGCTGAGGTGCGCAAGGCCATGTGGCAAGGCCCAGGCAGAGCTGGGAATAGGAGCCAGCCCTGGGGACTCCCAGATCCTTGTTCTGACCCCCATAGGCTGTGCGTCCAGATGTAACCCTGTATGATTTAAAGGGGCAGGGCTTTAAACAGAATCTGGGAGGTTGATCCTAGGCTGCTGGGTAAGTCGGAGCAGCCCTGTGGCTGCTCTGGTTTATGCTGGTATACAGCCCCTTACACGCCACGCTGCCAGCCCAGGATCACCACAGCAAAACACTCTCCTAGTCACCTCAGCTCTCCTCAGAGCCCATGTACACATGGAGTAGCAGCTCTGCCCAGCCTCCTAAGGGCATGGGAGAATAAATGTGGGAAAGCTTGGGAGATGCTTAGACACCAGAGGACCTAAGAGGACTGGATTTGTGGGCAGAGGCTGAGTATTCAGAGGAAAGGGCTCAGGGCAGGTCAGCTGGTCAAAAAATTGCATCACAGCTGTTTCCCTCCCGACAACAAAGTCATTTGGACAAAGTGGAGCGTTTGGGGGGAAATACCGGTTTTCCTGCAAACAGTTCAGGTTTTTGTCAGTTATCAAAGCCCAGCCAGCCTGTTGATTACAAATCTGCCTTTCCTGCAAACAAAAAATGAGTGGAAGAGAGGCTCCATTTCCTCCCCTGCCACATGCAGGAACCAGGTGTGTGCCTGGGGCTTCAGGCAGTCCCACCGTGCGGCAGTGATAATGGGCTCTAGTCAGCATGCAGATATTTACAGATACTTTCTCCAAATCTAGTTTATTCTCCTTCCCTTACAGCAGTAAGCAATGCTGGGACACATGTCCTTGCTTATGGGGGTGTCTCACTTTAGTTATGCCTCTGTATTTGAAGCGGGACAGTTCTGCGAGTAAGCAAACCCTAGAGTGTGGTGGAATTGGGTGGTACCCCTTTAAGTAGCTAGTGAACCTTCCAGTGGTCCTCACCGTGTTCGGCACATCTGGAACCCCCTGCACCATTGCAGAGCAGCAAGATGTGTGTGTGTTACAAAGCCTTCTATGCTGCCTAGCTTTAGGCCTTGGCCATGCTAGGATTTATACTGGGAAAATGTTTGTTGGGCAGGGGTGTGATGGGAGAGAGTTTTCCCACGGACATCGTAAAATCACCTGAACAAGCAGCAGTAGTTGTGTCAGCCAGAGAGCATCTCCCACCTACACAGCACCGTCCGCACAAGCGCTTAACGCCAGCAAACTTGGAGCACTCAGGGGTGTGGTTTTTTCACACCCTGACTGATAAAAGTTTTCCCGCTGTAAGCACTAATGTAGACAAAGCCGTAGTTGATACCTACACTCTTCCCTTCCTAGTTAACGTGTTCTATAAAAAGACATGGCCCTCTCCAACATCCCAGCAGCGGATTTGCTTCCCCAGAGCCAGTCTTTCCCCAGGTGCGGCTGTGAAAAGTGCACATGGGCACGTACCCCCTGGGAAAACTGCTGAGTCCTCGTATGGGACAGAGAAACAGATTGCTGCCAGACACACACAGCAAACACATAGCACGCCCGCGCGCTCTGTTCCCACTCCGGGCTTGTAACAAAAGCCAGGAAAAGGTTTGCAGACGGGAGTGTGACTTGAGTGAACTGTGTCCTTTCATTAGCTAATGCCGGTGCGGTGCTTTGAACGCGAACCGAAGAGCGTGGTGTTATTGCTGGGCTAAACAAAAGAACCTTGTGACTCACGCGGCAGGAGTGTGACAAGAACGCAGCCCAGCAGGAACATACCTCTCCTTTGGCATCGCAAGCTGTGTGTGTGTAGAAATAATCCTGGTCAGTGCAGGGCGGACGAGGTTTGCAAGAGCTGGAACCTTGCTCTTTATTGCGAAGGAAAAGAAAAAGAAGGAAAAGAAAAAGCAATGAGGACAGTGCAGCCAACTGCTGTGGGAGGCTGACATTCCTCATCTTCAAAGCGTCTGACGAAGTGGGATTTTCTCCCACAAAGCTCATGCGATAAATAAATGTGTTAGTCTTTAAAAGTGCCACCGGACTCCTTGTTTGTTTTGCTGAACTAAACTAACACGGCTCCCCTGCTGGAACTTGCCGCACCCCAATGTAACTGTGTATTGTTGAATGCAAAGTCCGTCCCATAGGATAGGTCGACGCTAGAAAAGTTAAGTCAACTTTGTTAAGTCAACTTAATAAGGTCTTCTTAACTTTTCTAGTGTAGACATAGCCCCTTGTCGACCGTATTAAGTCGACTTAATGCTTAAAGTCGACTTAAGGAGTCGACTTAAGGCTTAAGTTGACCTAAAACGAGGTGTTATTAAGTCGACTTAATAAAAGCCGAGTGTGGAAGCAGCTTTGTTTAGATCAACTTAAGCCACCTTAAGTCGACCTAAGTTGCCAGTGCAGATGCACCCATAGGGTGTTTCTGGGATGCTCACGATGTGTTGAACGTTATTGTTAGAGTGATATGTATACTGCATTGTCCTGTATATGGTTATGAGACTTTGCTACGCAATACTCCCAAAGGTGCGTCTCCTGGTTTGAAGAAACATCTTTCCCCGAGCAGAGACGCAGTTCGCACCTCGCCAAGGCATGTCTGGGACAAACCCAGCTCAGCTTTCCAGAGACAAAGGACTGGCCTGGACATCAACAAAGAACAAACAGGGCTTTCAAGTGAGTTACCGCCTGTGACATTCCCCTCTGCAGTCTGGTCTATCGCTGTTACCCCAAACTCTCACTCTTGGAGCATGCCTCTCCCTGCGTTGCTGTGTGAACCCCCAATCCTGGGCAGTCAATTCACAACCACCAGCGAGCAAGCTGCCCCCTGACTCAGTGAATGAGTGACTCTAGCCAGCCACTAGTGGGATCATGCAATGGTCTGACCCCAGCCCCAGATGCAACCCCAGGAACTGCTGTCTTGCAATGTTCAGTACCCACTCAACCATGCGAGATCATATTAGTTCGTCAATTTAGCAAAGAAATTGATAGGCAGCAGATCTGTCACGCTAAATGAAGTCTCTATACACACCCAAAGCACATGAGCTGCTTTGGATAAAACAAACAAATCAATGTATTAAGTACAGAAAGATTTTAAGTGACTATAAGCCGGGAGAAGGCAGGTCAGCTTGATTCAAAAGGAAATCAAACAGAAATCAAGTCTAAACTAAGCATAACACTTTCAGTATCTTTGCAGTCTTACATTGTTCTGACCACAGGCTGGTTGGTCGGCCCCAAATCAGGCTCTTCCCCTGCAGTCAATGCTTCAGGTGCTTGCTTGATGTCATTCTTAGCTGGCTTGCAAGAGTACGTTCCTGAGAGCCAAAATGTCTCCCATGTTCCTCCACCCACCCTTCAGGGTGTGGTAACAAAAGTATCCACGCATGGTTTTCTCCGTGTTCTGAGTTGACTGCAAACTTCACACAATCAGATCGGGTCTGAATAGAGACTTGGAATGGATATCTCATTACAAAAAATAATTGTCCCTGGTCACACATTCTCACCTCTAATCAACTGTTGTGAATGAGCCTCATCTACCCTAACTGAATTGACTGTTATGTTTCTCATCCCTGCAAGTGTACATACACCTCCTAACTGTAATTTCTACTTTATGCATCTGACGAAGTGGGTGGCAGCCGCCCACATATGCTAATATCCGAAGAAATGTGTTACTCTTTAAGGTGCCACAGGACAATTACACAACAGGGATGAACATGACTGACATACAATCACACCGTAAGGGTGTCACACCTCTCCCACCTTGGCCCGTGCGGTGCCTGGGTGAGGTAATGCTCGCTGACTGAGGACATGGATGAAACCATACAAGGGCATTGTCACCTGACCCTGAGGGGGGGAGGAGGAACATTTTAAAAAGGAGAGACATTTGCCGTGTTCTCTTCCACCTCCATCTATGACCACCACCAAGCAACTGAAATGCCAACTAAAGGGGAGAGGCCGGCTGCAGGGAAACCAGCCAGCCTGTGCTGAGAAACACCTAACTTTGTAAGGTCGCCGAAAGCGTTAAGCTTAGTTTAGAATGTGTTTTGCTTGTATTTCCTCTTGAGCAAATCTAACTTGCCCTCCTTTGACTTGTAATCACTTCAAATCCTTCTGTAGCTAATAAATGCGTTTGTTTGATCCAAAGCAGAGTTTGAAGCGTGCGGAAGATGTCAGTGGGAATAACGAGGCTGGTGCATATCAACGTCTCTGTTAAATTGACACATTTATATAAAGCAACGTCGGCTAATGGGCAAAACTAAACATTGGAAGACAGAGGCTCCTAGGGTTGCATCTGGGATTGGGGATCGTGGCTGGGGTCATTCTGTTGTGTTGTATAATCCAGAGTGGCTGGCTAGATGCACTCACTCATTTGCTTGGGAGCCACTTAAATGATAGAGGCCAGGCATGAAGTGCTGAGGAGTGGGGGTTCTCACAGCAGAGCTAAGATGGGCTCCAGGAGTGGGGGATCAGGGTAACAGCAATTCGCCAATCCAGACTGCACTAGGGGAACGTCCCAGGGACTGGTTCTGGCCCTTCATTAGCACTGAGATGGCGCATCCGTCAGATGAAGTGCGGCGGTGTCTTGCTTGATGATCAACCATTTAAGCATCTAACACAGTATATTCCCCACCAGTTCCCAGCAGGACATGATGGCTATATACTGTATGTTTATCTACCCAAGTATGTTCTGGCTCCTATTACTGGAGCATCCGAGTATCACGGAAATTTTAGTGCATTTCTCCTCACAAACCCCAGTGAGGTGGGACAAGGCTGTTATTGGGCAGGCAGGGATCAAGGCAGAGAGAGAAAGCAGCTTTCCCAAGGACACACAAGAAGGCTGCAGTGGAGTGGGAATTGAAGCCAGCTCTGTCCCAGGGCATCGTTCTCATCACCACTCCGAGTTGCTGGCTCACTGACCATCACCAGGGTGGCTGTTTCAGACTCTGGGCTAGAGGTGCTGGGGTGAATCTCCCACCAGGGTACGTAGTGCCATAGAGGGCTGTTTCGGGAGCAGTCTTGCCTAGGAACATCCCCGGCCAGTGCCAGGCTCCCTCCTGCTAGAGGGCAGGGATGCATCTACTGTAGCTCTCCATTGCACGTCTCCTTGTGCGGCTAGTGCATGGAGGATGGAGGCTGAGCAACAGACCCACTCATCCACCCACAGCCAGGCCCAGAGAGCCCCAGAGGGTCCTTTCCTTCCCCACACAGCCGTGTGTGAGCGAGCCAGAGCAGCCCTTGGGGAAGCATCAGCCCCACCTCCCCAGTGCATCACGGTAGCGGAAGTACCCCTGCCTCTGCTCCCGCCAGCTCCATCTCTCTGCACTGCTCCTGGAAAGCGGGCGGCTGGCAGTCCAGCAGGAACCGCAGGGCCCTGAGCTCTGTTTTGGCTCGGAGTAGCTCCAGCTGCACAGAATGGGAGGCCTGGCCTAGCTGGCTGTTCCGGTGCCCATTTATCACGCTAACCAGCTCACTACGAGTCTCACTGTGAATGCCTTATGGACAACCCTGCCGCCACTCCCAGACGCTAGCGAGCGTTTAGCCCAACGAGAGACTGCAGGCTTTGGCCCTAGCTTTTAAGGAGCTGACTGGGAGTGCCCATGGGAGGTAGCCCTCATCCTGCCCAGAGTCAAACAGCTCAGCAAACCTGTAGCTATCGCTGGGAGATATCCAGGGCAGAAACAAGGATGTGCTGCCACGGGGTAGCAGACGGAAGGGCTTCCTCCGGGTCACTCAGCTCCAGAGTCGCCAGAGGAAAAAGCTGCTGGGGACTGTAAAATGACACATCTGATACAGAGCTAGCAATGTGATCACCCACTGGACCAGCCAGCCACCTCCTGGACAGAGCTCTGGACCAGGACACCTGGGTTCTATTCCCGGTGACCTGCTGCATGACGTGGAGAGGAAATGTTTTAAAATTGTAACAAAATGGCCCCCATTTATATCAAGCCTGAAAACCTGGAACAACTGGGGCTCTCCTGCGTCTCTGCTGGTTCTGGGACAGCAAGGAAAAACTCTTTCCACACAAACACAAAATTGCAACAGAAAGGGGCTTGGTGGGGAGGAAGCAACATCTGATCAGAGGTGGGGTTTTTTTGTTTTCTTTTTGCAATCGGACACACACACCCTGGTCTTTATCTCATAGGTTGGGAGGAGAAGAGCAACACAAGATCAGTCCCATCCCTCTGCCCAGGCTCCATGGACACCTCTGTTGCGCGAATAAGCAGGAAAACCAAAAGTAGCCAGTTTCAACAGCACTCAGGGGGTGGAGGGAGGAGATGGCCATGGCTGGGGCAGAATCCAGGGCCTATGCCAGCCTCAGCCTGGGCACTGAGAGGGGGAGGCAGGAGATCCTCTGGGTGCACAGGGGCAGTCAGCGATGCGCTGATATTATACACAGTGGCTCGGGGCTGTGCCAGATCCTTCCCGCGAGCCATATTCCACACCCCTGAACTACCAGGTGAGGCAGAGACCTGCCACCCAGCGAGTGGCGTGGTGTTGGGACTGGCAGAGGGCGATGAGCGCTGCCGGGAGGGGCTGCGTGCCAGGCGGCTGGCACGGGAACACACAGTCCATTACCTGAGTAGGCATCTGGCTCACACCGCTGGCAGGAGATGGCACCCTTGCCGGAGTAGGAGTTGGCCGGGCACAGCTGGCAGAAGGAAGATCCTGAGGTGGCAGCGTAGGTGCCCGCTTTGCAAGGGAAGCATTCTGAAGTGTAGGCCACCCCTGGGCAGGAGGAAAGGAGACACACTCAGCTCAGACCGTCACTGGCCTCCTGACCGCGGCCAACACGATCATGCAGCCGGCAAACATGGCCACCCCCCGTACCTGTGATGCCGATGTTCCGCACCAGCACAGGCTTGGGGACCTTGGACCACACAGAGAAGGCGGTGGTTCTCCAGTACAGCACGTTGTTGCCGCGACTCAGTTCCACCTACGAGATGAACCAGAACCCCCTGGGGGTAGGTCAAATCCTGAGAGGAAATGAGAGGTTGCTTTGTCCGGTCCTGTTGCTCCCAAGGACTCTGTGCAGGGCCCAAAGAGATGCTCTGACACAGAGAGGGGGTGACACCCAATGGTTAGAGCAGGGACCCAGGTCTGATCTCACCTGGCTTCACACTGGCACAGACTCAGAGCAGTGTGAGCAAAGACTGCGTCAGAGCCTACTGGCCCAGCATTCAGCAATGGATCACAGGTCATTCTAGGCGTTCAAACCGGCTGTCCGGACAGAGGGTGTGCTGGGTGGGACAGAGGGGCTGTCTCCTGCGACCACGATCTTCTAATGTGACTGGCCACTCTGGGGCGCTGAGTGTGCTTCGATTTTTAACTGGAGACGGGAGGAACCTTTGCTCAACCCCCGTCTGCAAGGCAACATCTCCTGGAGCCCCGGCACACACGGTCAGCAGAGGCCAAGAATGCAGGTGTCAGCGTGGGTCTCTGCAGCCTGCCTTGCAACCAGCCACACCATCCCGGAACATGGAAGCTCTCACAGCTGGTTCCTACTTACACTGTGGAATTCCCAGCCCTTCTCCGTGGTTCTCATCCACCGTGACTCCTCCACCGTGGGCTGGCACTGATCATTCTGCACCTAGGGGGACACGGGCTAAGGATGGAGTTTCTGTGCATCAGTTCTGCCTGGGTTCTTGAGCCCCATTTCTTGCATCACTGGCTCCTTTTGAAAGGACCTTTCCACAGCCCTCCCAGCCCCGCTTCTACAGAGCGAAGCCCTCAAGCTGCGCTCTGCTTGGACGGGTAACATGAACGATGCCAGGAGCCACACCTGACTGGCATCACAGGCAACCACTCCAGGGACTGCTCGCACAGACTACATGCCCCAGCATGCAATGCTCCATCCCCAGCAGATTGAGGTGGAGCACTGCATGCTGGGACCTCGAGGGCAGCTACACTTCACCTGGGGCAAGCTTCTTCAGCCATCCTGCCCTCAGGGACCATGCAAGCAGGTGGCACTCCCAGCAGCTGCTTGGCTACAGGGAAACTCCAAAGGGCAACCTTGAACCATGTCCTGCTGTCCTGCCAGAGCAGTGGGCATGGACGTCTCAGAGCACACCCCCTCCTGGGGCTCTGAGAGGAGCTGAATTAAACCTTGGCTCTTTGGTGTCTGGGCCAGCTTAGCGGTGAGGAGCCTGCCCCTGCTACGGCTAACACAGCAGGCAGGAGAGGCTCGTGCATTTAGGTCACAGGGGCAAGCCGTCAGGCCAGCCGGGGAGACTCTGGTAGGGGAACACGCTCCGGGGAGGAGCGACCCGCGGGAACGTACAAAGAACTCAAAGACGATGCTGCTGTCTGGGTAGATGTACTCAAAGGAGACGGTGCCGGATTGCTTCAGGTTGACGGCGTACATCAGGGTGGCCGTGCACTCGTCTGTGTTGGAGGCAATGTAGTCTCCCAGGGGCACCCAGGTGGACCTGGAACAGCGAGAGCACCGTGGCAGTGAGCACAGGGCCGGGGCCAGATGCCCCCCAAGGTATTGCCGGGTAAGGCAGAGCTACCAGCACAAAGCGAGGAATGGCCCCGTTCACAGGCAGCAGCTTAAACCCCGTCACAGCTCAGCTCACATGGATAAAACATTCCCAGCCTCCCCGGTGGAGCGCACAGGGCCAGAGAGCATGCTCGGCCCCGTCGCTGCAGTCAACGGGCAGCACAACACAGCAGCCTAGACGGGCCCCTCCCTGGCGCTCTGATGGAGGCAGCTTTGACCTGAAGCCCCATGGAGCTGTCAGCTAGCGCATCTCCGTCCCCTAGCATAGCATGGGCAGGAAAGCATGCTCAGTGATCCCGCCCCAGTTGCTGGCCGTTGCTCTGAGCTGAACTAACCAACCCAGCACTAATGGAAGGAAAAGGCACGAAGCTATGCCGCGCTGCGTTGGCTCTAAGCACGCCTGGAAGCGGGATGAATAATTAAACTGACGCTGGAAGTAGGTTACATTTGCAAGTTGCATAAATGCTCTCATTAGTGCCAGGTCTCAGTCGAAAGACTGTTTTCCGATTGACACATCTGAGCTCCCTTCTCTGCACCTAAGGTGATCAAAGGACAGGACGGGAAAACGAAGCTGTGCGGGACCGCAGGTTGCAGGCGACATCTGGGAGCACCATTTCCACATAAGGGAACACATGGTGAAGACTCAGCTGCTGATCTAATTCCCATGGGAGAGGGGAGATCTAAACCTATCTCAGACCTGTCTAGGTTCAGAGTTGCCCGGGTTTAACTAAAAGCATGATATGGAAGGAACTGCTTCCATTAAACTGGAGCAAACGCAGTGTGGAAGCTCTTAAATCGATTCAAACCAGGCTTAAAGTGGGATTTTCTCCCACGAAAGCTCATGCGATAAATAAATCTGTTAGTCTTTAAAAGTGCCACAAGACTCTGTTGTCTTTCTACAATAGACTAACACGGCTACCCCTTTGGAATTTGACCACACTATATTTCACACTGGTTTAAAATTACTCCCAGTGTGAATTGGGAGTAACTCCCCTTGGCCTGATTCCCCTCACTCCCCCCCTGTAAATCACAAGAAAAGTCACTATCAGTGGAAAGACCCTGCTGTGTAACTGGAGCCTGTGAAAACAGAATCACCCTGATTACAGCATACGGCTGATTTTTCAGAAGTGCAGCCGGAGGTGGGGCAGGAGTCAGCACTCCTGGACGCCAAGTTCTCCAGCACATAAAGCGCAGGACGTGGACCGCAGCCCAGGGCTGCATTCAAGACACCCATGACGCAGCAACCACCGACTCACGCAGTGCAGTTCTCCACGGACTCCGAGAAGCTGTTGTCGATCTCCAGGTTGGTTGCGATGCTGGCGAAGCCATGGGGCAGCTCATCCCACTCGTCAAAGCGGACGCCAGTGCCCAGGGAATACGTGCCCTCGGCGCACGGCTTGCACGACTGCTCCTTCATATCAAGGAACTCACCCGCTTTGCAGGAGAAAGCTGTAATGCAGAACACCAGAGAGAGATCAGGGGAGAGATGGGGATGTAGATGGAGGGTTATCCAATGATCCCCCGCATTTGCTTTGCACCTGGACTGCCAGGAACCCAGCTGGGTTCTGACTTGGATTGAGCTGAGCCGTAGGTTACAGCTGGATTATTTAAGGCAGGCCCGTCACAGAGGGTACTTGCCAAGCAGACAGATATTGAGAGGGTCCCAGCCAATGTTCCCTCTAAGCTGATGATGCAACTGAGCAAGTTACGGTAATTGCTGAGCGGCAATTTGTGAGGCATGGCGCCGCATGGCCAACAGTTTTTTGGCACCAGAATCATCAGCATCCCTAAGTACCTCAATTCAAAAGAAATGCAGAGATGTTGTCTTTTCATTCAAACTTTAATAAAAACGTTAAACTGAAATACTGTCGTTTTATTAATTTACTAAACAAATGTGGGACGGTGACACTTGCTGCCTCTCTCTTCTACTGTCATCTGCATCTCACAGATGTTGCCTGTATTTTGCCAGGTGGTCAGAGACAAATCACAGCCTGTGCCTCCAGAAATAGTGGTCTCTCAGCCACCGCATGTTGAGCAGTTGCTGTCTTAAATTCTGGCCTTGACTGAACTTTTTGCCCAGCACCCTCGTATCTGTATTTCTCTACAAAGGCTGTAGATGTTCACTCTGTAACAATATCAATCCTAAACTAAACGAATCTTTAAAGATGCTCTGAACTGTACTGTGGAGTTCACAGATGACAAGGAACACACTCCATCTGGGTATTTATAGAATTAGATCCCAGTAACAATTCAGAAGAAATAATTTAAGGCTCTTTCTTGGCAGATAGGTCAGGATTTTCTTTATTTTAAGCTATTAACTGTTCAAAATGCTTTATCTGACAACTGCACAGTTGTAAAAACTGCAAAGCTCCACCTTCGCCAGCATTTTATAGCGAGCTAGTTAAATGGTGTCACCTCACTGTCTGAGCAGCAAAGACGATGCTTTCATCTCTGAAACAGTGTGCGCTGTCCTCCCATCACTGCCACCATCGGGCTGCTAGGGGAGAAGAGAGGCGGGGGGGGGGGGAAGACCGGGGCTGCCAAGGGAAAGATCAGGGCTGCTGGGGAAGAAGAGAGGCAGTGGGAAGACTGGGGCTGCCGGGGGAGAAGAGAGGCGGTGGGAAGACCGGGGCTGCCGGGGGAAAGAGTGGGGCTGCTGGGGGAGAAGAGAGGCAGGGGGAAGACTGGGGCTGCCGGGGGAGAAGACGGGGCTGCCGAGGGAAGACCAGGGCTGCCGGGGGAGAAGAGACGCTGGGATCGGGCTGCATGGGCTTCTGTGTTAGGTGCGCAGGTGTGTGACGGCCGCTGCGCAGCCACGTACCCGCACAGCTTAGAGGGAACATAGGCCCCAGCAAGACCTGGGCTTGTGCCTTTGGTAAAGCCAAAAGTAACTGAGACTGGGGCATGCATAAGAACAATGCCAGATGCAATGCCATGGGCGTGGGGGAAAACCTAATCCCCATGGAACCGACACAGATGACCACCCTGACCCACCAGCCTGTATCACGAAGACTGGAGAATCCCACCCAGGTCAAATGTTTGAGAGGCTGGGTCCCTAGGCAGGGCACAGGCACGTCTGTATGTGGACACAGTGTCCAATATGGATTGCCGTGTATGAGTCGTTTTGCTTGTGAATCAGTAGATGCTGTCCTGGAAGGCCCATCTAACAAGGCACATGCTACATATAAAGCTACAGGAGATGCCTGTGTTTGCGAAGCCCCCTGATCTAAGCACACTCCTGCAGTTTGGGCTGGGTCCAGACCCAGACAGAACCCACATCCCATGTGCAGGTCTGGGTGTTCCCAAAGCCTCAGCGTTCCTTCATCTGCCCCAGATGGTGGCTTTTCATGGCATCCTGGGAGGATTTTTCCATTGGCAGCCAAATTTGGGCCTAAACAGCTCCCAAGAGCACAGCGTTGTCCAATCGACACCTGCATATATCCCTGTGCAGCCTCCAACTCAATCCAACCCAGACTAGGATCTATGCTCTACTGTTCCCAGACCCTCCTACAGGATCCTGCATTTCTCCCCTCACTCTCTGGGCCTTCTTCCCCCGACGCTTCACACTGTGGTGGATCTGAAGTCACTCCAAAAACCAGCAGCAGTAACGTCAGAGCAAGACCATTGCAGCGGAGTTACTCCCAATTTGTCACAGGGTAACTGAGCGGAACCTGGCCCTTAATCATTAACCCAATTAAAAATGGTTCCTGTTTTACTGGTGAAAATAAAAGCAAAATGGGTGACTTTGTAAAAAGCGATTTCCAAAATTAGAATGAAATTAGGCATATTGGGGGGGAGAGGGAAGAGACAAAAGTCAACACGTTTTTAACAGCAGTGTCATGGCCAAACTCTTGCGTTTTCTTTTGGATTACGTGGCCCTTCTCTTTGGCTTTTTTTGCTAGCTAAAGCCTCCAAAGCCACAGCCAGCTCATCTAAGTGCATACTTAAAAATGAAGTGTATGGGGGGCGGAGAAGGGCAGAGGCCGGTTGCTCAGAATTTATCATCTCCAAGTCTTCTGATTGAGTGCTGAGCCACATCCTCTTCCCCTAGTGCTGGAGTCACCCTTTGACAGCCACAAATCGATACGGTTCTCAGCGACAGCAGAGCGTGGCCCCGAGTGAACAGATGAAAAGTGTCAGGCAGTTGCTTAAAAGGCTGTGACGGTTAGCTGAGAAATAACCTAAAGTAAGAAGCTGCACCCCAAGCGAGTCACGGCATTTCTGAACGCATCATCGGATCCAGCAATCAAATGGGCTTTGTGCCTGACTGAACTGATATGGGTTCCCTCTGCTGCAGTCCTGTCTTCCCTCAGTCTCCATCATCCGTGGAAGAGAAGCTGAGACTGGGCTAATGAGCGACTGTCTCTATTCCAGGGACGGCTTCTGTCGGTACTTTCTAAGGATCTGCGCCATTAAGCAGTTGATAAAATGCTGCCTTTCTCTGGAGCCCCTGTTGCAATAACGACCGCATGGAAAAAACACTCAGACCCCAGATATGCAGGATCCGAGTCTGCTCTCGTTGCAGTGGTGCTACCTCCTTTTAGTTACGGCTACCTTGATGGAGTTATTCCTGAGCTACAGTAGCGTAAGAGAGGTGTGGGGCTCAGGGGGGTATGCCTTACTTACATGAGGAAAATCAGGCCTGATATTGGCTGGCCTGCTCCTCTGGGAGCGAGTGGAAAAGCTCCCCCCATTTCACTGAGCAGGAGATGCCTGTGTTTTTCAGTAACCCTGTGGAGACGTTTGGGAGAGCCAGTGGCCGGGAAGGGATGGGAACAGGGACGGCCCAACTATATACACAAACTAGACAGTCGCCTAGGGCACCAGGCTTTAAGGGTTGCCTAATTAGACAGAAGTGATTTTTTTCTCTAATATCTTATCATTTTTCTCTGTATTGAATGGGGGGTGGGGCACCAAAGTCATAGATCGCGTAGGGCACCAAAAAACATTGGGCCAGCCCTGGCTGGGAAAGGCGCAGCCCTCCATCAATCACAGTGACGGACAGGCCAGGAGAAGCAGCTTACAGCATTCCGTGCCCTTGATGGGGTCCGGCAGGCCCGTGCAGAGTCCTGGGGTGTGCGGCACGGCTACCCGCCACCGAGAGCCGAGGCTGTCACAAGCGGTGTATTCGTAGTGGTATTCGGACTGGAAGAGAAAACAAACAGGTGAGCTAGCACCGGAGCTGCAGCTGTTCGCACGGGGAGCGCGACGGGCCTGACGTTTCCTGCTGGATCTGGGCACCCGGCCCCACGCGTGCACGTGCATCTAGCAGGAGGCAGAGTGTGGACAGGAGGCCAGGCTGAATTACTGCTGCTGTCAGGGAGGTTACTCCCGGTAACACTGGTTTAAATGAAACTGGATTTGCACTGTCGTGGGGAATCTGATCCAACCCACGCGATCGGACAGCCTTTCACACCCCGCGCCCCCGCTTGGCTGTAGCTAGACTGCCTCGCGAGAAAGGTATCACCAGGGTTTCATCGCCCTCGCGCTGGCTGGCGTCGGTGAACTAGCCTAGCTTGCCCCCAGTGTACACTAGGCTCACAGATTTCCACAAGGATCTCGGTGCCGAAGATGCAGACAGACAGACAGACAGCGGGATCTCAGAGCACCTAACAGGTGATTTTCCAGGGGACGTGTGGGCCGAACCCGCTCAGGTGCTTTTGCAAAACCATTAGGTGCCACTTGCTTCAATAGCTGTGAGGCTGGTCAGCGCGTGTCCAGCCACAGAACCACGGGCCCCACCCTCCTCTGACTCACGTCGGGGAAGCTGATCCCACGGAGGCCAAGGGGTTGCAAGAAGAAGAGAATAAAGGAGCTCAAGACCTGCACTTGCAACAAAGTTGCCCGGTAGCCTCAGCCCCCAGCTGTTACCACTTCTGTGAGCCACTGGACAGAAGAGTCCAGAGAATTTCTATCAAAACAAGAGAGCTAGTTGCTCCTGGCCCACGTGGTCACCAAGGTCAGTTAAATTTACCCGTGTTTTCAGCCTAGCCAATGTAATAATGTCATGCTCCCTTCCTTGTCCCTCCATGGTAGTTGCATGTGTTAATTACACCACTGTTGACTGTACCAGAGTCTGAGCTATGATTATCTACGACGCCTGCTTTGATCCTGCTGGGACCTGGCACGGTCCACTAAGGTCGCATGCCGAACTTTGCAGTGGCTGAGTCTGGACAGACGGAGTCTCACTGTCACTCTCACACAGACAGTCAAGTACGCCACAGCTGGGCAAGTGACAGGCCCAACCAGTGCCACTGGTGTGTCCCTGGAGTGAGCTACAAGAGAAGCCCCATCCCTCCCGCATGCAATTAGACTGGAGGAAAACAGGCCCCGAAGAGAGGGGGAAACAGACACAAGGGATCTCGCAGAGCAGAAAGTCACAGGACACTGCAGGGAACAATCTTCTATACGCACAAGGGACCTATTGGAAGGGTTTCCAGGGACCCCGCATTTGAGACGCGCAGAATGGGGCTGCCACCCGCCACTCCCATTGACTTCAGCTTATAGCCAAATTTTGGCCAGCAGGGTTCAATCACCACCGCAGCCCAGCACCAAAATGCAGCTGCCTCTGGGGCAGGTCCTGGAAGCTCTGTAACAGTGAGCAGTAATTTAGGCCTGAAGCAAACTGTGTCGCACTCGGCTGACGCTGCCAGCTGGAATTTTCAGATTCCAGGTTTGGCCGGGGCCCCTTCTCTGGGGAAGAGGGTGCGTGATCTTTAACCCCAGCCAACGTCAGGCGTTGGGCACTGACTCTCGGCTAGATGAAGGCAATGCCAACAACGTGGTGCCGGGTGGTGGCTCAGTATTGACGCTGGGGTGAGCACACCACGTAGTGAACTACCTCTCGCCCACGGGGGCTCTTTGGGGGCACTGACCCAGCCCACGAGAGCAGACACCCCCGCTGGCCACATGGCAGGTAGGAGCCCATTTTCAGACCAGGTGCCTTTTCGGGCTGTATTCAGAACCTGCGTTTCCCTTCCACTTATGCTGCTCTGGTACCAGGGCAATTCCCCCACCTTCACGGGAGACTCTCCCAGCGTGGAGGAGACGCAGACCCCACCTCTGTAACGGTGACAAATACGACCTAGCTCTTGCGGTGTTTCTCACCCACAGATCCAACGCACGTTACCGAGAGGGTCAGGAACTTTATTCCCATTGTAGATGGGGAAACAGGCACGTGACTCGCCTACAGCTGGCGAGGAAGCCAGCGGCAGAGTCAGGAATAGATCCAGGACCATCGTCCCACCCATTCGGCTACACTGTGTATCACCACTTGCTCCTTCCCCATCATCCCGCATCTCCAGGAACCTGCTCCCCGGTGGTCTCCACAGAACATGTTGGCTCCAGTCCCATCAACACCGCCCATGTTACCAGCCAGTCTCCGAGCAGGCCGCCCATCAACTCTCCCAGCTTTTATCTGGATCTTGTTTGTTCGCTGAGCAAACAGCTTCTCTCCTTGGAGTCCCCTTCCAGGCCAGCCCTCCTGACTGCAATGAGTTGCCACAGCAGGGTGGGGGGGCAGTCTAGCCGAGAACTGCTGTCAGCACAAAGCCCCAGTCGTCATTTGGAGCAGGGCAAAGAGCCAAGGCAGCAGTGGGGGGGGGACACGTTTTGGGGGGGCAGGGTGAAAGGAGGGCTGTATATCTACACTGCAGCTGGGAGACAGCCTCCTTGCTCAGGTACATAGACAGGAGTTAGCTGCTGCTGCTCCAAGTGAGATGTGGGCTATCCGACTCCCCAGCTTGGGTCCAGGATCTTGCTTGCAACTGCGGCGCAGACACACCCAGTGACTTGCCCAAGGTTGCACGGGGAGTCGCTAGTCCGATGGTTTTCAAACCATGGTACAGGACCCAGTACTGGGTCGCAGACCCTCAGGTACTGGGTCGTGGTGCCCCCTGCTGCCACCACCAACAGACTGGAATGCATTGCTCGAAGATATAATTGTTGGGTCTTGGGCATAAACGATTTTTTTCATCTGAGTCCTGAGGACAAACGTTTGAAAACCTCTGTGCTAGGGGAGCAAGGATGCAAAGGCCGGTCTCCAAAGGCTGAGGCTAGTGCCCTATCTACTGGCCACATTCCTTTCTGTGCATCTGAAGTCTCTCACACTCACCCATTCCCCCTTCAGTGCATGCAAGGGCATGAAACAGGCCGTGTGTACGCTGATTCCCTCTTTGACTCCACTGGGTGCCCCACCTGCACGATCACACACAATTAGCTTGGACGGCCAGACACATGACTATATATTCAGGGCCCCACTGAGGCATCACACCCCCTCTTTCACCCTGGCCATGGCAGCACAGCGGGAAACCTTGTCTCCAACCCCCGGCTAAGCAAACAGAGTAAGTCAATGTGGCCATGCTAGCCAGGCGAAGCACAGCTGCTCTCTCAGCACGTCATGCAGGAGATTGCTTTGAGTGTGACGAGCCGCCCCGGCTAACGCGGTCCACGCCACACGAACGGGGCACTGGAGTGGTCCAACAAACAGATAAAAGGTCCTTGAGATGCAGCATGTCTCATGGCTCACCTGCGCGCACTCCGGCGTTGGCAGGAGTCGGCGGAAACAGAGCGGCGTCAATTAGGATCTACTTGCTGTTAAGTGAGAGCAGCTAGGCGGGCACGCTGGAGCGAGCCGGCCAAACACTGGCACTGGCCAAGCACACCCACTTGCCCCCTTTCACTGGAAGCACTGGGGTGAAACGAGACGACGCTTTCTAAAGGAGACTGCTTCTCAGAGCAGCAGCTCATCTGAAGCACAACAGGCCTGCCCAAAGAAGGCCTGATCCTGCTCCCATTTGCCCCCCATGTAATTGGGAGCAATTCCATTTCAGTCGACAGAATCACAGCTATTGAGAAACAAACCGCTGCTGAGAGAGCAGGATCAAGCCCATTAATTGGGTCCGTCCGGATTAAGAATGCCGGCTGGCCTAGCCCAGGGTTACCTAATCCCAGTGGCCGGGGATCAGAGTGTGAAGAAAGGGGTGCGACCCTCATCAAGCCCATGCTTAGGGCTGGCCACCCAGGGCTCAGCACAGGGGTTCCTGGCCCCTTTGGAAAACCAGCCCTCTCTTGGATGCCTACATGCCCCATTCCTGGATGTCTGGTCCCCGCCAGGGGCGAGGGGCATTTGGCCCTACGCGGCTCACCTTGAAGAGGCATCGTGGAGATGCCACCACCCGTCCCCCTAGGCTCAGCACAGGCTGGGCAGAACCTGAACCCAGGACCTGCAGCATAAGGTCCTCACTGGAGGCATGGCTGCTAGCCGGCCAGTTCTGGCTGGGCTCCTTGGGCAGCAGGGAGCTCTGTGCGCTATGAAGGCTGCAGGCAGAGCATCAGGTGCATGGCAGTGTGGATCACCTCTGCCTCATTTCATATTTGTCCTCATCGGACAACTGCTGTCCGTGTCACAGCCAGACCACGCAGCCAACCCAGGGAGTGCCGAAGACTGGAGACACTCAACCGAAGCCATTCAGCCTGACCAGGGTGCCCAGAGCCATGGCTTCTGCACAGATGCCTCTACCAGATAATAGGGCCCCTGTGGGCCAAACATTTTGCTGCTTCAGTGGAGGGGCAGCGTGATGGAGACAGAGGTCCCCATACACCGAGATCACTGTAAACGGGTAGCCCCATGCAGCCCCACTCATGGATTAGGACCCCACAGTTCCATGGATTTGGATTCCTAGATTCCAGGGCCAGAAGGGACCATAGAGCTCACCTCATCAGACCCGCATAACACAGGCCAGGAAACTTCCCCCAAATTATTCCTCGAGCAGATCTTGGAGAAAAAAACAGGCCATCTTGATTTAAAAATGGTAAGTGATGAAGCATCCACCACATCCATTAGTGAATGGCTCCAGTAGTTAATTGCGCACACCATTAAGAATTTACACCTTATTCCGAGTCTGAATTTGTCCAGCTTCAACTTTCAGCCATTGGATCATAGTAGACCTTTCTCTGCTAAACTGAAGACACGTATTTCCAGACTGTGATCAAGTCACTCTTTAACCTCTTTGTTAAGCTAAATTGATTGAGCTCTTTTAGTCTATCAATATAAGGCACGTTTCCTAATCTTTCTCCAGGGTCTTCTCTGAACCCTCTCCAGTTTATCTGTATCCTTCCTGAATTTTGGGCACCAGCAACGGATATAGGTAGTGCTCACATCCATGCCAAATGGAGGGGGGAAATAAACCCTCTATCCCGACCTGAGAGTTCCCTGTTTATGCATCCCAGGAGTGCATTAGCTCTTCTGGCCTCAGACCCACACTGGGAACTTCTGTTCCACTGATCATCAGCCACGACCCCCAAATCTTTTTCAGAGTCACTGTTCCCCATAAACACGGCCTCCATTCTTTGTTCCTACATGGATGCATTTACATTTAACCATGTTAAAAACACAGCGTTTGCTTGAGGCCGGGTCGCTCTGTAGCAGTGCCGTCCTCTTTATTATTTATCACTCCCCCAATGGGTGTGTCGTCTGCACCCTTTATCGGCGATGATTTTGGGTTTCCTTCTAGATCACGGATAAAAATGTAAAGTAGGAGAGGGCTTTTGTGCTGCACAAATGCAGAACAAAATGATGGTCCCGACCCCAAATGCCTTGCAATCTAAGACGCAGGCAGATACAACCGGACCAACTGCTAGGGGAGGATGAGGAAACAGTGGGAATCCCTTATATTGCTCCCAATTGTCTCACTGCTGCCAAGTACACCCCCCGCCCTCGTCCTGCAACCCAAGTGTGTTGTATCGTTGGTCTCTCCCCTTAGACTTCGATTGTAAGGTCTTTGGGGCAGAGTTTGTCTCTTTCCTACAGATTTGGGCAGCATCTAGTGCAGAGGAGTCAAACATGTGGCCCGCGATCTGTTCTGCTGTGGCCCACACTGGTTGTACCAACCCGAGATTTTCCCCACGTAAATCCGTTAAGAGTGCGTTATATTTGATTATATCAAATGAAAGATACATAAAGGTTAACTCATCTTCATTAGAGTAACTTCTTTTCCCAACACTCAGGAGACTACAGACCATGCGGACAAGTAGTTGCTGTGAGGTTTATTTTTTCTCACACATTTTGTGGCCCAGAAATGGCCTTCCAGGCTAAATGACTGACACCCCGGATCTAACGCACCTCCACATTACTGCAGCCCAAATGATCGAAGCCCCCACCCCCCTTGGTGGTTGCTGCTCCCCAACAGGGCTGCATGGATCCTGAGTTTCTGTGGCTTATTTTCAACATAAAAATCCCCCTCTCCTAACGTTTTGACTGGCCTTTGGTTTCACATCCCATTAGAACGGAAAACGTGGGCTCCAGTTACGTTTGACAGAACCATCCAGTCCTGAAGGGACTCGCATGATTTTCGCGATCAACCCGGGCAGCCTTCCCGGCCTTTATGAAAGTGGCGTGTTTACCTTGGCATGAGCTGCAGGTGAGTGTGACAATGAACACTGTTCATTAAACAGGTTCCTCAGTAAACCCGGATGCAGAGCTCTGCCTAAGGAGGCAGCAGCAATTAAGTGGCATTCACACCAGACGTTTCATAAACTGAACTGGTGCCCACGGTGTTTACTCATCTCATCGCACACAACCACAGCACGTTGGACAAACCACAGCAGGCGGACACTGGCTGGCTCGGGAGATTTGTTCATGGCGTCTCAGTGTTCAGCAGCTCTGCGGACTACCTGGGGACAGAGTATCATGCAGGGATCTGCCTCCAAGCCAGGATTCCTGGGGCCTACCCCTGCCTATGACACAGACTCACTGCATAAGTCCCTTCCTTTCTTCTATGCCTCAGCTTTCCCACCTGTGAAATGGAGATAATGACTCTCCCGTCTGTTTCCTAGAGGCCCATGCACTGCCTGCGCACCTCCCACCTGCCACGTCTTAGTGTGCCAATACCTGTCATCTGTCCAGCTGTGAGCCTCAATTCTAATTAACGAGACCCTTGGGTGGAAGGTGCTGTGGGAGGGAAAGTGACCCCAGGGCATCCCCCTTTCCTTTCTCATTGGAAGCACGGCAGCACACTGCCCTTGATCTGTGCACGGAAGACAGGTGTGAAAGCAAGAGATTTTTTTTTAAAAAAGAGGTAATTTGCCTCAATGCCAGAGTAAATCAGCTCATATGCTCAGACAGGAGTGCAGGGCTCCCCATAAAAACCATCTCTGCTTTCCTCGCTTCAGAAGAGCCACAGAAACCTTCTAACCAGCTTCTCCTTCTCTCTGATTACGGTCGATATATCCATATGGAAAAACATCTGTTACTGGGGCTTATGTGTCCCCCCCACCCCCCATGAGCTACCTTGAAAGCCAATACCCTGAGTGGGGAGGGAGGGATGTTTACCTGAGTTAAAGCAACACTTAAGACACGTAAAACCAGGTGGAACATTCAATTTGCAGAAGTGGCGGGCAAGCAGCCAGAGGCTTTAGCAAAGTTACGGCCCAAGCCTGCCAGGGTTCCATTTCCCCAATGAACTGAAGTGAATTCGGTTCTTAACAACAAGGATGTTGGAAACTTGCACTTTAATTCTCTTTGAGCATCTGGGTGAATTGCCTTAAGGCACTGATTTTAATCATGATTTAAATCAGCAAACCGAAAACCTTGACTTAAATAATTGATTTTAATCACATTTTGTATTTGTACTTTTTAGTTATTTTCCTAAAGAAGGGTGGATTCTCATTGATTGGTAACCATTAAAACACAGATTTGAAACTAAATAAAGCCCTTGCACTAAATTTGGTGCTTCTTTTTTGCCACCCAGTTGGATAGACTATATCCATACACATTTATTTAAGCAATTATAGTTTAGCATATATTTATGCAAATTCTTAAGTTATAATATTATGGATAATGCGTTAATTATTTACTGGCTCTTTCTTTTACTTTTGATGTAGCTGCATTTGGGTGGAAACTGGAATTTAATTAAAAAGGCACAAAAAACAGGAGTATGAGCATGGCTAAAACACTACATTAATTAATAAACAGATATAAAATACAGGGGTTGTTTTGTTAAATACAACTCCCTTGCATATATCAGCTTCCTTCTTCCCTACGTATTGTATTTAAAACTGATTTATTAAACAGAGTATTTTTGTACTTCGTGATTGTTGCTGGTCACCAGGTCTTTCAATATTTTTGCACAAGCTGCTCTCTCCCTTATGTACCTTGTTTTTAAGTCTCAGCCTGGAAATGAAAAAAATAAGCTTTTTCAACTCCCAATCAGTTTCTCCATTTGGATAATATAATCATTGTGCTGAACTAGCTGAATAAACTGAAATGGAAAAAACACTCTCTGTATGTGCAGGCTTCTCCTGTCAAAAACTGGTTTGAGCCATTAAGAAACTGGTTCAGTAATCTGATTTCCATTAAAACTTTGGCAACAAATACCTGCAGCATGAATATTATTTAATTTACGTTTTAATGAGTTATAGTTAATTTAAGGCTCAACATAGGTTACCACCATTTTTAGTAGCTTTTTTTTTTAAAATGTATTTGATTTAAATTTAAAAATCCACTTTTAATTTAACAAAACCATCCAGCTTTATCCACCCTGACAAGCCTTTGCTTCAAAGCTCTTTGGGACAGAGCCTATCATTTTGTTCTGTGTTTGTACAGCTCCAAGCACAATAGGGCTCTGGACATAAGAACATAAGAAAGGCCGTAGTGGGTCAGACCAGAGGTCCATCTAGCCCAGTATCTGTCTACCGACAGTGGCCAGTGCCCAGGTGCCCCAGAGGGAGTGAACCTAACATGACTTAGGCTCTTCCACAATACAACTAACAACAACACATGAGATAGGCTACCTGTAGGCAAGGAAGGAGATTCAGAGAGAACAGACAATGGCTGTATTCTCTCTCTCAGTGTAAAGGCAGCCTTACCAGACAAAAAAATCCTGTTTCTTAATAACAAGGAAGTACGAGGGCTTGGGGGGGTGAGGGTTTGTTTTTAAATAAAAATAAGATCAAGCCTGGCTGACCTCCAGGTGAGTGAAAGAAGCTTTGGTGCATTTAAGGAGAATCCTCTGATGCAGTTTTTCCTGTTTTTGCCTCTGTCTCTCAGCTTGGACATCAGGCTGGTCAACTTCAATCTTTGTGTCTAGTCACTTTCACTCTGGGCTTCTCTGGAGCGAGTACCAAGAGGGGGCCCAGTTTTATCTATTTAGGTTTATAGCACAAAGAGAAGAGCAGCTCTCCAGGGCTCTAGACACCCTGAACATCATGAAATCTGAGATGTGCAGCCTGAAAACCAGCAGCACCCCCAAGGTGAAGGATGATGCCCACCAGCGATGTCAATCGCAATCCCAGCTTAACCACAGCCCCAAGCCAAGGGAGAATGTGCCCCGAAAATCAGCTCCCAAACCACTGAGCAAGCCTCCCTCTTATCAATGGCCAGCAACTATTTCCAGGTTATTTTTTACTCCACACATTCTGTTCCCTGTGCAGGCTGTTTGCTGCAAGCCCCACTCATGCACTCTCTGCATCTGGTTGCACGTCCTGTCCCTCCTCCAGTCATCTCCCCGTTAACTAATTCTCGCTCAGCAGCAACCCTCACCCAAACTAAAATCAAGCGAACACCAGCGGCAGGAAGGTAGCACTAGCTTCCCCTTAGCAACCACCACACTGACCACTCTGCTTGTGGGCTCCAGTGCTCCTTCCACCTGTGTCTGTCGGGGACCACCTCTTACCCCAACATCTGTATAGTGCTCAGCACCATGCAGATCTCCCCTGGGGCACCCAGTCACCACCAGGGGAAACAAACACAATTACCAGTCACTGTATGCTACAACACATATAAGGCTAGAACAGGCCTCGACAAATGTATATTTCTGGTCACCATGGTGACCCGTTTTAGTAGCCTGTCGCCTAGCTCCACTGCAGAAATGCAACAGAAGAGTGCCCTCTAGTGACCAAAAGTAAAATTGTTGGTGCCTAGCTGTGAGCCAATTTTGTATACCCCTGGGCTAGAAAGGGGTTTAGCCGCCATTGCTAGGGAACGGACTTTTGCATTTCCTGATTTTATGTTAAGAGAGCAATTTTAACACCATATCAATAGGCATTGGGCTTGGGGCGGGGGTGTTTTTTGTTTTATTTTTTTGCACATTACAGTTTTATAAGTGACAGGTAGGGGACTCATAAAAAATTTAGAAAAGCTCCAGAAAAACATTTCTATTAAATATAGCATAGCTGAGGTTTCAGAATTGTTTCCCGGGTTGGTAGCAAACGGGTCTTTTGAAACAGTCAATGTTCAAGTTTGCAGAAACAAACCTTTGATGTTTCACAACAACTCAGAGCTGGAGGGAGAAAAACAAAGCAAGAGACAAAAATCTTGCCCATTAAGTCAGCCTGATGTAAAGTAGAGCTTTCTGAAATTTCTTGATCTCTGTCGCAGAGCACCCAGGACTCAACTGTTATGGCAATGCACAGATTCTCCTTTTTGAGCAGCGTATGCCAGTGCTCAGAAGAGAAATACACACTGACCAAATCTCACAATTGCCACAGACTTAAGGCCAGAAGGGGTCATTCTGCCCATCCTGTCTGACCTGCAGAGAACCGGCCAGAGTGCCTCACCCAGCAATTCCTGCATCCAGCCCATGGCTTGTGGTTAAGGTGGTCCCTTTTGGTTATGGCTTTTTAAAGGGACAGCCAACTCAATTTAAGGACTCCCAGGCTGCGTCTACACTACACTTTCTTTAAGTCAACTTAAGCAAGGTGCTTAAGTTGACTTAAGGAAAATTAAGTCGACTTTATTAAACCTCCTTTTAATTCGACTTTAGGCTTAAGTTGACTTTCTAAAGTCGACTTAAGCCAGTGTTGACACAGAGTAGCCCTAAGTCAATTCTAAGTCGACTTAGGGCTCTCCAGGACTTCCCCACTGCCCTCCCTGCCAGGGGGGCTGGCACAGGGAGAGCCTGGCACGCCCCCCCCCCTACAGGCACCCTGCCCCTATGCCCTGCCAGGGTCCCTGTCCCCCTTTGCCCCATTGTAACCAGGTACAATGGGGCAAAGGCTGAGCCCCCTGGCACTGGGCAAGGGTGCCCCCCCGCCACCATGGACCTGCCCAAGGTGCCCCTAGCCCCTAGAAGTCGACCTAGGCATCCAGTGTGGATGATCTAGGTCGACTTTGTAAGTTCCCCCCTAAGTTGACTTAAAATTTAGGTGCAGACATGCTAAGTCGACTTAGCTCAAGTCGACCTAAATTTACAAGTGTAGACGTAGCCCAAGTGACTAAATGCACTGTCTCTCAATGGTTAATTAGATTTGCAGTTAAAAGTGTGTGCCTTATTTCTGCCCGGAACTTTGCAACCTAAAATGATATACAAACTATACAGAGAGAACCCTGTTTCTTCTCTGCAAGTGTTCATGTGGCTTCGTAACACCCAAGTATAACAAATATTAACGCGTTGGCCCTCAGTAAGCCCTGCCAGAGAGAGCAGTATTGTGAATCTGGGGCCTTGGGAATGCTTCGCTCCAATGGTTCATGAAACACTGGCTCAGAACCTCCCTCTGACAAGCTGTATCACCGTGAGGCCAACCACTGAATGAGAGGAAGTCTTGACTAATGGTTAAAGCCCAGTGCGAGGAGTCAGGAGTTTGGAATCCACGAAGAGCTTCACCCCCTACTGAGCACGGGGCCTTCAACAATTGACAGGCAAGGTCTCAAGGGCAGCCACTGAATTGGGAGGCCTTCGTTTTTGGGAACCCAGCAGCAGATGTCTGGGGCTTGATTTTCAGAAGGCGCCAAGTGCCCACCTCCTGCTGATGCTATAGAGGTGGTGGGCTCCTTACACGCCAGATTAGGCCCCAGCATCTTACAGGGGGATCCCAAAAATTGAGGCATCCAAAAAAACCAGGGGGCACTTTTGCAAGGTTTAGCTTTAACTTCCCTGTGCCCCAGCTTCCCCATCTGCAAAACAAGGACGACAATCTGTCTGCTTCCTAAGGGGGTTTGGAGCATGAAATGCTGGGAGTGCATTTGGAGATTCATAAAGAGCAAAGGCCAGGAGCTCCATGTCATTTCTGTTGCCAGCCACACTGCAAAGAGCAGAATCAGGGTTGGCGTCTTAGTGAGACATAAAGGAGAGTTCCCTTTACAATAAACCAGGTCCCTCTGGCACTTGAACACGCTGTGCTACAGGCTCCTGAAATGAGGCCGACATTTGCTGCTGCAGGTTGGACGCGTTGTGTTTTATTCGGCTTGTGTTAAAGCCACCCTGTTCTTTTGGAACCGCTGGTCAGGCAGGAAACGGAAAGGCCTCTGCATGGCTGTCGAGTCAGCTCTCCTAAAGCTGAGCTATTGATGATCATTGGTCATCTATTACGTGCATTGCAGTAATGTGTAGGCACCCAGCATCCTGCTCCAGGCTTAGGGCCCCACTGCACGAGGCACCGAACAGATGTAACATGGAGCTTGCACTTCAGATCATCTATTGTTCCTGCCGTCACATACACACCAGCTGTGATCACGGCTGGGATCTCCTCCCTTGTCATGCCAATTCAGCGAGAGGACACCGGAGAGGGTGAGATGGAAACACTAGAGGGTGTCACGCGTGCTGTGGGAACAACATTCCTCTGGGCAAGCGGTGGGAAAAAGCAAAGCTGTGCTTGGAATGGCTAAGTTCAATCGGGCTTTGCACAAGGGTGTTGGAAGAAGATGGGTGTATACTGCGTCCTAGTGGTTGTGAGGAAAGGTCCCCAAGACGCTTCCTGAATCTCCTCCATCCCCAGGGAATAGCTCCAATGCTTGTCTCTGCTGCTGAGACCTCTCCCAATCAGAAGGGTGAAATTCATCTTGTTCATGTCCATTTCAGGCTTCTCCCCACAGGGCTGTGAACAGAAGCTGTGAAGACTTAAGAACATTGGAAAAGCACTGAGGCACTGCTCTGCCTGCAGACTCAGGCAGCCAGCATGGCACCCAGCACAACTGGCTGTGGCTGGGAAGTTTATCTTCACAATCCTAGTGGCTAAAACCTCTGTGAAGTGAGATTCTACAGCAGTAACTGGCACCCACCTAGGAAACATCCCCGCTCACTCCAAGCAAGTGGCATTTTCAAACCCAGAGAGGCTGTTTTAGGGTAGAGACCATCCCAGCCTGCCCTCCCCCAACATGCAACCCCCACCATCTTAGGGAACAGGTGGGGTGGCTGAGTTCCAGGCCAGCATCCAGTCCAGACGACGCTCTGCTGTTAGCTACACAGATGCATCTAAGGAGCCATGGGTGGTTTACAAGCCATGAGACGCTGAATCCGTTCTGTGCAGAGCCAACTTCCGAGTGACGTATAAACCACATTTGTTTCGGCCTTTAGAGAGCTGCTATGTCTAGGCTCCACGGGATCATCCAACCGCAGACTGCTGTGCCTGCTCCCCCAGTGTGCCTGCGTGACTAGCCAGGAGTGGGCTCCATGCTCCCTGAAGGCCAGGGTGGTGGGCCCTGCAGCGAAGCACAATGACAGGGGGAGCTGATCTATGCCCACCAGCACCTCTAAGGGGGCCGGGCACAATCCGGCCCCACCACCACCAGTTCCGAGTGGCAGGGCCCATTGGTCCCATGGCCACTGAAGTGCCACATTCTAAAAGCCAACAAGCCCCACCCCAAGGAGGGGTCTATTGATATCCACCCTTTGCATTGGACAGCCCCCACCTTCCCTCCCCACAGCAGGCTAACCCCCACTCCCAGCCCCCTTTCTCCCAGGCAGCACGCTTAGCCCCTGCCAGCCACTCTCTGAACAGCCCTGCTGCTGGGGTTTGTGCCAAGGAGCCCCTGCTCTCCCTCCCCCCAGATGTTAGGGCAGGGAGCAGGGGAGGTGGGGCAAAGAGAGAAGATCGGACAGGCTGCAGGTTGGCCCGGATTGCTGGCTGAGGCTAGTGTTAGCCCCCGGTCCATAGCCCCGCAGAATCCTCCTCTCCAAGCTGCAGAACTGGCCTTCCCCAGTGGAGCCAAACTCCCCAGAACCTGCCAGCATGGGAAGAGTTAATGGCATCTGCTGTGCATCCAGAGCAAACAAGCAGGGAGCCAAGGAAATGCCACGTGGAGACAGCAGCTGCCCATGCTGGCCCTCCAGGAGCAAACAGCCCTGCACCCCCCTTCAGCAGAGGTGGGCAGATGGAGACTTTCCCACCAGCTACAGAGTAAGAACCCTTCTCTGGGTGCAAAGTCCACACTCGGCAGGGACCAGCCCCTCTCCCACCATGCCTGAATCCAACGGGTCCCCTGCCTAATTATGCCAATTCCCAGCACTCGGCACAACTCCCCCTGGGACTCATTTGCACCACAGCATCCGAGCGGCACAATCTTTATTGCATTTATCCCAGCACAGCCTGTGGGGCGTGGCAGGGCAGGGCCGGGCTGGGGTACTGAGGCACGGCATGACAGACGGCTAAGGGTTAACCTGTCCTGCATCCTTGCTCGGTGAACACCCTCTCCACAATCTCTTCCTTTCCACACCCACCTGAAGAACAGCTGGTGAGCTGGGAGACTGAGCAGCATCACTCCAGAGTCCAAACAAGAGGCAATTCAGGGATCAGTAGGGCTGCCCCATAACTTCAGAGCCGGGTACGGAGCTTACCCAGATTCCTAACGCAAACCAAGTCTGAATACTACTTCAGCACAAAGCAGAGCTAACCAACTCCACCCGTCCCAGCACAGGGCAGCGCCAACCAACAGTATTAATGTGTGAGGCTGAGAATTGATCATGGTGAGTTTTAATAAAAGTCAGGGGCAGGGTACAGGCCATACCCAAAAACTCACAGCCTGTGACCTGTCTCTAGCTTTTCCTGACTAAATCTTAGTTGCTCCTGGCCTCTGCTCTGGAGGCAGGGACTGGCAGAGCACAGCATGCTGGGGCCTGTGGTCTCTGGAGGCAGCAGGAATCCCCTTCAATACAATCTGCTCTGTGAGTTGCCACCGCGGCCCCAACGGAGCGCAGTTTGGGCAGGGTGCCTTGGCTGGCCGCAGAGCTGACACAATCGGCCCCACACAGGATGGGGCTGGTGCGGGACTCCTACAAGGGCTTTAACAAGGTTGTCAGGCTGCAAATCGGCTGCACACAGGACCCACCATCCAGCTCTCCGCACGAAGGATCCAAGTTCACCACACAAAACCCATTCACAGGCCTTCCCATCTCTGGCAGTAGCCGCAGAGGCAGGACGGGAGATTTTCCCACAGGGCACTGGTACCAACATGCTTGCACAACGTGGCAGGTGACTGAGGAGTGAGCCAGTTACATGGCTCTGTCTGTACACAAACGGCCCCAGGAGCGGTCCTAACAAACAGCCCCCAGGAGGACAACAGAGCCAGCGGTCAAGGTACCAGCCTTGGACTCTAGAGACCCAGGTTCAATTCAGTGTTTAATCTGTAACGAAAGAGGTGCCGGAGACTGTGCCGTGGCCAAACCCGAAGTTAGGGGTTAGGCTACGGCTCAGCCCCGGCAAAAATTAAACCACAGACTTCCACTTCAGGTCTGCCTACGTTTAACATCCTGCCGCAGCATGTCAGTGTAGACACTCGCTACAAAGGGGTTCTCCCATCACTGCAATTAATCCTCCTACCTAAAAGGCAGCAGCTAAGTCAATGGAAGAACCCTTCTGTCTACATCAGGTTCAGGTTAGCATCGCCGTCTCTCTCCGGAGGGTGGATTTTTCACACCCCTGAGAAACACAGCTATGCTGATCTAAGTTTTCGGGGTAGAGCAGACCTTAGCCTCCTTGTGCCTCGGTTCCCCAAGCGACCACGGCAATTACAAGCACCTTTTCTCTCACAAGGGTGTGGGAGGATAAGCAGGGTGAAGGTTTTATGTGCAGGGAGCAAATAAACCCCTTCAATGGAGTCCCACTTTCCCAGGCCACCTATCTGCTCTGGCTGAGCCAGTGATGACTAACGTGTTTGCACACACAACAGCAGGGGAGATCCTGAACAGAAACTGAACTCTGCTCTGCCGGGGCCCTGTTCCTGCTGTGATTAAAACCGTGCTCACTGTACCCAGGTTTCAAGTGAGGCTGTGCTCCAAGAAGGGATCGGGAAGAGGGGGTGGCTGACAGTTAATCACCAGCGCCAGGCAAGTAACCGGATGTTTTTCTTTAACCACCAGCCCCAGCCTCAGTCCGGGTACCCAGTCAAGCCGGGCCCTTTCTGTCCAGCAGTCGGGAATGAGTAACGAGTGCTGCAGTGGATGCAAGAAGGGGAGAGGGTCCATCTCCCTCTCCCCTGGGGGCTCACGGGATTAGAGAGAGATGAAACACTGAGTCAGCAGCTTTTACCTGCACTGCTGGGGTAGGAGAATTTGCTTTTACACAACCTCTTTCCAGAGCCGAACCACAGACCCCTGTGGTCATTGCGAGCTGAGCTCTCCCACAGTCTCTCTAACCCAGGGGCCTGCAACCTGTGTCTCCGGAGCCACGTGCGGCTCTTTGACTGCCCCCCCCAGCAGATCAGGGCTCCAGACTCCCCACCACCACCACCACCAGGGGATCCTACAGGCAGCCCATGCCAGGCTCTGGGCTCCCCCCGCCACAGGGGGACACTTGGGTGGTCTGCTCCTGGCTCTGGGCTTCCCTGCCCCACCAGGGGACCCTATGGCAGACACCCAGGCCCAGCTCACCCCACCAGGAAATTACACCCATTGAAGTTCTCAAAATACTTGGTTATTAAAGGAATTTTTTTAAATGGCTCTTAGCTTCTGGGTTGCCAACCCCTGCTCTCACCAGAATAGACCAGATTCTTTGGCCCAAGACCACCATAATAAACTGGGCCTGTGTCCAGGAGAGGGGCCAGCTCAAGGGGTGTTTTCCTGAAAAGATTCTGTCTCCAGTAGGCACGCAGTAACAGGATTAAGTCCCTCCAGCCATTCTCCCCCCGCCACAGAACTAGCAGACTCGTTTCATGCACTTAACCTGGTACAGTTGTAACATATGCAGAACAAAGGCATAAACAGACTAACGTGGCTCTGATCCCATAGCAAACTGGGTGTGATCTACCTTACATAGGAAGACGGAGGAAGGAACCATTGCACTACCACAGGCCACCAGCTTCAGCCAGTGATCTGCACACAGGTCCCCACCGGCCAGGGCTGCACTGAATGTCTGCCTGGAATAAAATAATGCCACCGTGCGCCACAGCATCGGGCTTCACCTACGCGGAGGAGCCATTCTCCACCTGGCTGAGGCCACTGTATTCGTGACACTGGGTGATGTCCCACGGCTCCTCCAGCAGGTGCCTTCCAGGCCGGTGCACTGTCAACATCTGCTCGGTTGGAGAAAGTAGCTTTCCTCCTGCTATTCACGTTCACTGCAGTCACTGCTCATTAAGCTTTATGGTGCTGCAGCTACAGAGTAAATTGCCTGGGCAGGAAGGTCAGCTTAACGTACAAAGGCCCTCATTGACAATTCACTGCATCTAGCGATTGCGAGGTACAAACGATTAGAGCAGTGGGAGGTTCCCCTCAGCACCAGGGCAACCTCTGGTATTGACTGGACCACCTCCAGCTGGTTAAAATGGAGCACCTCCCATTTCCTCCCAAATCCTCTCCACAGCCCTTACCTCGGATGACTCCTCTTCCCCTCACGCCCATGCCATCGCTGAGCCGCACGCTGTTTCCTCCACGGCGTGCTGCTTCCGCTGAAGTAGGAATCTCTCTAACCAGCAGCAGTAGTAGGCTCTTATCTTAGCCAAAAAGCCTGATTGCAAAGTGCAGCACCGGCACCCGCTGGTCTCCTGCTTCGATAGCCAGCCATTCAGAGCAGTAATGAGCCAGCAGGCGCTCTGAGCGTCACTCCTATCCTAACAGCCCCTGAGATTTAAACATCCCTAGTCACTTTGCGGATCAACCCAGGGAGATTCGAGGCCAAAAGCCTGTGCCACTTGACTTCAAACAGTCCCTCCTAACGGGTAAGAGTAGGGCTTTTATCCACTATGTAGACTAGCCACAAGCGGGGACACGACACGTTATGTGTATTACGGTGACAATTAAGAACTACAGTCATGACCCTGGTGCAAGGCGCTATCTATGCACACACAGAACAAAACGGTCCCTGCTCCACAGCATGGACGATCCAAGCAGGTAATCTTAGCAAGCAAGCTACACCAGCTACACGAAAGCACCGGTGTTCCCCTAACTCCAGGCGTCTAGAAGAACTGGACACATTTTTCTTTTCAATGTTTGTTTCTTACTCCAGAAAATATAAATGGCTGACGGTGCTGCTCAGCCCATCATCAAGTTTTTGCCATGAAGCGTTACTACTGAAGGTGGGAGGAAGGATTTTTCGCTTGCCCTGTTCGCAAAGGGTGGGATTTTCAGTCATCTATTTGCTACCAATATTGCACATACACCCAGGGCCTGCCTTGCTAGCGGTGTCCTCTGCAGGGAGTCGTCTGTCTGAGACTCAGGTGTAGCAAGTGAAAAACACTAAAATGGCTAAATTAAAAAGAGAAAAAGCCGCCGCTTTTGGTGCTTATTACGTCAAAAGTGCCACCTTTCCTCAGCAACTTCAGTTGAAAGAAACAGGAGGAGTCGCACCCAGACCTCAGTCACTTCAAAATGTCTCGCTGGTGGGCATTACACCATTGTGAATCCAGAATAACTGGTCAGAATACAGCCCCAAGTTCTCTTTCATTAAAAGTAGCCACCCAGAGAACTCAGATTAAAGACGCATCTCGCTCCGGGTAATGAACAGGACCACAGAGGAGGGGAACCGATTTTTATTCTAAAGACTCTGAAGCTAGGTCTCTTTTGAAAACCACTTTTCAAAAACTTTAGACCTCCTTCGCCCTCCTAATCTTTTCCCACTGTCGTTCTGCTGGGGTAGCCACACCAAGCAAACGTCACTAATCAGCTTTCATCCGTGTGCTGCAAATTACTCAAAATACACGCAGCCTAATTCATCGCTGGTGTACTTTTGTTTAAGTCCGTGGAGTTGCACCAGGGATAGTCTGGGGCCATAGATTTAGCTCTCTGCTTTACGCAAATGAGTTTAAAATAAACTAACTGCCAAGCTGCTCATTCCAAGCGCCAGGTTAACACAAGGAGGATACGACCCCTCGGTTGGCAGGTTGTTGGGACCAAGAAGAGCCCACTCTTATCTGTACTTGGGTGTGTCAGAAAAAATTAGATCCTGGCAAAAGTGGAGTCAAGAAAGTTACTTGAACTCCTGGGAGCAAGAGGCATTGCAGAGAAATGCGAGAGGGTGAAGCCCTCCATACCACTCTCAGGGAGAAGCCCAAAGGCAGAAGGGGGCTGGAGCATCAAGGGTCTGTCACCCCAGGCAGAAACATGGATACTCAATGCCGGGGAAGAGATTAAAAAAACTACCACAGAAGGTCATTGGAGAAGGCACATTTTAAAAAGCCAGCTACCAGGCTAGACCACTATGTTACAGACCTATCTAAAACCAAGTAATGTGAATTGCACAGTTAGTTCTGCCACAGATAATTCTGTCTCTAATTAGTGGTCTGAGCAGCAGATCAGAGTAAAGTTGTGTTTCCAGAAACAGGATTCACGGTGCAAAGAACAGCACATATCCGCACAGGTAGTGAAAACTCATCGCTGAAATACAATTCAGAGGCATGTTGCAACCCAAAATGGGGAACAGTGGGCGCTGGGTCATACATGACATGAAAGAAGCCAGTTTGCAAGTGTTACTCTCAGCATAAATTGCCAGTTAAAGGCATTAATGCAGATTACAGAAGGAAGGTCTAATGACAATTATACAAGAGCAAAGAGCCAGATTGTTTGCTGGTGTTAACTCAGAGTAATTCTATTGACCTCAATGGAGCGGGGCTAGTTCACGCTGGCTGAGAATCTGACCCCAAGTTTTTTGGAGAATCTATGAATATACAAGCCAAGCGTCTGCAACAGTTTGGTCTGTAAAACAAACAAGGAGTCCTATGGCACCCTTAAAGATGAACACATTTATTTATTTATTTATCGCACAAGCTTTCATGGGAGATCTCGTGCGATAAATAAATGTGTTAGTATTTGAAAGTGCCACCAGACTCCTTGTTTGTTTTGCTGAACTAGACGAACACGGCCGCCCCTCTGGAGTTCGGTCTGTGACTCTAGGAACACAGGTGAACAGAACAGGAATTTCAAAATAAATACTGGCGCAAAGTACAACTGAACAGAGAGCCACATAAGCACCGCTGGCATATCCCGAATAACTAACGATATGACGCTTGTTTCATATAGTGGGCACAAGAGGAGCGCAGGTGAGAAAACCACACTGCAGGGTGACAAACGCCACGCTGCCAGTTTAGAACCGCAGAAAGTGGTGCCCTGGGACAGCTGTTGCACAGCTGTCTGCAGTGCGAGTGATCAAACAGCTGCACAATTGGGCTGCAAGAGGCGCAAAGCACAGAGTCCAAGGTGCTGTTTTGTAACGTGATCTCTTCATGCCTCCCAGTCCCTTACAGAACCCAGAGTGATGGCAGAAACACGGGAGCTATATGGAGTCCCACTCACACAGCGAGAAAACAAGAGCTAAACAGGGCACTCATACTGAGTGGTTTGTGCAGACAGACAGCTGGGCCAATAAAAGATATTACCTCGCCCACCTTCAGGATTCACAGCCATGCTGACACAGCTCAGCAAACCCAGCCCTGGCTTGTCATCATGAGCCACTCACCCCGCTGGGGAAAGGCGAAGCAGAACGGCACTGGGGGAAGTAATGAGGGAAAAGCTCCCACCACTGAACAGGGAGACCCAGTTCACCCAACAGGCAGAGGTGACTCTTGGGGTAGGCAAAGCAGGTGCCCGCCTAGGGCCCGCAGTAAGGGGGTCCTTCGCCTACCCCAAAAGCTGTGTCTGCCTCCCACCCTGCAGGACACATGGCAGAAAGCCAGAACCCAGGGCCTCCTGGGGTGGGGGTCAGGGCCCTCAGCGGGGTGCCAGGACCACGGGGATGTTTTGGGGCCCACAGGATGGTCAGGGCCAGCACTAAGGAGCCTATAGGGGGCCCCACAATGGGCCTTCGTCTAGGGCCACCTCTGTCTCCAGGCAAGCTCCTGTGGGTGGGAGGCTGTCCTCTTCCAAACCACGGCACAGCTGGGCCCAGTTTGAAAACCCAAATGCTAGCCATTGTAAAAGGGCTGCAAGAGATTTCGTGGAAGTTGATGGGAAGAAATAGGCTGAAAAAGACCTAAACCGTTGGAAGCTGTACTACAGCAGTTATTGTCAAGATTTCAGCAAGGAATCAAGCGGAGAAGCAGCCATTGAACGTGAAATATGGGTCCAATATGGCGCTTATTCTTTCAGGAACACCTGTAAACAGGGAAAGCCAGGAACTGCGCTAGCGGGCGTTTGCTAGGCAGAATCTGACAAGCAGAAACAGGAGACAGAGTGACCCAGCCTCATAACGACTTGGGAGAGTAATTGTAGATGGAGGGAGAGGAAACGCTCAAGAGGTGAGATTGCCACGTATGCTGATATTCAGTACAGAGGCCACCGTGCCACAATGTCATAGCAGGAGATCAGAAACAGCAGAGCCAGAGCCGTTCTAGTCTGTCTAGGCATGAATGCTGACATAAGGTACCCAAGTGTGAAATCTGCAATCAATATGGGAATGTGAACGCAGGAGAACCACCAAAAACACACAACTCCTGTGTCCAAAACAGTCCAAGCTCTAGCTGAATCGAACAGGGAAAGATGACCTGCTAGGCGACTTTTCAGACGGACCTGTTTTGCAACACGCCAAGTAGCGAGAGAACACACATTTTAAACGACAATAAGGAACTGGTAACAGCGAAAGATTAATGAGAAGCTCATTTTGACAGTTCTCCAATATGCTGTTGCCAGCAGGGTTGTCTAGCCCTTATACATGGGAGGGAGGACAAATAGCAAAGAACTCGGTAAAACCTTCAGGAGGTTCAGGGATCTATTTGTCAGGTATCACAACACAACACAGTTCAGGCACTTGTGGGACGAAAACCTTAGTGCTCACAACTAACGAGCTCTGAGGGTTGGGGACAATTAACCCTAGAAAGTCACAGGAGAGACACAGCAAAAGTCATGCGGTTACAGCAGCCCTACTGGAATTGCACATTCGCTCCCGCTCGCAAACATAAAGCCAGCCGGCAGCCTGCCAAGCACCAGTGATCCCAGCGCCCTAGGCACCACTCATGGGAGCCAGTCCTGAAGCAGGTATAAAAGAGCCAGAATGAAAGCAACAGGGACCCTGGTTCCGTGCCTTGAAGACACTCCGGATGCAGCTGACAGCCGTACACAGTCACCAACAACGAAATCACCATGGGACAGACCCTTGGGGGCGGGGGGAAGCTGGAGTCAGCAGAGATGTACCAATTTCCACCAGCAGATGATCTGGCCCCTCCGAGAAGCAAACAGGCTTCAGAAGACAGATCCCTCTCAATAGCCAAATATGCCACTGAAGAAGGAAGTATTCCAAGAACGAGTGTTTGTGGGATCAGAAAGTCCCTCGAGTTCCAGGGACAGCTGCTCTGGAGACGCGTCCAGCTAACGGCAGTCCAAGCCTCACCTTCCCAGGTAGTCTCCCCAGGCTAGAGATCGCCACCAGGGTGCTATTAATTAGCTGCATTCATTTATGGCTGTTGGATTTGGTTTTTTTAAAACAAGCAAAAGGAAATAAAAGGGGAAGATGTCACACCAGCTACCGGCATGATCAGATCCTGACCCCTGCCATGTGACAGGAGTGTTACCGCTTGGTAACCCTAAACCCCGTGGTATGATAAGAGCTGGGCATTCCCAATCTCTTACCATCCATCTGGCAAGGCCATACAGTCGTCAAGACCAGGAAAAAAATCCATTACTGCAATCTGAGGATGTAACAATATGCAGATGTAATGTGTCAAAAAGCACCACCCCCTCCTCTGGCTAAGACATTAAATATACAGAGAACCCGAGCCCAGCTTCCATTTAAGTCAGAAACGCTTTGCCTCAGCCTGGCAACGGGAAGAGACAGCCAATCTGATCACCCTAGTGTGCCGAAAGTAAGGTCCCAACTGCACACCTTCCATATAAAACCTCGTCAGCCCCGGCCAGCGACGTGTCCAAGACCCCTTAAGACGGGACACATCCAGGTAAGCAGCAGCCAGTACCGCGTTTAGTAAAGGATCACATAAATCCACAGACGAAAACAGACAGCGACTGGGAACAGCAGGACACTCTAGGAACTGGAGTCAAGCCAAGGGGGTCCAGTCCAAGCAAGGAAGAGACTGGGAGATGGGCAAGAGAGCACCGGAAGGGAGGTATTTCCCCAGCAACCCTTTAGGGGGAAAAAGCCTCCCGTTGACTTGAGTGGGGCAAACTCACGCTGTAAGTCACAAGGAGAGCCGCATTGGGTGGAAGCTGCTCTCCCCCTAACTCAGCTTCGACTTTCTCCTCACCCCATACAATAGCACAGCACTTTGCATCTCAATTCACCCAGGCACAGCCTCAGTACTGTCTGTTAGGGCAGTGGGACCTATAGCCCCATACTCTCCTGCACAGAGCATGCAGCCCGCAGCACAAGGCATACAGTCACCTCCCAATACCCCTCGTATTGAATAGGCTGTGTCTCTATGGCATTCCTACCCTGCTCCTCTGTATCCCCCATGCAGCTCCATCTCTACAGCCTCTCTCACCACCCCACATAGGACCCTCACCTTTGGCTCTATACCCCACCCCTCAGGAAATGGCATCTGACCCTACAGCCTAGCCCCGAGCGCTTCAGATCCACACAGGGCACACAGCCCCTCCTAGACTGCCAACAACCCCCAGCTACTACACCTCCCCAGCCCTCCATCAGTCCATCACTGCTATAGGACAGACAGACCATCTCCACATAGCCCCCTCCTGCCCATCTCCCTCCTGCCCACCTACAGCCCATACCTCTAGAAACCCCTCACCCTCTTGCAGGGCCCATCTCTAGCACCCCTGATGGAGAACTCAGACCTCCCCATCATCCTCTCCTCTAAGGGGCAATCCCCCCTGCCTAGGACACCTCCCCTCTGCAGACCCCCTCCCATATCTTCACCCCCAGGTCCCTGCATCCAACCCCCCTCCTCTATGGGACACCCCTTATGATCCCCACATCCAGCGCCCCTCCTCCATGGGACACCCCCTATGGTCCCTGCATCCAGCCCCCCTCCTCTATGGGACACCCTCTACGGTCCCCGCATGCAGTGCCCCTCCTCTATGGGACACCCCTTATGGTCCCCGCATCCAGCCCCCTCCTCTATGGGACACCCCCTATGGTCCCCGCATCCAGCCCCCCTCCTCTATGGGACACCCTCTACGGTCCCCGCATGCAGCGCCCCTCCTCTAGGGGACACCCCTTATGGTCCCTGCATCCAGCCCCCCAGGGGCGATCCCGGGACGCCGCGCGCTCCCGCGCCCCGTACCTCTTTGCAGGCGTGCAGCTGCGGCTCCTCGCCCCAGCTCCCCTGGATGGCAGCCCCGACCCAAAGCAGCAGGAGCAGGAAGCGGCAGCCCGCGGACGGACGCAACCCGCCGGCCCCGGCCATGGTGCAGCAGCGGCGGCAGGGCTCAGGTGCAGCCGGCGCGGCGCGGGGAGGCAGGAGCGGAGGACGCCTGAGCCCCGCCCCACACCTCGGCCCCAGCAACTGCCGCCGCGCGCACCTGGGCCGCGCACCTGCGGCTCGAAAGATGCGCCCCCGCTGCGCGTGCAAAGGCGGCTCGCGAGCACCGGCGCGGAGTGTGCACCACCCCGTCGTGCGTGCAAAGCCGGTTGAGTCCCACGCACCCCTGGGCACACTGAGCCCGGTTTTCTGCGCGCGCACCTCCTACTCTAGCCCCACTTATTTTTGCACGTGCATTTTCCCCCCCTTCAAATGGAGCCCCTGGGCCGTTTTTGCACTCAGGCCTGTGTCCTGCATCGCCGGTAGCCAGCAGGACCCCTCCGCTCCGCGTGGCCTGCTACGGCCCGGGCATCTTTGCTGCAGCATAAGCCACCCACCCCCTGCATTGCAACAGCGCTTTGGTTGGCCCACGGATTTGGGTGCGGCCCCTTGGGGAAGCAGGACCATGAGGGACCCATGTGCAATAAAACGAGCGGACGTTCCTCGGGGGCAAAATACCGAGGCAGATTTTCAAATAAATCCCATGCACGCTGATGTTTCGCGCAGTGGCCCTGCATCTTTCCCTACCCTGTTCCTGCAATGTGCTGACCCCGTGCAGTGCTCCCCACCCAGCCTGGCTCCACTGCCTTGAATTGCAGCATCCCCCCTTCTCCGTCCTGCTGCGCCCCCCCTCTTTCCTCCCCCTGGCCCTGCCACCGACCGCACCCGCGCTGCTATTTCCAGCCACCAGGGGGCGCGCAGGTTCCAGCGCTGGCTCCTAAGAACCCCCGGGGCCGTCGCCAGGCAACCGGCTCTCAAACAAATGCGCGCGCCGGGCGCTGCTTCTGCACCGCCACCCACCGCTTTGCAGCAGTCGGAGGATGCCGCCCACCAGGGACCCCTTCCCTTACCCGCGCTATGAAAACGAGGACACCTTCACGGGGCGGGCCAGGCTGAGCCAGGTAAGGGGAGTGCCCGGGGCAGCGCAGCCCTGTTCCTTGCAATTTATCCGATGAGCGGGTACCGGTGCATCCCTGCCTCGCCCGCGGCTGTTGGCCAAGCTCCGGTTAGTAATGCCACGGGGACCTTGGTCGCCCCAGAGCTCAATGTCAACTCCAATCCCAACTCCTTCGTGCATGGCCCCTGCTTCACACAGATGCCAAAATGCAGCCAGCTCTGGGCTGGAGCATGACAGCTGTTCAACAGAGCAGTGAGGGGTAGAGGCCGCTGATAGGAAGGGAAGGATTTAAAGTGAAGAGGGGGAACCCAGAATCCCTTTGTGAAAGTTGGAGCCATGGCTTCCCTTGTGTGTGGGTCTTTCACACAGCAACACAGGCCAGAAGATCAGGTAGCAGATGTAAAACCGGCACAGCCTGGCAGGGGTGCCAGGAGCAGAGGCACTGCCTGAAACGTGCAAATCAGCCGGGTGCCTTTAAAATAACCTTTTCAGTGTTTTAATACAGCTCAATCAATGTTTGTGATGTCCCTAGGGACAGAAATTAAGCTGCAGTCCGGATACAAGTGTGCAGAGCTTCTTTTCAGGGTCCACTGAGTTACCGGGTTTATTAGAAATACCTCCATGCCTCCGACAGCTAGACTAGACTGTGTCAATAAAGGAGCAAACAGAAAACCATCAAGAGACCCACCCTGTGTAAACAAGATGAGGGAGGCTGAATCTAGCAGAGGAGCAAGGAATCTGAGTAGGCTGAAAGCAACAGTGGGGTTTCTTCTGGTATTTAAACCGTGGTAGAGGTTTGCTTCGGGCGGTCACTGGAAAGGTCACTGGGCAGGAGGAACAGGAGTTATCCGATCGTTCTGCTGGGCAGTGGCTGTCAGTGCATATTATTCTTAGCCCCAGTCACGGAGCAGGACCCCAGTGCTCGAGGGGCTGCAGGAACACAGACAAGAGTCCCTGGCCCAAAAGAACTTGCATCCAAAGCTGAGGGCTCAGTTATGGGTCCTAACCCTCCAATGGAAAGCAGGGTTGCCCAGAGGCGTAATCATGAGAGGTAGGTTGGGCAAGCACCTCTTGTACTATCACACTGCTAGACAGTGGTCCCCTGCATGCCTCTGCTGGCCTGGGGGGAGGGGAAGCAGACAAACCCACTGTCAGCCCTGGGGTCCCATGTGCCTGCAGCCCAATCATGGTTCCCCTGGCACTGGGCTATCTTGGCCCTACGTACATACTCACCCTCCCTCGCCCTGGCATAGGCAGTAGTGCGTGTGTCCAGAAGTTTATTTATCACAGTGGTTCCCACACTGTGTTCCGTGGAACACTGCTGTTCCGCGTGGTATAAATAGGTGTTCCGTGAAAAAAGTTAGTAGATGATTTTCCTTCTTTCTTCCCTCTTTATTAATTATTATTATTATTGTGAAATAAAAGACATCCCCCCCAAAACTAACTCTTTAAAATCAACTTTTGAGCAATAAGTGCAGCAATTTTTCGGTATGAGCTCCTCCTCACCTGACCAGCATGTATGTGTTCCATCAATATATTCCAAGCCAAATTAGTTTGGGAAACGCTGATTTATCGCATGAGCTTTAGTGGGCACAATTCCACTTTGTCAGTCCATTTCACGGCATCTAATGAAGTGGGATTGTACCCATGAAAGCTCATGTGATAAATAAACTTGTCAGTCTTTAAAAGAGCCACAGGATTCCTTGTTTGGTCTGCTGAAATAGACTAACATGGCTCCCCTTCTGGAACTTGTGCCCAGAAGATGCCCTGGTGGCAAAGACTATCTACAGCTAGTTTTCAGAGCACAAGTGACGGACGGTTGGTTCTCTTCGTTCCAGACAGGCCCTTACTCTGAGCCCACCCACCTGGCCCAGCAGCAGGACCCCTGGAATCGCCTGCACCAAACACCCACCCTGTCTAGCACCAGGAAGGAAGTCTGGTACACAGAACCTGAGGTAGATCTCCGAGTGCCTTCCACCCACTCCACTCTGCCTCTTTCTGCTCCCTTCCATCTGGTTACCCGTCCACGAAGGAGCCAGCCTGAAATGGTCACAGAATTAGCAATGAAAGTTCCCCAGTGCAAACCCATTTTTTGCTCCCTTAGCTGCACTGGCCGTGCCAAGACCCGAACCATGCAAAGCCTTTCACCAGCAACTGCATTTCTTTCCTTTCTGTGTTTCGCTCACTCCTCTGGGCTTTGCTTTCTGTCCTCTGCATCCCAAGATGTGACCGCGCGCTGTCCCACACCCCAAACAGAAAAGAGGGAACTCAGAATAGCCATACCGTCCCTGTGCAGCATGCTGGACACCTCTCTGGACAAAAAATACTTTGCTTTGCTAGAGAACTTAAAATCAGATGCTCTCAAAGCACTTTGCAAATATTTACCACACTTTGCAGTCCCCTGGGCCGTGGGAGCTGGTGATATCAGCATTATGGGTTGGGAAATGGCGATGAAGAAAAGTGAAACAACTTGCCCAGGGTCACACGGCGAGTCTCTGGTGAATTGAGGGTAGGACTTAAGTGTTCCAGAGCACATGGCTCTAACCACTAGGCATGCTACCCTTCCAAAGCTGGGAGCACAGGTCAGGCGTCCTGGCTGTGCTCTAAGCAGTAGAACAACTGAAATCAATTCATCTTGGTGTAACTCCTCACAACAAGGGGCGCTGCATGTGAAGCCTGTGTAGGGAGGAGGGCGCCTTTACCAGATCTCCGTTTGTCGAGGCTGTTGCTGTAGCTAGTGATTCTCTACCCTTTGGTAGGTTCCCAGGGACAGCCTGGATTTCAAGATGACCTCTCTGTACAACCACCACAAGGAGCTGCTCAGGGACAAGAGTGAGATCGTCACCCATAAGGAGACCCTCTTTGATGACCACGGGTGAGCAGGAGCAAGTGGCCTTTTCCCATCTCAGGCAGGGCACGGCCTCCGCTGGAAGCAGTTTTTCGGTGACAGCGAATGCCCAGGTGTGCCTGCAGCTGGAAGGGCACCTGCGGCAATGGCTATCCAGCCTACATCCTGCAGAAAGTCCTCGCCTCTTGTCTGGTACATGGAGGAGCTTTAAGCACAGGTTTTCGTGCTGCAGGGTAATTCTGGGGAGGGAAGGCAGCAGCTCTCAAACTGATCCTGCCCCAGCTGACCACCTTCAGCCATGGTTCCCGACCTTTGCAGCCATCTGCTCCAATCAGCCAACTGTACCAGGCTGCACCCAGCATCTCCCACCCTCAGACTAGGGCTGTGCCCACTTGTCTGGGGTTTGGAGCCGTCCAGGCTCCTTTGCATCTTCGGGTGCACAGGAGCTGGCACAGCTGTGCGGTAGCTAAGAAAAGGGCTGGGGCAGAAGGTGACAGGCACAAAGTACCAATAAGGACATGCTGCAAGCGCATCACAGCCCTGGGAGCAATCACAGGACAGAGAAACCTACACAATGTGCTACGTGCAGCTCGTTTTGTGCCCCCGGTACCACGGCATTGGCTGGACAGGAGTGCAGGGGGTTTGAGTTTAATGTCTAGCTAGTTACTGTGAGAACAGCACTCCAGTGAGACGGGTTTGCAGCCTAGAACTGAAAACGCAAGACTCCCAGGACGGAAGAGCTGCTCTGTTTACATTGGGTTTGGGCCTTCGAGGATCTTGGGAGGACAGCTCCTTTGCACACTCTGCTGCCTGGCCTGGGGCTCCTGCAACATTTTTCCCCAGCAGGCTGTTTCCTAAGCTGAGAGCGGCCCTTACAGCAGCAAGTCACCTGGCCAGCATGTGCCTAGACACTAACCTCCTTCACCTCCTTTGCTGGGCCAGCAGAGAGGGCACTGCTGTTCTGAAAGGCCTCGATTGTTAGGCAGCACATTGACGGGTCTCCGCTAGGCACCAGCTGATCACGGGATGCCTGCTGCTTTTAGCTAATTCCACTAGAAATGCCTGTGCCTGGCGTGTGAACCAGCTGGAAGGATTCCCTCAGCAGCAGTGACCATTAGTGGGGGCTGGTGGCACCCTCATTCTGGGCTGGAGAACAGCTACCCACGCTGCAGAAAGGCTAATGGAGTCCCTGCTGAGGAGAACAAACAGAAACCTCAGCCTGAGCTTGCTTCCTAAGCCACCCACTGAGGCCCAGTTCCTCCACTTCCTCCTGTCTCTGCCTCCAGCCAGCCATACCCTTGTCTCCTACAGTGGGGAGTTAACAAGCTGAACTCGCCTTAGTATTCAAGGCAGCAGAATTTACTTAGTTTTTTCTGGGTTTGTAACTAGCAGGGTGCTCAGCGGTAGAGCCCTATGTCCAAGAGGGGCAATCACAGACCGTGGCCACAATGTTGCTGATAATTGTCAATTTCTCCCTTTTCCTAAAAATGGAGGAGGCAGAATCAGGATAATTTTGCTTCTGATGCAGAGATGCCAACTGTTGTGAATGTATTGTGAGTCCTGCAATATCTGGTATTTTTCTTCAAGCCCCAGCTCCTGGAGTCAGGGGATTATGTGAGACTTTCAGCTTTTTTTTTAATAAACGAAGTCCATTTCTAGCCCTACTGCCTGCAGAAAGGAGCTTGAAAATGTGACCTAAGCATGACCAGAAAGGCTCATGAAGCAGGAGATCAAGAAACCCGAAAGCATCACTGGTAAAGTTTTATGGTGGGGGGGGGGGGGGGAGATTTTTTACTTTTGAGCACTTGGGGCCGGTGATGAGCAGACAACCAATCAAGAGGCAATTAATACGGTGAGAGATGATCGTTTTATCGTTGCTATGTGCATTTTGCCACGGGAAGGGAAAAGGTCTGATAATGCATTTCCCATTTTAAAGCATTCAGCCCTGCACTCAGACACATAAGAAGTCGGTGTTTCCTTTGTTAGGATCGAATACTAAAGGGAGCCCGATCGCATGCACTAAACCCACTTGGGTGCTTCCCACTGTGATGATGTTCCCGAGGCACAACCAGAATCCAGGTGACATCTGCAGGGAGCGCAGACGCTGAAATTCTAATGTTTCTCCCTCCCCTCCTGCCTATTCCAGAATGCTGAAGGGTCTGGAGCCCGTGAAGGAATCCGAGCTGCCCCCAGTGGAGTGCCGTACGGCCAGGGGCCTGTCTGTGAGACACTGGGTCAGCCCAATGAAGGAATCGATCCACAGTATTGAAGGAGCCATTGGTAAGGGCAACAGACAGCTAGCTGCTTGGGTCTCTGTCTTAACAGATGTCAGCAAATAGGATGGGCTTCAACATGTGTTGCAGCTCCCCATGTCGATAGTCTGGGAAGGTGAGGGACCGGCTGGCGGGGCGGTAACTGCCCCCTTCGTGTGGGGCACTGGGCTCCTCCACTGTGTCAGACGCACTGCTTCTCTCACAGCCGCATGGGATCCTAGCTGTAGCGTGACTTTAGTTTGGGGTTGCCTGGGCTAATCCCATCACAGCTCCAGGACAACAGCTATTCTGCAAGGATTGGTGGCCGCCATTACTTACAGGCAGCACCCAAGGCCCCCAGAAATTAGGAAGCTGGCTGTCAGATGCACTGAGTACCCATTCAAGAGTCTCTGCCAAGGCCATTCAGTGAGCCTGTGTCAGAGCTGGGAGCACATGCTGCAACATGACCTCATGGATAGGGCAGTGACCTGGTCAGTGTCACCGACTGTGTGAGCTTGGGTGAATCATGGCATATCTCTGCCTCAGTTTTCCCATCTGTATAATGGGAATAATGCTGGTGCCCATCCTTTGAGATGTACTTAGCACTCTGCTGCCACCACACACTGGACATGAGTGAAGTATACTAGAACCAGAGCCCCCATTCACTCAAGCGTGAGGCACGGCCTGACGGCCATCTGCCAAGTGTGGTAGCAGTAATCACAACTCTTTCTCTTCCCCCAGAGTGCCCCCACACAGCTGCCACCAACAGTGGATACTCCCGCAAAGAGAATGGCAGCTTCTTCTCTCGATGATGGCTTTGCTGGGTTGGGCCTGACTACTACTCTGTTTCCACTTCCAATCTGAGTGAACCCTCTTTTGTCCGCTCTGCATGCTATTAAAACTCTCTGGCCAGCAATGGTCATCCAGAAAAACCCAGCCATGAAACAGAGATTTTAATTTCATTTCAACCTTATTTCCCTGTCCTGTTTGCTGCACTCATCCCTCCATGCAGGGTAACTGCACTGCTCCTTGCCTGTGGACCAGAAGACCTTGAGCTATACAGTTTCTCAATAGCAACTATTGATCTATGTTGGCTGTCAGCCCGGAGTGTATTATGCTACTTCTCCATCCTTAGTGTGGCTCCACCCACTCTGAACATAAGGCTAACATTCAATTGGCCTCTAATTCTGGGGGCCCAACCTGATGCTGAGCACCCCAAGTTCCCAATGAGGTCTGTCAGAGCATTGGGAACCACCCAGACCATCTGTTAGGCTGGGCTTCCAATAACCAGGATCCCTAAAATTAAAGGCCATTGTCCAGAAGCAGGGCTGCAGGCAAAGCATGGAGCTTCATTTGTTACAGAACACGGGGCATTCAGCAAGCTGAGAAGGCAGCAAATTCCACACGCTGACAAAGAAATGTTTTTCGCACAACAGATAATTAGCCGGTGGAACTGGCTGCCACTGGAAGTTGCTGAGGCCAAGAATTTGCAAAATTTAAAAGGGGCTGGGAACATTTTTAAGGCAACAAGACTATCCAGAGTAGCTATAATTCTACTCAATTCTGGCAGGGATATTAAATTCCTGGTGCAGGGCTCAAACCCATCTTTATTAGAGACAGGATGAGACCTAACGTGGGGCCAGATTATTCCTGTGCTAGGCACTGCCAGAGACAGGAGACTGGGTTATGTGGTGCTGTGTTCGATCCGCACTAGGGGTGCCAATGCTCCTGATGTTTGGAGATTGAAGCATCATGGACAGAAATCCAGCTCCCCGTATAAGGCGCTTTTTAAAAAACACTTGAGATGTTTGGTCTCTTTCGTGCGAGTGAATTCTCCTCTCAGCTCTGCCCTCTTGGGAAGAGTTGCTTTTCCCTGTCCAAACAGTGTTTGCAGCCATTGCCCAGCTTTCCCGTATGAGCCAGTGTGGGCTGGTCTGTATACAAAAGCTTGCTCTTGCATGACTAAATGGAATTAGTTACATTAGCACCTATGCCTAAACTTAATCCATTACATGACCAGGTTAAAATAACCCAGATTAACGACAGCATCAAGGGTTTCCACCTGTGCTATTAAATGCATTTATTTATACTGATGCAAAACCACCATGTGCAATCAGTACCATCCAGTCTCAGTGGGTATCCTTGAGTCAGGCTACCAGTGAAATGAGTTTGACGATCTCAACTCTGCATCTTTTTCTATCTGCCTGAACGCCTCCAGGGAACAGTTCTGAGTGGGAGCCATCAGTAAGAAAGGCATTTTGTCTGTTGCTGTGGATTGAGACAGATGATGCAGCTAGTGAGAGCTCAGGTACCTTTCACACTTGGAAGTTGGTACTGTAGCCCCTGCTTATATGATATGTAATTCACACCAGGGGCTGCTAATTTCCTCCTCCATTTCTGCCTCAAAGACGAAAGGCTCCAATACATCACTTTACCACAGGTGTGGATCTGCTCCTTAGTGTTTATTCTTTTGCACTCATTGTTATAACAGCGCTCTCTTAAGGGGCACAACAGGGAGAGAGCGCCACAGCTGCAATTTTAGGGTCACCACATGATTTTTCACTGTTTTGAAATCTGGAGTTTCCATTTTTTTAAAAAAAAGCCTCTTGGCAACAGACAAGCACAGCACCAGGAAGGACAGGCTGTGACCAGCCTTCCAGACAGCCGCTCCATCCAAACATTTACAGCCGGCAAAGGGCTGAACCTCTTTGCCCCCCATTCATTTGTGAGGCGTTAACCTCAAACTCCGGTCAGGGCTAACGCACAGCCACACCAGAGACTGGAGGGTTTCTGTCGGCTTAGGAGCGGCACGGCAGCCCCCTCGCAATGGTAGCCAAGCGGATGGACCCATTCGTCCGTTCACCTAGCTGTGTCTGCGCTGCGGGTTAGTGCTGCACAATTACAGTGCTGGGGGCGTTGATTTTGCACACCCCATGGCGCTGTAGCTTTGGACCAGACCGGGATGGCTGGACCCTGCTCCTCTTGGGTGACAAGCCCTGGGCAGCTTCCTTAGGCTCCTGTCAGGGAAGGGTATAAACCACAGACACCTTCCCCCAGATCCTGGCAGAAAATGGGGATCGGGGTGGGCCAGCCTGTGGAGCCAGCAGAGCGGCCAGGGTCCTAGCTGGGAGCTGCGACCAGCCTCTCCGCTCCCCCCAGTCCCTCTTAGGTCAGTGGAAGCACTCCTGGTGAGGACCTGTGCACCAATCCAAGGCAGTGTGGACATCAGCCATCACAGTAATTTACGTGGTGCTGTATGTGGACCTAACATAGGTCAACTTCTCTTTGTAGTGTAGACAAGGCCCCAGCTGCTGGTTCTGTCGCAATTTCCTTGGCAGTAGGCATTAATTTTTTCAGCCTGAAATTCCCCAGTCTGCCTGAGATGTGAGGTTTTGAGCAGGGGTCTCCTCAGGGGCGACATTGCCCCGAAGGAAGGTTCAGGGCCTGATCCAGTCCTGGGATAGTAAGGAGCTCTGGGTCAGGAGCAAAGAGATGGTGCCTGGGGGGGGAGGAGGGGGGCACCAGATCTCACTGAAACTTCCCATATAAAGGGGGTCACCACTAAAAAACTTCAATTACCACTGCAGGGTGGCTGGAAGCCTACTTCCTGCGTGAATCCCAGAGCCATTCACAAATGGGAGAGGAATACAGCTGCCCATCTTGCCTACAGGGCCTAGATGCTGGTGTGGGTTTCCCTCATTCCGTCCTCTTGAAACGCTTTCACTGTGGATAAACAGTTGAAGTTGTGTTCAACCACCCTGAGGACTTGCTCAGTGCTTTGGGCACCTATGTGGGACACCCCGGCACCAGGCCCCACGCTCCTAAACCATTTAATTAACCAGTGCCGAGTCTCAACATGCTCTAACACAGCCAAGGGCCAAATCCTGAGGGATGGGGTCACTGGATCAGGCCCCCTGGTATATTTGATGTCAGAATTACACCACTGTGATATTACTAGGGAGGCAGCCAGGACCAGGAGCTCAGAGAGGAAAGGAATTTAAGAGGTCACAGAAGGCAGCTGTCCAGGGTGAAGGCCCTCTCCAACCCGTGAGCTGATAGATTTCAGTGCCACTTTAACAACTTTTTTTTAAACAACTTCTACCCGCATCAAGGTTGAGGGGCAAGGGGGCTATTTTCTAAGTAAGCCAGTGCCAGACAGAACCTCCCATTATACAAGGCATTGATATATTTCTCCACCATCTTCCTGGAGCCTGTTTGCTCTGGCACACATTTTAGCTCTCCTCCCCACATGTGAAGTAAGACCACCCCACATTACCCCCAAGCTGTCTGCACTATGCTTTGCAAGCAACCACAGGGTACTCCTGAGCTCCCACCTCTCAAATGTGCTTTGAGTTGTGAGTTTCCACAACACACCCATGACCCCAACCAGTCACCTCAGGGCACATATGCCAAGCAGGATGGCACTCAGTGACCAAGCAAACATGTCCGCTTAACAATTGCCCTTGAAGGAACAGAAGGGCAGGGAAATAACAGAAGAAAGGCTGGCATCACTAAACTGGTTTTAAGAGAGCTGTAAGTTTTATTAAGAGCTATGAGCAATGACTACCTCCCCCCATCATTTCAGTTATTCATCAGCCTAGGATCAAGGGTGTTATTTCTTTTGGAACATTTGAAGCTACACCAGTCTCTGTGCAATTTTGGGAGCTGAACACCAAAGGCTATGTCTACACTTGCTAAAATTAGTTCAAATTAGCTAGGTGGAACTAACTAATTCAAACTAATTTTAGTCAATTTGAATGAGCTGAATTCGAACTAGCACGGCCACACTGGAATGTTAGTTCAAACTAAGCAAGCACTTGCTTAGTTTGAATTAGCGATCCCCATTCATTTCAATGGCCACTTAATTTGAACTAAGAAATTAGTTCTAATTAACATGGCCGTATTGGTTAATTCAAACTACTTAGTTCAAATTAACCCCTTAGTTCCAATACCCTATTTGAACTTTAGTTACAATTAAGGAAGCCCTTAATTCAAACTAAAGCCTAGTGTAGCCATGGCTTGAGTTAGTTTGAATTAAGCCTCCTTATTTTGAGCCAACTTGCCAGTGTAGACATAGCCAAAGAGTGCAAATAGGATTTGGCACCCACCAAGCGAAATTTTCACAGCTCAGCTTCACACTCGGCATTAAAGTAAGGGGCCAGAGCTTCTGTAGATTGCATGCTGAACCTTCCTGGAAATACTCCCACATTGGTGCTGAACACACAGAAGTTTCATTATGTTATTGGCCAAGTATCTTAAGACACACTTGTCTCAACATCACTGACAGAACCACACAGCTAAATTAACTCTGTAACACTCTCCCCCTGGCCACCCATGTCAGGAACAGTGTTTAAAGGCATTCACCTTTATTATGAGCTTGCCCCATCCCCTCCAAATGCCACTGTCCAGCAGGATGCCCCCCCCCCACCCCCCAGAGCACCATGCATTCCTTAGGGAGAAATTAACAATGCAGGCCAAGCATGGAATCCATAACCCTAAATGGGGCTGCTGGCCAGATGTAGCAGGTCTTCAGGACACCTTACTGTACTTTTATCAGAGTGGCCCAGATTAGAGCCCTGAACAGATACAAATATGTGGATCTGCTGGAATAAACTTTCAGCTGGGCTGGATGAAGGCCCCTTGGGACTGCCCATTCTTGTGGGCCCCCCCACCCCAATGGCATTCAGCTTGGGGGGCAGACTGGCTGGTGCTGAGGAAGGCACAGCCTAGCCAACCACCAGAAGGTGCCCTTGGACCACAGTCTGTAGCAGGGGCCTGCAACCTGCAGCTCCAAGCACTAGGCCCCACCCTGCCACATGGGGACCATGCAGCAGCCCGTGCCAGGCCCTGGGCTTCCCCCACCACCAAAAGGACAAGGGAGGAGAGGCTGCTCCTGGTTCCAGGTTCCCTCCCCATCCCACCATGAGACCCTCCAGCAGGTACCCTGGCCCAACTCCCCCCACCAGGAGGCTACACCCATTGCAGCTCTCAAAACACTTGGTTTCTGAAGGAATTTTTTAAAATAGCTCTTATGTTTCAGCATGCTGACCCCTAGTCTATGGCACTCCTGGGCTTGCTGGTCTGGACACCAACCAGCCCAGAAGTAGGACATACAAGCCTATGGTGATTAGCAGCAAAATGCTACTCAGCCAGGACTAGCCTTTTGGGGGGCCATCCTCCCTTTAGGCCAGAGCCTGGGGTTGCACCCCTAAAGCCACTGCCTTAATCCAGCCCAATCACCTGACCTGCAATCCACCCTCCCTCTTTCAGATTTACATCCACCTGCACATCAGCTGTTTTGGAACCAGCAGCCCTCCACCTCCACCCCAAAGAGTTGAGTCCCACCCTGCCAGCAGCCCCACCACCGTGACTACCCCACGGCGAGCTGCAAGACAGCCGCTGATCCCTGCACAAATGGGCAGCCGTCAATACACAGCAGAGACCAGCTGATTCACAGGATCCAGCCCACAGGGCTCCCCAGCTGCCCGGCCTGTGCAGCCCCTGCTACAGAACCCCAGGCGGCGGGACGCTGCCCAACATCCCTCCTAGCGGAGACTCAGGACCCTCCAGGAGACACAGCGCCGGCAGCTGGCCCGGCCCAGCTCAGATCAGAATCGCCTTGCTACTCACAGGCCGGGGGCCCGGAACCAAGCGGCCCCGCCCCGCGGCCTCATCTATCTGATCGACTCATCATCTCTGAGCGCCGGCCAGGCCGGCGGCTGCGGCCCCTGGTCTCTGCTCCCGCACAGCGCCCGCGGGCTTCGCGGGAGGGGTCTTCTCATCTCGGGCCGGGCGGCCGCGCCCCGGCCCGATCGAATAAGATCAATGTGTAGCTGGAATCGAACGCAGCAGGGCCCCACGCGCGC
>ML686027.1:678234-693926 GCA_007922175.1 Pelusios castaneus | reverse complement strand
CACACAGCCCGCACGCGCCCCCCGGATCTGCATTCGTCCCACGCGCACACCCCCCCACCCCGCATGCGCCCCTCGGGCCTGGCTGCACGCGCACCCCACTCATCCTCCATTCATGCCCTTGCTGCGCCTCGCACGCGCCTGCGCTCTCCCTTTTATAGCGCCGAGGCCCGCACTGCATCCTGGGAGCAGCTTCCACCAAACAAGCCTTGGCTGTAGCCTTCCTCGAGCGCCGTCGCTCGGTGGAAGGACTCCAGGGCACCCTGCTTTCCGGGCGGCTGCTGTGCGGCTCCAAGGCTTCTCCCTAAGGAGGTAGCTTTCAAACTACGGGTCTGGACTCAGCCCTGGGTTGCAGACCCTCAGGCACTGGGTCGCGGCACCTGCTGCTGTTGCTGACAAAAGACAACCCCCCCCCACTATAAGGCATTTAATTTCCCCCCATTCTGTAAATTCCCCATCTTCAAAGCATCTGACAAAGTGGGATTTTCTCCCATGAACGCTCCTGCGATAAAGAAATCTTAGTCTTTAAAAGTGCCACAGGACTCCTTGTTTATTTTGCTCAAAGATGTAATTGTTGGGTTGAGGGCATAAACGATTTTGTTCAACTGGATCCCAAGGGGAAAAGTTTGAAAACCACTGCCCTAAGTACCTGCTGGAAGGCTGACCAGGTAGGGAATGGGAAAAAATCAGGATGGGGAGAGGTAACCAGCAACCTTATGAGACAAAGCCCCAAGTGTCAGGACTGTCCGTATAAAACTGACCAGCTCCAAAGGGGTAGCCATGTTAGTCTAGTTCAGCAAAACACACAAGTGGGATTTTCTTCCACAAAAGCTCATGCGATAAATAAATTTGTTAGACTTTAAAAATGCCACAGAACTCCTTGTTTGTTTTCCTATAAAATAGGACCTCTAGTCAAGCTAGAAGCAGGGCAGGGTGAGATGGATTCAGAAAATCTCCAGGAAACACGCAGACACTGCAAAATTATTTATTTTAGTTTAGTTTATAAACAGATTAGCTGAAAAACAGTATTTTTGACTGAAGGGAGTTTTAAAGAGCTCACTGGATCACCCACCCTGCAGCAATTGTTCTTTAAGAACAGGGAAGTAAATCTAACACTTTCTTAGCATCAACTCCAAATCAGAAAGTGGTCCAAGTCCACAGTGGCTAAGTCTATAGTGATGGTGGCAATGCGATCTTCTCCGTTTGAGTGGTCTGTGTAGACACACTCAATCGATCTGGAATTCGCCCTAGCAACTCCAGCCCCGGAACTGGAGTATGGGTAAACTGACTGGAAGGCATTTTTGGTTGGCTTAGCATAGTGTGTAAGGGGTAAGTCGTTGGGAGATTTGCAAGGTATTTTATGTACCTTGCGTATCTCCTGTCGACTGCTGTTGAAAAGTGCGTCAAGTATAGACTAGGGCAGTGGCTGGGGCAGCTCCATAAGGTGAAAGCATCTTGTTTTAGAAGCACTGTCAGTTACTCCCTCACTGCAAGAAAATGAAGCTACACAAATGGGAGGTAGATTAGGGCCCAGATCTATGTGTATGCAGGAAGGCAAGGGAAAAAGTCCCCTATCAGTTTTCTGGCTCTAAATATTCTACTATTTTCCATGTAGGGAGTGGATTTTTTTCCCCTCTATATTTTTCTGTGATGTGTATTACAATTTAATCAATGTATGCTGCCCTCTTAATTTACTTGGTTCACAGCTTCTAGATTGTCTGTGATTTCTGGTTTTGCCTATGTAGACTATCTCACACAGCCCCAATTTAGTATAATTCAGTACTATCATCAGTCATGCCCGGCTGTGCAGACCAGGATAAACTGCCATAACATGCTAACTCACTGCCATGCTGTAGGACTGGGAACATTAGTTTAGCTAGCATAGAAAGGACATCATCATCTGGACTCCTAGGGGCTGTAACCTTTGGGTCTAATTTTGGTGGTTGGGTGTGGTGTGCGGAAGGAGGTTCAGGCAGGATATTCTGCTGGTCCCTTCTGAACTTAAACTCTATGATGTAAGTCTTAAAACATGGTTGAATGAAATTCTGCATCTGTTCAATTGCATGGTCAGACCATGCCCAAATTCTGTCCTACAGCACCCTTTGCTATAAGGCTTAATCTAGCCAATAACCAGACTGGGGGTGGAGATGTGATTTCCAGGATCTGCCACAACAGTCAGTTTAAACTCCAGTTGAGGTGAGGGCTGGAATTCTCTCTAGAAGATCAAAACAGTAGATTAAGCTAGCACATTCATTCCCCAGGGGGCAAAGTCAGAGACCCAGAAAGGGTAAAGTGAAAGGAAGGACAGTCCAGTAGATATGGTGTTGGTGTGCAACTCAGAAGATGCAAGTTCAGATCCCATCTCTGCCCCAGTCTTCTTGTATGACTTGGGCTAGTGACTAAGTCATGGTGTACCTCAGCACCCTCTCTGTGCAATGGGAGTTGTAGAGAATAAGTGTGTGGGATGGCCAGATACTAGGATCCAGGGGTGCTAGAAGAATGTAATAGGGATGTTATACCCTCTTTAACTTTCACCCAGTCTCACAGAATGCCAATTTCAATGTCTGATACTCTCCCCTCAACACATCTGAATCCATGCCCAGATCTCCAAGAGTCCCCATGCACAAAGGCCCCAATTTCAACTGGGTTCTCATAATGGCCGTTGTGGGAAAGAAGTCTCAAAATCTCATGTACTGGGCTCCATCCACACACAACCTTTCGTGGCTGCTACATTAATTCCCTGCCATCACACACTTGGAGAATGTTTCACAGTGTAGTGTTGGCCCATTAATTGATGGGCACATTAATTGAATAGCCGCTTTTTAAATGTCACTAGGCTTAAAAGGTGATATAACAAAGCTGAAACAAACTCTGCATTCTGAATAGTTCTGGAACTCCACTGCTCTGGAAACAAGAGACAGATAAGAGTGTGTGACACCAAACTCCTCCCAGCTCCTTGTAGCAAGTGGTTAACCAGACCTATTCACATCCCTGCCAACCCTAGTGAAACAGGTGCACAAAAAAGATAGCACATAAAACACTCCATATACTATTGAGACCTGATCCAAAGCCAACTCCAGGCAAGAGAAAGACTCCTAATGACTCCAGTGAGCCCTTAGAAAAGCAAATGGAGGGGGGAAGGGAATACCTCAGCCCTTCCCAAATGAAAATGGACAGTCAGTAGGGAAAAGTTTTTAATTCAGGATTTTATAAACAATGGAGAATTTTAAAAAACTAAGCTACAAAAAAAGCAGTTGAGTGATCGCCTCACTGCAGCTACTGTAGGGGATTGATTCCTACATTTCAGTTTGGGTATGTAGAAACTGGAGAGAACAGCTCAACAGAGGTGACAAACTGAGAAGACAGGCCCATTAGAAATAGAAATAAAATACAGAATAAAATCAATATAGGAAGCTTTTGCCTTTAACAGTCTATACACTTTCCAAATATACAAGTCATGAAGTGTGGCTAAGGTATTATCTTCTCTATTAAGTTATAGATACATAGCATCCCTACCCCCTCCCTCCTTAGTGTAAACATCAACGCTTGCATCAGCTTTGAAACAACTCATCCTTGACATGATTCAAGGAGAAGGATGACATCATTCAAAGAGAAGTACAGTATTTCAGGGTCCCAGATGAGCAGCACTTTTCTAACCACCTCCATCTCATTCATAGGAAGTGAAGTCCTAGGTTCACATCAATGACACACACTGTTATCACTAACAGTGATTTGCTGCCCCTTGAATCCAGATTCACTTTCTGGTCAAAAGCCTTCTTGCATGAATACAAAAGGCAGTCTTCAAGACCATGTTAGATAGGTTTCACTTTGTTATCTATTGAAGAGTTTCAGCTGAGGTCTGTGCTTTTAGGATATCATCGCTCTGGTCTTAGCCCCCAAAACACACAGCTCTAACACAAGAGTGTCGTTACGTTCAATTTATCTCCCACCCCGCTGTCCTTTACTATACTTATTATGACTTAAGGAAATCCCCTCTAAAATAGCTTAAATTCAGTCTATTCCCATGAATGTTCTACCAAACTTTATCCATTTTTGTTAGGCCCAAATAATTAAACATGAAATAATATGCAAGGTTTTCCTTAAGCAAATGTTATAGGGCAGAGGGTTTGATCTGTGTACATCCATATATTATGTGATCTTTGCTGATTACTTTATAAAGGGATAGGAAAATAAAACAACAGCTTCTGGAAACAGCTTGCTAAAAGTCCAGCGAACTTGGAGTCACTGTGCAGAGCAGGGAGCTGCTCTCTTGGTTTGGAAAAGGCTTGATAGTGAGAGCATTTCCACTTGGCATCGCCAGACTGTGCTGTCCATTCCTTTTAAGAGATTAAATATCGACCTCTCTCTCTAGCCCACGTAAATCCTCCTTTTCAGCAGTTTCTCCCAAACAGGTTAGTGCGTCTGAAGCCTTGAGATTCATTTTATGAACAGAACATAAAAAGCCATCACTATGCAGGCTATAGCCACTGCTGCATGAAGTCTGCTGCCGATCACTGCAGCTGAAAGACAAAATTAAGAGATTCAGCATTTTCAGCAAGCATTTCATCAAGATGACACTTGTTCAGGCTCATAACACCTATGGGTTGCATGTAAGCATCCGACCCCCATTACTGGTGGTTGTGGGAAGGAAAGGTTGAGCAGCTGCCTCCCCCCAAAGAAGAAAGTTACACAATGAGTCAGGAACAAAACTAGTAGCGGGGCCCTGGTGTCCATCCCTCGCTGCAGCCACAGGGCAGGTTTCAAAGAGCCCCACGCTCTCTACACAAGGAGCTTTGCAATGCTGAAAGCCCCCCGGGATCCTGGCCTTACCTTTATAGAACACGCCCCAGACCCCGCGCTTCTCCGACAGCAGCCAGGCCTTGAGCCGCGGCACCTTGCGGAAGTAGGCGCAGGTACAGACAAAGAGCAGCCCGAACACCAGCAGCCCGTCCAGCGAGTAGGCTGCAAGGCAAGGAGAGGCCGAGCGGCGGGTCACCGGCTGCACCCGCCTCCTCCGGGCCTAGGTCCCCTCCCCCAGTGCCACCCGCCTCCCCGCGCCCGGGTTCCCTCTACCGCTGCCACCCGCCTCGCCCAGGCCTCCCCACCCGAACCGCGGGCCGCTGGAGGGGGAGGGGCGAGCACGGCCCAGCGCCGCCAGCCACAGAGCCCGCCCGGCCTGAGACCCCCTTCGGGCAGCCCCTCACCGTTGGTCATGGCGGCGGCGCCGGGAGGGGGAGGGGCGCGGCCGCTCCGGACTCTCGGGCGACTCCCGTCACCGGCGGCTCATCTAGCGCGCGGCCGGGCGCCCTCTGCGCACGCGCCGGGAGCAGCCAACCCGCAGCCAACGCGACAAGGTGGAAGCGCCAGGCAGAGCCAGCCGAGCGCAGAGGCCGCTAGCCAGGCGCCGCCAGTCGACGGCCGAGCGGCCAGGCGATTCCAATCGAACATTAGCGCAACAAGGCCGCCTCAATCGAGCGCCGATTGGAGACTCCGATTATTAGCTATGCTTATTATTGGTTTCACATCCACCAGCACTGGAGGCCCCAGCTGAGATCAAGGCCGCACTGTGCCAGCGTGCCCCAAAGGCAGGCACTGAGTGGGAGAGGAAACTGAGAAATAACTGATTAAAAGATAAAGAAGGAGTCCGGTGGCACTTTTAAAGACTAACACATTTATTTATCGCACAAGCTTTTGTGGGAGAAAATCCCACTTCGTCAGATGCTTGAAGATTAAAAGTTAAGAAACAAAGAGTAGGAGAGTTTTCACAATGCAGAGAAGTAAATGGCAGGGTTCCCCAAGGATCTGTACTGGGACCAGTGCCATTCACCATATTCATATGTGATTTAGAAAAGGGTTACAAAGTGATTGCACAAAAGTGGGTAACCGGGCGAGAACATGATAGGTGGAATTCCAGGTTGATAAGTGCATAGTAATGCACAATGGAAAACATAATCCCAAATATACATAAAAAAATGATGAGGTCTAAATAAGCTATAAGGAGGTATAAGCTTTACCTACTAGAAAAGATGAATCCCTGTTGTCTGCTGTGGCCCTCATTACTGGATATACCCGGTGATGCGGGGTCAGCTGTAACAATCATTTTATGACAAAAATGCTTTCTTCACTTCTCAAACAGTTACACATCTGTAGTAAATTTGAAGTGACATGCCATGAATAGGTAGAGTCCTTACCTCCATAACCCATGATATCTGCCCCACTTACCTCCTAAACAAGATAAATCCCTGTTGTCTGCTGTGGCCCTCACTCCTGGATGTTTCCAGTGATGCGGGATCAGCTGTAACAATAATATTTTTACACAGCATTATTTGTAATCAATACACTGGGACAGATATGACGGGTTCTGGAAATATTCCTTGTAGACCAGTGAAAATCTGTTCTTCACTTCTCAACGGGTTCGACAGGTGTACTGAATTTGCACTGACATGCTATAAGGAGGTATAAGCCTTACCTACTAAAAAAGAAGAATCCCTGTTGTCTGCTGTGGCCCTCCTTTCTGGATATACCCGGTGATGCGGGGTCAGCTGTAACAATAATTTTATGACATAACGTTATGTATAATCAATCTAGTGGGGCAGATTTCATGGGTTATGAAATATTCCTTACGGACAAATTAAAAATGTTTTCTTCACTTCTCAACAGGTTACTTAACTGTATAAAATTTGCAGTGAGATGCTTATAATAGGTAGAGTCCTTACCTCCTGAACAAGATAAATCCCTGTTGTCTGCTGTGGCCCTCATTTCTGGATGTACCTGGTGATGTGGGATCAACTGTAACAATTATTTGATGACACAACATTATTTTTAATAAATCTAGCGGGTCAGATTTCATGGTTCCTGGAAACATTAACTCTGAAGAAGGAAAAAATGATTTCTGCATTCACACAGAGTAAGTAGATATAAACCATCGAGTTGGGCAGATTTCATATGTTCTGGACATCTTCCTTCTAGGCAATTAATAAAGCTTCCTTCACGTCTCAAGAGGTTACTCAGGTGTATTATATTTGCAGTGACATGCCATAAATAGGTAGAGTCCTTACCTCCTGAAGAAGATAAATCCCTGTTGTCTTCTGTGGCCCTCACTTCTGGATGTTTCTGGTAATGCGGGGTCAGCTGTAACAATCATTTTGCGACACAACATTATTTTTAATCTATCTAATGGGGCAGGTTTCATGGTACCACCTGCCACCCAGTACCCAGAAACACAGGCCAGCAGCAGACGTGATAGCTACGTGTTCATGTTTTTTTCAAACTATAGTACGGCCCCCCAACAGTCTGAGGGACCGTGAACTGGCCCCCTGTTTAAAAAGTTTGAGGGCCCCTGCCCTAAGACTCCTCTGGAAATTCCAGCCCTAGTGTTTGTAACAGGCCAGAAATGTGCTCCCAACCTGGTAAACCTGCATCTCTCTGCACAACAGTTCAGATCTGCAGGTAAACAGGATGGGGATTTTAGCCTCCGGCTTAAATGGCCCAAGGCACTTAGGGTGCTGGTCACATGATTCTGGTCCCTCCTCCCACCCCAGGATTAACCCCAGGGCTTAATGGATTTTGTGAAGAGCTTGCTAATAGGAGTAGGGTGTATTCAGAGTCATTTTCACTGTCTCCTCAGCAAGAGGGTGAACAAACAAGGCCAACAGGGCTTTTACCCTGGTCTGCCAGGGGCTTTCCCTGCCCTGCAGAGTCCTACAGCGTTTCTGGAACTCAGTGTTAGGTTCTCTGGGGCTCAGCAAGTTCGTCAGGTACGTGAGCTTCAGTGACAGGGCAGAAGGAAGGCAGGGAGCGAGAGAGAGAGAAGAAAAGTTAAAGAGCAGAAGGGAGTGAAAAAGAGAGAAGAGAAGAGTCCATCAAGAACCATTTCCCCCATCAGCGGCATGGGTCTGTCCCAGAGTAAGAGGGTGAGTAGCTCTCCTGTCAGTGTGGGTGGATGGGGAAGGGTGTGCACGGCTGTCACTGGACAGAGCTGAGCTCTGGGGAAGAGATCAGGAAATGATCATGTGCCCCTATTTTGTGGTGGGCCATGCCATGGAGTGAACTTGCACTCCCTCTTCCCCCCCCCCCCCCTCTCCCACTCTTCCCTCCACCCCCACCCTGTCCTCAGCTGTAGAACAGATCTGAAGCTGCTCCCTAGCGTTTGCCTAAATGATGCTCTCAGCACTAAGGATTAAGCCCTGACTGTACAGAAGACCCACAGAGAGGGTGCAGGCAATGCATGGGTTGGGGGAGGCCATCTAATTCAACCCCCTGCTCATAGCAGGACCAACCCCAACTAAATCATCACAGCCAAGGGTTGTCAAGCTGGGTCTTACAAATCTCTAAGGATGGAGATTCTATCACCTCCCTAGGTAACTCGTTCCAGGGCTTTCCCACCTTCCTAGTGAAAAAGGTTTTCCTAATATCCACCCTAGATCTCCCCCACTGCAACTTGAGACAATTGCTCTTACTTTTATCCTCTGCCACCATTGAGAACAGCCTAGCTCCCTCCTGCCTAGATCCACCTTCTGGTAGTTGAAGGCTACTATTGAACCCCCCTCACCCTTCTGCAGACTTAACAAGCCCTGTTCCCTTAGCCTCTCCTCATAAGTCATGTGCTCCAGCCTCTAATCATTTTTGTTGTCCTCTGCTGGACCCTCTCCAATTTACCCACAGCCTTTCCGTAGTGGGGGCCCAAAACTGGACACAGCACTCCAGATGTGGCCTCATCAGTGCTAAATAGAAGGGAATAATGACTTCCCTTGATCTGCTGGCAATGCCCCACTAATGCAGCCCAATATGTTGTTAGCCTTCTTGGCAATAAGGGCACACAGCTGACTCATATCCAACTGCTTGTTCACTGGAACCCTCAGGGCCTTTTCTACAGAACTGCTGCCTGGCCAGTTGGTCCCCAGTCTGTAGCAGTGCATGGGATTCTTCCATCCCAAGTACAGGACTCCGCACTTGTACCTGATGAACCTCATTTGATTTCTTTTGTTCCAATCCTCCAATTTGTCTAGATCACTTCGTATCTTAGCCTCACCCTCCAGTATATCTACCACTCCCCCCAGCTCAGTGTCATCAGTGAACTTCCTGAGGCTGCAATCCACCCCATCTGCCAGATGTTGAACAAAACTTAGCCTCAGGACCAATCACAGTGACACTTCACTTGATACGAGCTGCCAACTAGACACTGAGCTGTTGATCATTATCTAGTCTGCTTTCTGATTATTAGTCTGATTATCTAGTCTACTTTCCATCCACTCATCCAACCTACACTTCTTTAACTTGCTGGCAAAAATACTGTGGGAGACCATATCAAAAGCTTTTCTGAAGTCATGATATATCTTGTCCACTGCTTTCTCCACACCCACAGAGCCACTCATGTCATCATAGAAGGCAATCAAGTTGGTCAGGTATGACTTACCCTTGGTGAATCCATGTTAACTGTTCCTGATCACTTCCTCTCCTTCAAGTGCTTCAAAACAAATTCTTTTAATTCCTTGATTCCATGATTTTCCCAGGGACTGAGGTGAGGCTGACTGATCTGTAGTTCCCCAGTTTCCCATTTCTGAAGATAGCCACTATATTTACTTTTTTCCAATCATCCGGGACCTCCCCTAATCACCACAAGTTTTCAAAGACAATGGCCTATAGCTCTGCAATCACATCAGCCAATTCCCTCAGCACCCTTGGATGCATTACATCTGTAGAGCCCTGCAAATCCGTGGATATCCGCATTATATCCGCAGATACCCGCATCCGCGGATACAATGCGGATATCCGCAGACCATTTCTTGCAGATGCAGATTGGATATGGAGCCACATATTTTTATCTGTACAGGGCTAGAGCCCTGCAAATACGCCGATATCTGCAGACCATTTCTTGCAGATGCAGATCGGATATGGATCCACATATTTGTATCCGCGCAGGGCTCTAAACATCTGGCCTCATGGACTTGTGCACATCCAACCTTCTCCTTCAGCACTGACAGCTGCTCACCTCCTCCTCATACTGTGCTGCTCAGTGCAGTAGTCTGGGAGCTGACCTTGTCTGTGAAGACAGAGGCAAAAAATGCATTGAGTACTTCAGCTTTTTCCACACAATTTGTCACTAGGCTGCCTCCCCCATCCTGTAAGGGGCTCACAGTTTCCCTGACCTTCTTCTTGTTGCTAATATACCTGTAGAAACCCTTCTTGTTACCTTGTTAGCTGCAACTCCAATTGCATAAATAATAGCTAATAGAATGATTGTTGATTCATAGAAGATTAGAGTTAGAAGGGGCCTCTAAGGACCTCTGCAGCTGGTGGATGAGTTACCCAGTCAGAACAGGGCCTGAACTAATAACTTGCAGTTAAAGACCCCCAAACTTGGAGAGTTCAGAGTCAGACCAGATTTTTACAGTCTGTGTCCCCTGCTAAGATCTCCTGGGGCTTAGAGCATGGCATGGTTGACCCCAATACAGCCTCTTGTGCCACATTAGGAGGAAAATGCCAAGGTTTTATGGAGCACTGTGCTCTGGAAGATTGCAGTGTCGCTATCAATACCCTTGGGTTACACCTGGGGAAATGGGTCCAGAGAAGGAAGGGACTCACCCCAATTCATGCAGCAGGTTAATTGCAGAGCCTGGAATAGAATTGGGCCGAAGAAGCGCCCACTCAGGCTTGTGTATCCCTTGCCTTGCTTCAGGAACACATTTATATTTCATGCACTTTCTTGTCTTGTCTCTGAACCCAAACCTCTCATTTTCCAGGGTGAGTGCAGAGTCCAGAAGAGCAGCATGACCACAGGTAGGAGTCCTGTCTCCTGGAGGAGAAAGCAGACTGATGTGAGGAGGCCAAGCTGCCCAAGGGATGAGAACCCAAGAGAGCCAACGGTTTTGGGGATGGGACTGAGTGAGAAGTGGATTAGATTGCTCGTGGTCCACTGCCCATGACCGTTCCCATTCTGTGGTGAAGCTGCAGGGTTCCAGCTGAGAGTGGTCCCTGTGGGTCACCTTTTCAAATGGACTGCTGATTGTTCAGATCATTGGCTGGAAGGTGAAAAGCCCTCTGTCCCTCCAGCTATCTAGTCTGCTCTGGATGAAGACTGTAGAAAGTGACTAGTGATTTTGGGGGTCCACCTTGAGCCACTCTACAAGGACCTGAATTTCAGAGGGTGGGTGCTTAGTGACTCAAGCTGGGCACCCCAAAAACAGAGGCATCCCAAATCACAAGGCACTTCTGAAAAACATTGGTCCTGGTTTCTCCATATTGGCTAGATATGACAGGATAAAGAGACCATATCAGGATATATTTGCACACAGGTCAATGGTACAGTCCCAGTTTTCCTGTGAATACCACAAGCTACACAGCTTTGTTAGACACACCTCACTTATCTATCTCAAATATCCTGAGCTCACAGAGTTAGGAGCCATTAATATTCAAAACAAGTGCTCCCGGCAGCAAAGGCAATTACAGACCGCTTAACCTTTATTTCAGTGTCATGCGCTGGCTGAAACATTAAGTTAGAAATAGAATGTTAAAACAACAAGCTGGTCATGATACAAGAGGGTCAAACCAACCCAGCGTCTACAAAGGAAATCCATGCTTTGCTAACCCATTAAAGTGCTGTGTGTCAACAAACTTGGAGGTGAAAGGACAAGCAGGTGATGTCATTTATTTGAACTTTCAAAAAGTCTTTGACAAAACCCCTTGCCAGATGCTTTGAGGGTAGTGAAAGGTAAACCTCTGTCCTGGCTAAGTGATAGAAAACAAAGGGCAGGAACATCTGGCCAGTTTTTGTCCCTGTGAAGTCAACAGAAGGGTGGCTGAAGGTTCTAGCCTGTTCCTGAAATTAATGAATTGTAGCAGTGAGGGGGCAATGTAGATGACACAATTATTGAGGTTAGTCAAGAGCAGGGAGGACTGTGGGGAACCTCAGGGTGATCTAACTAAGATAGGCTGTTTGGGGAAAGCACTATCTGTATTTTGGTTGCCTACCACAGCGGTTCTCAACCACTATCCTGGGACACATTACTGTGTCGCCACACAGCTGTAAGGGTGTCGCGGAGAGTTGGGCAGAGTGAGGGCAAGATTTGGCCAGGGGTGGGGAACAGGACGGGACCGGTGTGTCCTGTAGGGTTGTGCACGCTACCAAATTGTAAAGCAGCATTTTTGCAACTGATAACAGACAGTGGATTTTTTACACAGTGCATAATTAGCCTATGGAACTCCTCGCCACAATGTATCATTGAGCTCAAGAGCTTAACATGTGGTTACATTAGTGAAGGTGAAACACTCACACTTGATAGCAAGGTTCCGTTACTAACAGAGTCAAGCAATAGTTAATAGATGCTTTGGGAAACGGCTGATCAGTTGTTATAGACTGCTTATAACCAGCTACAGCACATAGGGTGGGATCCATGAAGGGAGTCAGGCATTGCAACACTGAATGACATGTCACCTAGCGTTCAGGCCTCTAGAAAATCACAGGAACAAGACTGCGAGATGCCAGCCGAGTTAGGCACCAACAAACCCCCCCACACCCCCATGATGAATGAGGAGAGCGAGGCGCCTCCCAGTGATATCCACAAAAGGCTGAGAGGGGAGCCCCCCAAACCAGCCAGGGGGAATGATGACTGGCCTGTGTGCTAAGCTCCACCCATTTCTGCGATAGGCGCCTAAGGCCAGGCTGCAAGGATGTGCAGGGATCTCCTAGGGATCTGCGAATGGGAATCCACTACTTGGCATCAGGCAACTTGTGCATATAAAGCAGTGACTCCTGACTTTTTTGGCTCGAGGTCCACAAATATAATTGTTACTGCCCTGAAGAGCCCCCGGTCTTTCCAGCAGCCTCTCGCCCCAAGGAAAATTGTTAATCCAGGAGGATCTCCTACCCCCCCTGGCTGCAGAAGGGAAACTGTGCGCTCCACCTTCCCTAGGCAGTGGCGTTGCTCCCTTCTACAGCCAAGGGATCTGGAGATTAGTGTTTCCCTCCCTCTGGCTCCAGCAGGGACCCAGCACAGCAGGGACCTATGCGGAGAGCTTTGCCATGTTCCCTGCTACAGCCAGTGGGAGAGGAGAACTGATCTCCTGTCCCCTTGGCTGCAGCAAGGAGCCTGTACCAGCAACGCGCTCCACTTGGGTACTTAGACAGGGTCTCCCATCTGCAGCCAGCGGGAGGGGAGCCGCGGGCCACTCTGAAAGACCTTGTGGGTCATTTTTTACCATGGTTGGGAACCACTGATCCCAGGTCCCTGTGGGACTGAGTTAGGCACCTGCCTCACTCCACAGCTGGCTGGCAGAGGCAGGGCAGCACAGCTCATGGTCTGACTTGTTGCCCTGGTGTTCAAACACTGCCCGAGGATGTGGGAAACCCAGGTTTGATTCCCCTGGCCCTGCCCGAAGGGGAGAAAGGCTTTGGACAGGCCTCCCACCTGGCCAGAGGGTGTACTGCCCAGCGGCGTAGGAGATATTCTGCTGTGGGACTCCCTCAGTCTTGACTGTTGAAGCTGTTCCACAGTGGATAAATAATGAAGGGGTGATTGGAGCAGGGCACTGGCCCCTGGGACTCCCACCGGATGGTGTCCAACCTCTGGGCTGCAGAGTCATTCTCCTTCTGCCGGGGCCAGTGACTATTGAAACATGTATCCACAGTGGAACAGCCACTGGGCCTGAGAGAGAGAGAGATTCCCACCATGGAGGATGCCCCGTGCCTAGCTGGGAAGTGGGTGGAAATCCCCCTCCATTTTCATCTTTAAACCATCAAAGCCATGGGGAGAGTGTGCTGCTTCCCTCCACCCGGGGGTGGGGGGGCCTGACGGTGGTGCCCACGCTGAGGTGGAGCATGCTGAGGAATGGTGGGATGAGGCCCCGGCCCCTGCCCTCTGGGACTGGCCTCACTCACTCACCCCCTCTTTGCTTTTCAGGGTGTGAGCCTGGCACTTACCTGGCAGCGAGTGACCACAGTGGCCTCATTGAGCCGAAGAAGCTGCCCAACCCAGTCAGAGAGTCCAGCAGCCATCAGGAACTCCATCGGGAGCTGCTCTTCAGCCACAGGAGGTGGGTGCTGCCACTGGCTGGAGAGGACGGGAATAGGGGAAGAGTTACTCCAGCTGGTGCAATGGGTCTTTGGCCTCTCCTTCCTTACGGGGGAGCTCCTTGGCCCTCCTGATCCTCAGGCACATCATGGACCCTAATTAATGTGGCCAAACCATGCCGCTGACCCCAGTTCTGGGCTGTGATTCCCTCAGCAAGCCTGTACCAGTGGGCCAGGGAGAGGGGTGCAGGAGTCCTTGAGAATGCTCCAGAGACCACAGTCTTTTCCATGGCAACATGGGACAGCTTCCGAAGCAAAAGGGTTACTGAGGGAGCCGGTGCGTCCAGTCTTGGTTGTTCCCAGGGACGGAGCGACATGAGCAGAGTGGAGCCAGGGCTGGGGGCACGGAGCTTGGGAAATCCTAGCAGCCCAGAAGGAAAATGAATAGATTATCAGCATGAAAGAGAACCAAGGACCCAAATGAAGCCAGGCCAGTTCTGCTGGGAATCTTGGGTACCCAACAAACTCTTACTGCGCCAGGTACTGGTTGGGGTGTGTGGAGAGAAATAGAAGACACAGGGTGGGTGAGAGAGGCTGAAGGGGATAAGAAGGGTAATGATGAGGGAGGAAGGTGCAGAAGAAGAAAGGAAGCCCATCCTGCTCCATTACAGCCCCTTTGATTCCCCTTTCCACAGAGGGCTTTTGCCAGAACACAAACCTGAGCTCCAGAAGGTCCTGGAGAGCAGGAGAAAAAAGCAGATGAAGCAGCAGGAAGAGTTGCGGCGGCCCCTGACGGATCTGGAAGAGGAGCTGAGGAAACGGCAGCAGATGCTGCAGCAGGTCTGTGGAAGTCAGCCAGTTGCTAACCCAGTGTCCCAGGCACAGGATCGGGGCCCCACCCACACAGCCAGCAAGAAACAACCACCATCTTCCTCTTCCTCATCAGCCAACCTGCAGCCTCATTAGTTCCTAGGGGGCTTCTCTGCTCTGTGGTGTGCAGGCGGTTGCTGTAATGTGTGCTTGTGAATGGGAGACTATGACATGTGGAGGGAAACTCCATCCAAGGTGAAGCACACAAGCTTGGTGATGCCCATGATCAACTTATCTCTAGTGGCAGGGAGTTCCCTAGTCCAAGTCCAGGGCCTGTGAAAGTTAGATCTCGCACATTCCTGGGTCTCTCAGAACTGGCCCACCATCTTCTTGTTCCAATGGTGTGTAGGTGCTGGGGGAGGTCACAGGCCTGGAGGGAGCCTGTATCTGGAGCCAACCCACCAGAAGTGTCTGAATATTAGAACAGAGATTTTAAACTGGCCTCTGATGCTGTGGGGAGCAGGTGCAGAGATCAGAGTGGTCGTTCCCAGCAGCCTGTATCACTCAGGAGATGAGCTAAGGTGTTTTGCATCATTTGAAGCCTTTTCAGGGCATGTGACTTCATTCCTAGATCTGATCCACACCTACAATTTAGGTTGACCTAGCTACATCATGCAAGGCTATGAAAAATTCGGTACCCTGTGTGATGTATTTAGGGTGACCGAAACCCAACTAAAGATGCAACTAGGCTGAAAGAATAGTTCTCTGGGAGTGGTGGATTTACTACATCCCTGTACTAAGGGTCTATACAGCAGTAGCATGACTGGAGAACAGCAGCAGAGACATGCCCCTAGATACAAGTTGTATTAATACAGCA
>ML686027.1:667922-678224 GCA_007922175.1 Pelusios castaneus | reverse complement strand
AGAGGTCACAAATGGGTGACTGACTGGGGTAAGGCCTCTAGTGTTATCTGTGTTATCCAAGTCCACAAATTGGGGGAAAGCACCTCCCACAATCTGATTTTCAGTGCTGTCCGAGCCAGGCTGGGCAGGGGAGATGGTCAGTAAACTCCTTCAGGTAGCAGTGGAGCATTTCCACCTGGAGGTAGGAATGTGAAAGGTGGGACAATGAAGAATGCTGAGAGAACTTCAGGAGTGTTGTTTGAATTGCTCCTTGAGCAAATGCCGGGGTGTGGTGTGGAGACAGTTTTGTATTGGCTCCATACCTTCCAGAGACTCCTGTCCATGGCGCATGAAGCCTGACCGGGGCTCAAAAATTTACATGCTGAAACCTTAGACTATATCTACACTTATAAAAGATAGTTCGAATTAATTAATTTGAACTAGCATGGCCCCACTAGAATGCTAGTTCGAACTAGCCATGGCCACGCAGGACACTTGCTTAGTTCGAATTAGTCAGTTGCAGGAAGGTCAATCTGCCGATTAGTTCGAACTAAGCAGTTAGTCTGAACTAATATGGCCACATTTGACTTAGTTCGAATTAACAAATCGAATTAACCATTAATTCGAACTAAGCAATTGAATTTATTTAGTTCAAATTAAGGAAGCCCTTAATTTGAACTAATGAAAGCCTAGTGTGGCCAAGGCTTAAGTTAGTTCAAATTAATCTTCCTTAATTTGAACTAACTTGCAAGTGCAGACATAGCCTTAGAGACCAGCTGCCTTTTGCTCAGCCTGCTGGCCTCGGGATGGATGTACTGAAGGGAGCCATCCCAATAGGCTTGGAAGGCTATGCTCAGTGTCAGATGATTTCTAAATCATCCGGTGGGATCCTCCAACTAGCCAAAGTCCTATTGAATTGGGTGGGACTCTATTGAAACTACTGTAGAGTCCTGTGGACTCCAATGGAGAATCAAGTCCTTCCCACAGAACTTTGAAACCATCCTGTGCTATTTAATAGAAAATTATATCCCTGGTGTGGGAATCCTCAGGGCAGGCTAAAAATTCTACAGAAAGAACCTCATTCTTTATTAAAATAAGCAGGACCATTCCATAAATGAGGGTTCTGGTGTCCTCCCCTGGTCTGTTTGCCTTATTTCTGAACTATTATGACATTTATAGGAACGTTGACATCAATGGCATGACTCTGATTTACACCTGCTGAGAATCTGACCTAGAGACTTTAACTATTCATTTAATCTTCAAATAACGTAGAATCTGGAAGGGACCACGGAAGGTCATGCAGCCCAGTCCCCTCCACTCATGGCAGGACCAAGTACCTTCTTAAGCCATCCCTGACAGGTGCTTGTCTACCTGCTCTTAAAATTTCCAGTGATGAAGATTACACAACCTGCTGAGGCATAAAATCAGGGGTTGCACTCTGGTTTGTCTGATGGTTTGGATGTGGAGTAGGGTTTGGGTTGGATTGCCATTTGATGTTTAGCTGGGGAGTACGGATTTGGTTAGAATCCAGTTGAAGCGTTGTGGTCTGGTTTGAGCTTTGGCTTACAGTTCAGTTGTGGAGTTGGGTTGGGATGCAATTTGGGGTTTGGAAAAGAGTTTGGTGTAGTGAAGGGATAGTCTGTATCTGGTTTAAGCTTCAGCTGATGGATCAGGGTTGGGACTCAGCTGAAGGTTTGGTTGATGGTTTACTGTAGAGTAGGGGTTTGGGTTGGAGAGTGGTTTAATATTTGACTGACTGGGTATGGAGAAGGGTTGCATTGAGATCTGGGTCTAGGTTTAGTTGAGGTTTTGATGTGGAGTAGGGATTGGATTGGATTGGATTGGATTGCAATATTGTTTTAGCTTTGGGTGATGGATTGCGTGTTGAGTAGGTGGATTGAGGCTGACTTCAAGATTTAGCTGACACTTCAATTGTGGAACAAACAAGGAGTCTGGTGGCACTTTTAAAGACTAACAAATTGATTTATCGCATGGGCTATTGAGGGAGAAAATGCCACTTTGTTAGATGCTTCCCTATCTTCAGGTGTCTGACGAAGCGGGATTTTCTCCCACAAAAACTCATGTGATAAATAAACTTGTTAGTCTTTACAAGTGCCCCAGGACTCCTTGTTTGTTTTGCTGAACTAGACTAACAAGGCTATCCCTTCAGAACTTGTCTTCAATTGTGGAGGAGTCAGTGGTTTGATATCTAGTCAGAGGTTTTGTTGATGGTTCAAAAGTGGAGCAGGGGTGGTTGGGATCTGTTTGTGATTTGGCTGATGGTTCGGGTGTGGAGTAAGAATTGGGTTGGTATTCAGTTCAAGGTTTGGCTAATATTTTAGGTGCGAATTAGGGGGTTGAATTTCAATCAAGTTTGAGGTTTGACTGATGGTTCTGGTGTGGAGTAGGGATTGAACTGGGATCCAATTCAAGACATGGCTGACGATTCAGTTATGGGGTAGAGGTTAGGTTGCAATGTGGTTCAAGAGTTGCCTGAAGGTTTGGGTGTGATGTATTTGGTTGAGATCCGGTTCACAGGGATGCTGTAGTGGAGCAGTGGCTCCACTGTGGCCGGGAAGGGGTTAACTGGCTGGAGAGGGGCAGCCAACGAGCTGCAGAGGGCTCCTGAGCCCATCAGAGGGCAGGAGCCAGTATAAAGCCAGGAGCAGCAGGGCTGAGAGGGCAGTCTGTAGCAGGAGCTGGAAGGGAGAAGGTCTCTCCCTGGCTAGGAGGTTGTGGGGCTCAGGACCACGGAGAGCTCACAGCGTGTCCACTGTGAGCTGCCCAGTGGCTGAAGCTCCCAAATGAAGAGGACCACAGCAGAGGCTGGAGCAGTGGACTGAGTGCAGGGAGCCAGGCGCAGGCGGCGGCTGGAGCTGGGTGGTGAGAGAAGTGGCGTGACTGAGGGCTGCAGGGAAGTGGCCCAGAGAGTTGACGCCCATTGGAGTGCAGAAACTGGAGGGAGGCGGAAGGCCTCATGGAAGACACTGAGGGTCTGTCTGCACTTGTAAATTAAGTCGACTTAAGCTTGCTTAAGTCAACTTAATTTACTCTGCGTCTACACTACACTTTCCTTAAGTCGACTTTAGCAAGCTGCTTAAGTCGACTTAAGGAAAACGAAGTTGACTTTTTAAAACCTCGTTTAAAGTCGACTTTAGAAAGTTGACTTAAGCCAGTGTAGACCTGGACTAGCCCTAAGTTGGCTCTAAGTCAATTTAGGGCTCTCCAGGACTCCCCCACTGCCCTCCCTGCCAGGGGGGTGGTGGCACAGGGAGAGCCTGGCATGTCCCCCGACAGGGCAGGGCAGAGCCCTGCCCCTCTGCCCTGCCAGGGTCCCCATCCCCCTTTGCCCCATTGTACCCAAGTACAATGAGGCAAAGGCTGAGCCCCCTGGCACTGGGCAAGGGGTGCCCCCCCCTGCCACCAAGGAGCAGTCCAAGGTCCCCCTAGCCCCTACAAGTCGACCTAGGCATCCAGTGTGGATGCTCTAGGTCGACTTTGTAGAGTCCCCCAAAGTCGACTTAAAATGTAGGTGTGGACATGCTGTCAACCTAAATTTACAAGTGTAGACATAGCCATAGGGTCCCTGGGCTGGGGCCTGGTGTAGAGCGTGGGCCCAAGTCCCTTCCCGCTTCCCCAGCATGCCAGGAGTGGTGAGGGTGGGGCAGGAGAGGTACAAACTTGCTGGCCCTAGACTGTTTTATATTGTGGCTGGAGAAGGGCGAGCTGGACTATGCCCATGGGGAAGTGGTCAATGGACTAGGCCTGGCCACTGCCACAAAGTGGGCCAGGGGACCTAGCTGTGCCCCAGGAGGGGTGGGACACGGGCTTGGCCAGAGGGCTAAGACCACAAGGAGGACTCAGAGCAAGAGTCCAGGTGTGTGGAAGCAGAGCTGGAGCTACCAGCAGGGAGCCCACTTGAGCAATGCCCTATTAACATCACCAGGAGGTGCCCTACTGCAGAGCCCGGTGCTGTGGATGCTGCTACAGATGCTGGAACATTTTATAGTAGGGTTGCTGAGAGCTATTGAATCAAACTGTAAACCTTGTATATAATAGAAACCACTTCAAGCCCGGGAGTGTGGCGGCACCCCTACTTCCAGCACCTATGGCTTTTAGTTTGGCAGAAGCTTTGGGTATAGAGTAGGAGGAGTTTAGATTCCATTTGAGGTTGGCTAACAACTTGAGCCCGAAGTAGGCAGTGGGTTTGGATCCGGTTCAAAGTTTGTCTGATGGCTCAAGTTGGGATCCGGTTTCAGGTGTGGCTGATGATTTGGTTGTGGATTCGGGGATGGGTTTGGATCTAGTTTGAAGTTTAGCTGTTGACTTGTTTATGAGGTAGGGTTTGCACTGGGATGTGGTTTGAGGTTTGTCTTATGTTTTAGGTGAGGAGTAAGGGCTGGATTTGGTTCTGGTTTGCATTTAGGCTGATAGTTCAGGTGTGGAGTGGGGGTTGGGTTAGGACCTTCTTTGAGGTTTGGGTGACTATTTACTGTGAAGTGGGGTTGGACTGGGATCCAGTTTGAGTTTTGGCTGATGGGTTTGCTGTGGAGTAGGGTTGGCGTTAGGATCTAGTGTTAGGATGGAATGATGGAGTTGGGTTAGGATCCATTTTGAGTTTATGCAGATGGTTCATGTTTTGAAGTGTGATTTGGTTTGGCATGCTGATGGTTTGGTTTTAGAGTAAGGATTGGGTTGGGATCTGGTTTGAGAGATTCGCTAATGGTTAATGTCTGGAACAGGGATTTTTTGAGGATTCAGTAGCAGATTTGACTGATGGTTTGGTTGTGGAGTAGCTGCTGCGTTGAAATCTGGCTTGCAATTTGACTTCAGTTTTGGTTGTGGAACAGGGATTGGTTTTGGATCCAGTCTGGGGTTTGGCTGACAATTTGGGTGTGGAGTAGAAGATGGGTTGGAATTGAGGTCAAGGTTTAACTGACATTTTGGGTGTGGCGTAGGGGTTAGAATCATAGAATCATAGAATAATAGGGATGGAAGGGACCTCACGAGGTCATCTAGTCCAACCCCCTGCTAAAAAGCAGGACCACTCCCCCTAAATCACCCCAGCCAGGGTTTTGTCTAACTGGGCCTTAAAAATCTCCAAAGATGGAGATTCTACCACCTCCCTACGCAACCCATTCCAATGCTTCACCACCCTCCTAGTGAGAAAGATTTTCCTAATATCCAACCTTGACCTCCCCAGCTGTAATTTGAAACCATTGCTCCTTGTTCTGTCCTCTGTTACCCTCGAGAACAGCCTAGCTCCCTCCTCTTTGGAGCACCCCTTCAAGTAGTTGAAGGTTGCTATCAAATCTCCCCTCAGTCTTCTCTTCTGTAGACTAAATAAGCCTAGTTCCTTCAGTCTCTCCTCATAAGGTTGCTGGGATCTGTTTTGGGGTTTGGTTGGCTGTTTACGTGTGGCATTGGGATTGGTTTTTAGGGTTAGTTGATGGTTCAGGAGTGGAAGAGAAGTTAGGTTCAGATCTAGTTTGAGGTTTGGCTGATGGTTTGGATCTGGGGTAAGAGTTGGGCTGGGATCCTGTTTGAGATTTGGCTCATGGTTCTGTGGATTGGTGGATGGGTTTTGGATCTGTTTTGAAGTTCTGATGAGGGTTTGATTGTGGACTTTGGGTTTGGTTGGGACGATCAATTTTTGGCTGATGGTTCTGGTGTGAAGTAAGAGATGAGTGTTGTAATCCAGTTAATGGCTTTCTGGACATTTTAAATGTGACATGCGGGTATGGTTGGGATCTGCTTTGAGGCTTGGCACATGATTCAGTTGGGTTTGGATCTGGTTCAGTTTGGCTCATGGCTCAAATGTGCATTTGGAATTGAAATACGGTTTGAGGTCTAGCTGACAATGTGAGCGTTGAATAGGGGTTGGGTTGGGATTCTGTTCAAGATTTGGCAGATGGTTTGGGTGTAAAGTGGTGGCTGGGCTGAGATCTGGTTTGGCTCACTGTTTAGAAGTAGAGTTTAGATTTACCTGGAATCCAGTTTGGGGATTCGTTGGAAATGTCATGCTGACTCTATTGGCTGAACCAGTCTGAGGAACAGAGTTGTGAATTTTCTTTCCTTTCCAGTATGAGCAAGAGTTGGCCCTGAAGGAGGAGCAGGATCGCAGGCCCGAGTTCATCCTTGTCAAGGAGAGCCTGAAGAAGATCAAGATGTCTGGAGAAAAAGGCATGAGGCAGACTTGAGGGGCCAGTGTCAGCGCCATCTCCTGGGGACCCCCTTGTAGAAGCACAGGCTGAGGCATTCAGCGTGGGGCAAGCCGATTTTCCAACGAGTGCCATCGCAGACTCCAATGTCCTGGTGACAGGGAAAGCATTAGTTGCCTCAGAGAGGCTGATGAGGGCAGGAGCAAGGGCTGTCCCTTTCTGTAGAGAGCTCTGGGAAAGATTCTCCAGCCATGGCTCTCGACCCGACACCTTTGGGAGGGAAGGCGGCGGGAAGGGGAGCCTTCCCAGAAACGAGTGGGCTAAACCTGGCTGTTTACATAGCAGGTAGAGAGTCAGACACTTTGTAGCTTCATTGTACATCCCAGAGTCTCCTTTCTCACCTTAATTCCAACTGCCACACTTCTACCATGATTCTTTGGGTTCTTCCAAATGACAGTGACTGTGTACCCTCTGCCTCCACACCTTAGTGGCTGGGTGTCAGTTCTCTGACATCACCAGCCTGTCAGCTGCCCAAGCCCTCTCTCTTCTGGCTTATGCCAGCCCTGATTTTGCCCTGCAGGCTAACAGAAGGTGTGCCCGAGTCCTGGAGTCCCTTTGAAGCATTCCCCTGCGATATCCAGCCCTGACACTGGCTGCTGTCCAAAATCCCAGGTCCGCTGCTGCTAAAGGAGCAATATGCCCCAGTTTGCCTCTTGCACCATAGCCAAGTGGTTCCCAAACTGGGGGGCATCGCCCCCTGGGTGGGGCGTGAAGAAAATCCAAGGGGGGGCATGAGGCTGTGAAATTTTCATAATAAAAAATTTTTGCATCAAGAAAACCTATTTGTTTTTAATTGTACAATTACAAATTGAATTTTTATTGAAAGGGGGTTGGATGATGGTGGGGGGAGGGTGTGAGGGTTTCTCAAAAATCAGAAAGAAGGCGTGATGCTGAAAAGTTTGGGAACCTCTGCCTTAGCCTGTATAGCCCTGAGCACTTGTAATAAAACACAAAAAGAAAGGATGGACATTGTTAGAGTGATGGGGAAGAATGGCTATCACACAAAACCAAAGCATCAAATACAAACCTGGGTCTACACTGACCAATAGTTCCCTTTCCTGGCTAATCAGGCAGGGTGCCCCCAGAGTTCAGGCTGTTGCAAGGCTGGCTGGCTTCATGGGAACCAGGATCCAAATCTTCATGAGAACACCTTGTTCCTCAGGATGCCTCCTTGGTGCGTGGATCCCTCGAGCTGTCGTTGGGAAGCCCAGATGGCCAGGCTGTTCCTATCAACAGTCTTTTCCACCGGTAGTACTGTAAAGGGTAGACTGGAAACACAGATTTGTTAAATGAAGAGCAGAGATTGCATAAACCACTGGGACCAGAAACATTTAAAAACCAATATCTCCTGGCTTTGATGCAAATAGAGAAAATTCTCTCGTCAGTGCTAGTGAAGGCAACTGACATGAACAATCCTAGGAAGTCTAAATGAGATCATTCCAAACAAGAAGTAGTGGCTAGGAAGCTCCATTCTCCCTCGGACCCTGCTGTAGTCTTCTTTAGTCTCGTATTATGTCTACACTTACTAAAGTTAGTTCAAATTAGTTAATTTGAATTAGTTGGAATTAACTTAATTTGATCTAGTTTGAACTAAGCATTCCATTCATGGCACTTGCTTAGTTTGAATTAGCGAATTGCATTGAGTTCAATGGGCCGGTTAGTTTGAACTAAGCAATTAGTTCGAACTAACATGGCCACATTGGTTAATTCGAACTAACTAGTTTGAATTAACCCTTAGTTCGAATAGCATATTTGAATTTATTAGTTCGACTTAAGGAAGCCCTCAATTCGAACTAATGAAAGCCTTGTGTAGCCATGGCTTACGTTAGTTTGAATTAAGCTTCCTTAATTCAAACTAACTTGCCAGTGTAGACATAGCTAATATGCCAATAGTAACAGTCAAGGCTGGTAGAATCAGAGAGCCCAGGCTGAGGCCTGTAGGTGAGTCAGGAAGCGGACTGTGCTCCAACCTCCATGGCGTGAGGGATCCTCTAGCCACTATGGGATCTTTGTTAGCCATGGGATCCTCTAGCCATGGGATCCAGACAGGAGAATGCCACAGTGGAGTAAGCCAGGCAATGGAAAGATAGCCAGGAAGATCTACCGCTCACACATTGGGACCTTCTCCCACACCACTGCTAAGCACCATTGATTGACTGACTTTGCCGCGTTTCCATTCATCTGCCCAGATGTTGGATGGCCATATAACAGTACTTGCCATTTTATGCCCAAAGCTATATACTTGTGTTCTGCATAGTATCTTTGACAAAAATGTATCTTATTACCATGCCATCACAAGACTAGTTATTTACTATTTCCTATAACCATATGCCTTTGTTAGCCAAATCTTGGTAGCTAAACAATTTAGGAGGAAATATGGGTCAAATTCTTCTTGGGCATCATTTGAATCATGCCAGGATTGAATGTGGTTTTATTTTGTGCCAAGTTCTGCCACCTTTACTCATGTTAAGTAGCACCTACTCATTGAATCGTTCCATTAATTGAGTAAGATACTACCTGACATGAGTAAGAGTGGCAAAATCTGGTCCTTTTTCTTTGTGGCACATTCTTTCACTTGCCCAAGAGGATACAACAAATCTCAGAAATAAGATACAAAAATTAGGTCATCTTATCATTTCCTCTGCCAGTGCAGGGCTGCTCTTTACAATATGTTCTTTAGTGCTTTGACAAGTAATGAGTCTCCTACAGCTTTCATTGGATGACTATTTCACAGTCAAAAAAATCTCACTGTGAGGAAGAATTTCCTGCTTATCAGACCACATTTTCCTCTGCTCAGTTTCTCATTCCCTGGACAATCCTATACAAGTCCTTTAATGGTTATAGACCAAGGACTCAATGCTTAGTGAGGTCAGAACTTTTATCTCAGCTTGAGAGAGGGGTTTCCTCAGGGCAAGGCTGACCCCTGGGATGGGGGGCTGTATGTGGAGATCTGGCAAAGGGAGACCCTGCATTACACAAGGTATGAGGAAGTCCAATCACCAAGACTCTCAGGACATTTCTCTGTTCCGGCTGCAAGAGGAGGATGTGGGGACCTGAGAGAGATGGGAATTATTTGTCTCATTCTAGTGTGCTGTGTTACTGAAAAGATTGGGAACCATCGCTTTAACCTATTTTAATGGGGGGGGAAGCATTCTTGTGTTTATTAATAAAAGTCCAATCCTGCAGCAATTCCTCTGGCAAGCCTCTCATTACGTTCCTTTTACAGCATTGATCTTTTAAAAAGTACCAATAATTTTGTTATAGAAAATTATTAGAACTAATAGAACTGTTTAAACATTTGGGGAGAGGGAGAAGAAACATTTGATCTTGAATTCATAGGCTCCCAGGCCAGAATAGACCACCGTGATCATCTAGCCTGAGCTTCTGTACAACACAGGCCAGAAAACTGCCCCAAAGCACATCTTTTAGAAAAAAGATCCAATTTTGATTTCCAAACAGTCAGTGATGGAGAATCCACCAGAGCCCTTTATAAACTGTTCCACTGATTAATCACTCTTACCATTTTCATGAGAACTGTGACAAGAGTTCTTCATATTTTGGCCAACTCTATTAGCTAGTTTTTCACAATGTGCCTCTTTGTTCTCATTGCAAAAAGAAAATGTGCATAAATTAAGTGCAAGACTAGAAGAAGGTGTTAGGCTACAAAATGTTAATACTCATCTTGATTATGTAGCTAAATGTAATTGTTCAGCCTTTTGATCCCTAAGAAGTGACATAATGTATATATTTTCTTTAGCCAGTGAATAGCATGATAAAAAACTGAAACTGCTTGACTGTTTGTGATTTGCTTTTTACCAGCATAAATGTTGGAGGAGGATTAGTAAACACAAACCTCTTTTTCTGTAATTAGCTAAGATATAAAATAAATTTAGTGAACTGTGCAATGGTTCTGTAACTATAACCAGACAGTGGCTGTGTCTAAACTTGTAAATTAAGTCGACTTAATTTAATCTGCGTCTACACTACAGTTTCCTTAAATCGACTTAATTTACCCTGCGTCTACACTACAGTTTCCTTAAATCGACTTAATTTACCCTGCATCTACACTACACTTTCCTTAAGTCGACTTAATTTACCCTGC
>ML686027.1:609630-667912 GCA_007922175.1 Pelusios castaneus | reverse complement strand
CCTGCATCTACACTACACTTTCCTTAAGTCGACTTAATTTACCCTGCGTCTACACTACACTTTCCTTAAGTCGACTTAATTTACCCTGCGTCTACACTACACTTTCCTTAAGTCGACTTAAGCAGCTTGCTTAAGTCAACTTAATGAAAATTAAGTCAACTTTATTAAACCACCTTTTCATTAAATTTAAGGCTTAATTCGACTTTTTAAAGTCGAATTAAGCCAGTGTAGCCCTGGGGTAGCCCTAAGTCGACTTAGGGCTACCCCAGGACTACACTAGTGCCCTCCCTGCCAGGCGGGGCACGGGGGGGGCACAGGGGGAGCCTGGCATACTCCCCAAAGGGCAGGGCAGAGCCCTGTGTGACGCTGTCTGGATTTAGGGAAGCATTTATGATATTATTTTCTATTCATATCTCATAAATGCTATAATCCATAGGAACTATGTCATGTTTGGTATCAATAGAAAGGTAGTAATTTGCTGGGAATGATTATATAGTTTATGTCTAGGAATTCTATTTGGATTAGCAGTTAGTTTAGTTAGGAATTTGGTGTACAATTCTAAAATAAACCAACTGGCATAGAAATATTGCACTTACATTTCAGTGTGCAGCGTATAGCAGTGGTTCTCACCCACTGTGTTGGGACACATTACTGTGTCACCACACACCAATAAGTGTGCCACGGAGAGCTAAGAAGATGGCTGGATTTGGCCTGGGCGGGTGGGCTGGTGCGTCCTGTAGGATTGAAATAGGCTGCCAAGGTTGAGAACCACTGGCATACAGAACAGTATAAACATGGCATTGTCTGTAGGAAATTTTAGTTTGTGCTGCCTTTATTAGTGATTTTTATGTAGCCTGTGGTAAAAATAGGCAAATATTTAGACAAACTGATGTGCCCTGCCTGGAAGACCTCTGTGTACTCCAAGGACATGCATATCCCTGATTCAGAACCACTGCCAAGTTAAAGCATTGTTCTGTCCCAATTTGTGTGGTACACAAAGCACATCTCTAGCAGTCTTAATGTAGGCTACACTTCTATTAATATCACTAGATGTTTTGCTTCCATTAGGATTATATGAGCATGCTCCAACTAATCATTTCCTAAAATTTTAGCAAAAAAGATTCATAAATGAACTCCATTGCCTGGCTTACTCCACTGTGGCATTCTCCTGTCTGGATCCCATGGCTAACAAGGAGCATTGGACATGAGACAAGAAAGTAGTGAAGATCAATCAAATCAGGTGGAGATTTTTTTTAATTTATTTATTTTTAGTAAGAGAAACAAATTGCTTCCACAAGCAAGTGTATTCTATTCTTTTCTCCAACAGCACAAGTTGCATCTAAATTATTATGGCTACCCTAGTTAATTTACATTATAGATTTTTTCCAAAGGGGTAGCTTCAAAGAGAGTCTGCAGAACTCGAACTTATATGCAAATTTGACTCAGTTGTCTTGGGGTTAAACAGGGACTATGGATTTTTCTCGCATTACATCAAGTGAATTGACCTCCCCCTCCTCTATGTGCTGTTCCCCAGTGTTTTGAATCCTAACACCTATTTTGATTCGCTGTTACAGCCTGACCTGATGCTATGTCATACACTCCCCTGCATTTAATTTCCTCCCACTCTGTAACTTTCCTATCTTCAAAGCGTCTGACGAAGTGGGATTTTCTCCCACGAAAGCTCATGCGATTAATAAATCTGTTAGTCTTTAAAAGTGCCACAAGACTCTGTTGCCATTATAGTTTTTGATAGCCTTCAAATATACGTCCTCCCTATTTGCACTATTCTCTGTCTTCATCTGTCACTATACCCACAACAATACAATACTTTTTGAGTGGGATTTTCATAATTGCTTATGGTTAACCTAGCTCTTCTCCCATTCAAGTCGCTTCCATTGGTCTAAGAGTTAGTGGTAAGAATTAGGCCAGCACTGAGCAATCTTGAAAATCACACCTATAATACAGTAAAATGTACAGATTTCACATTTTCAAACAATTCCCAAGCCTCCTTAAAACACTTTAAAAAGGGGTATAAGACATCAAACCAATTTTTGTTGATACAATATATGCAATATTCAGTAATCCTCATTTCATATTTCCCATTACTTTTAGACAGAGATTTCTGAATTGCCTTTCTCATGTTATCTGTACTGATGTGTGTCAAATGTTAGTAAAACAAAAACCCAAAGGGGTAGCTGTGTGAGTCTAGTTCAGCAAAACAAATACGGAGTTCTGTGGCATTTTAAAAGACTAACACATTTATTTGTTGCATGAGCTTTTGTGGGAGAAAATCCCACTTTGTCAGACACTTTGAAGATGAGGAACTTACAGAATGGGAGGAAATTAAATGCAGGGAAATGTAGGACACAGGATCAGGTCAGGCTGTAACAGCAAATCAAAGCAGTCATTACAACGGGTGGTTTGACCTCACCTTCCTCTATATGTTGTCCCCCGGTGTTTGAATCCTAAAAGCTGCTTTGATTTGCTGTTAAGATCTGACCTGATCCTATGTCTCACACTTCCCTGCATTTATTTTCCTTCCATTCTGTAAGTTCCCCATCTTCAATGCATCTGATGAAGTGGGATCTTCTCCCATGAAAGCTCATGCAATAAATAAATTTGTTAGTCTTTGAAATTGCCAGAGGACTCCTTAAAACAAAAATAGCACTGATCCATCTCCCAAGCAGGGTGAGGATAGGAGTTGTCAGAAAAATATTTGGCACTTTGTATATTCATTGCAAATGTGATCTGTAGACATTTGTACACATTCTGAATAGTCTAAAGGAGAATTTCCCATTGCTTTCAGTGGAAGCAGCACTCTGGCCCTCATTCTCAAATCTGAATGTTGGGCATTTTGTATAGGTTATTGGTGTATTGTTCTGAAACATTAGCTGCGTTACTTGTTGTGTAAGCCAGCTGAAAGGAAGTATTTGTATGAGTCACAAAAGATCTACCCTAGCTTCTTTGAAGTCAGGGGCATGACTCTCAGAGACTTGAATGGAAGCAGGTTTGAACCCATGGATATTTAGAGAGAATCAAAGGAAACATGCATGCAGAAACACTCATTGTTCTATAAATCAGGATCATGCAACACAGGGGAAAGTAAGTGTTTCTCCGCAGGCCAGTTAAAATAATTGTCTAAAACTAGTGAAGTCTAGAACCCCGGTCAAAGAAAATACATGACCAGAGCTGAAACCTGGGTGGGGTAAGCAGGGCAGGTGCTCAGGGTGCAGAGCTGCAGAGGTGGAAAAATAATGAAAAAAAAAAAAAAAGCTAGGGTGTGTAAATATGCTCGCTTGCCCTGGGTGCTGAAATGAATAGTTACGGCTCTGGATCAGTCAGTATCGATTTGCATGCAGGCTCCAAACAGCTCCTGTGTCCTCTCCCTGCCCCCTGAGTGTTTCCTGTACTCTCCTGTGTCTAACAGACCAGGCAGCTGGTTTCCTGAAGGGAGCCAGGATCTCCCACCCAGCAGAGACCTTCAATGCCCCCAAACCCCTAGGATCCCTGTTACATAGTATTCTGTGTGGCAGGTTGCATAAGCAAAGGGCTTGTGTCCATCACAGACTTCTTGACAGCATATGCTGCTGCCCAGTCCCTCGTTAGGATCGGCCAGTTCCAAAGGGGGAGCCGTGTTAGTCTAGGTCAGCCAAACAAAAAGGAGTCCTGAGGCACTTTTAAAGACTAACACATTTATTTATCGCATGAGCTTTCGTGGGAGAAAATCCCACTTCATCAGACACTTTGAAGATGGGGAACTTACAGAATGGGAGAAAGATAAATGCAGGGAAATTTAAGACACAGGATCAGGTCAGGCTGTAACAGCAAATCAGAACAGATGTTGCCTCAGGGTTAAACAGGGACTATGGATTTTTTTCTCATTAGAACAGGTGATTTGACCTCATCTTTATAAGCTGTTCCCCAGTGTTTGACTCCCAACACCTACTCTGATTTGCTGATCAGCCTGACCTGATCCTGTGTCCTACATTTCCCTGCATTTAACTTTCTCCCATTCTGTAAGTTCCTCATCTTCAAAGCATCTGAGGAAGTGGGATTTTCTCCCATGAAAGCTCATGCGATAAATAAATGTGTTAGTCTTTAAAAGTGCCCCAGGACTCCTTGTTTGTTAGGATTAGCCAGGCTCACTTCACCCCTCCCCGCTCACATACGCCGAGATCTTTCTACTCTGCAGGGAAAGAAATGTGCGTTTGCGACTTGGTAAAGTACCACATCCTCTGATGCAGTGTCACGCTGTTTGCTTGAGCACACACTCATGGCTCGCCAGTCGCCAACCACTTTGCAAACACGAAGGAACTTACGTGTTGCCATCCACAATGACAGAGGTCAGGACCGGACACCAAGGAGTGCCAGCAATGCATCATTTACTGGGGGCCAGATTTTTTGAAGGGCTCAGCAGTTAGGCGGGCACTGACCAGAAGGCCAGCTTTCTGAAAAAGCCCACAGCCAAGATGCTGAGCTCTTCTGAATGTTTTGCCTTGGAGGAAATGGCAGAAGGAGTGTGGCTAGGTGTGCATATTAGAGCATGACCAATAATATAACAGCTGAGGAAGAGAGAGGAGCTGATGCAGCATCTGAAAGGGAAGGGAGACCACGAAGCTACTATAGATATCTCTCTCTCTCACACAGATCTCCGTTCCCCTTCAGCCAGGACGCAGGGTGCTCCTTGTTTACCCCCCAGTATGAAAAACATGTTTTCAGTAAAGTACCACATCCTCCGAGTGGTACAAGCAGGAGTGTCAAATTGACTCAGTTTCTGTGCGGGTCTGAATGCTGTTAAATAACAGAGCTCTGCAGATGCGGCACCCCTGGAACAATGCTAATGTGACCGGTTTCCATGTTGGACGGCTGCTTATGGTATTGATTGCCTGGATTTAAAGAGAGGAGGGGGAAATAAACCACTCAGAAAAGATAGAGAGGGTCCAAGTCAAAGCTGCCTCTATTGGTGTCTCATTTCTCAGCCTTTGGTGGACCGGGGAACACCTAAAGGTATTAATTACCGTACGTGGAACACCTGATAAAAACATTCTTAAAAAAGCTGGTAACAGTGGTAGGAGATAAATGCCCCGGTCGCAGCAAAGCTTCCAGGTGTGCATCAACATCTGCCACCACGTACCTGGAAGCGTTGCTGCAGCTGGGGCATTAAATTGCTCCTCCCCGCTGCCCACTTAGCACCCCCCCACTCCGGGGAGGAGTCACAGAACACCTGCACTGTGTCTGAGGAGCACCGGTGTTCCCCCAGCTGAGAAACACTGGACAACATTTAAAATTGCAGCTGAAGAACATCCTTAGCGAATAGTCTGAGCTGGCCCCACCGAACCTATCACATTCAGCGTGAACACTGAAACCCCACACTTAACCCAGCACTGTCTATCTTAGCTAGTGGAGGGTCAGCCCAGACCCCTCACACGCCTGTACAAGACAGGTCAGGAGGTGGATTTCACCATTGTTGGCCATGAAATCAGAAACTGCATATCCCATCTGCTTCCCAGTTTGTTTGCTGAGGTTTGTGAATTTCTCGAGGGAACCTTGGTCCATTTCAAATGAACCTTGAATTGATTTATGGTTTCACTGGGCATGTGCACACAACTCAGCAGTGCCATGGAGAGATGCAAGAGTTGGGGAGAGCCTGAGGTTTTGATTATGCTTTGCTTTGAGTTTGGGCTCTCAGAAGGACAGCTCTGAGGGTAAGAGGATGGTGTGTACAAACCCACATAGACCAGAAGTCAGTGGGAAGATGCCAGTGACCTCAAGATTCACAAATTACCAACTCTGACCTGCCTGTCCTGGCTTTACTGGACTTAAATCAGCCCCTTAAAACAGTTGCAGCAGGAAACATAAATGTTTCAGGCATTAGTGGCTGAAAAGGGAAGATAAGAAAATACAGTTCTTAAATGACCAGCATTTCATGGTGGAAGCTGGTTTCAGGAGACTGGCGTTTGGTATGTGAGTGTCACCATCATCCTGGTGCTACATTTCTGAACGCTTTGCTGCTGGCTGACCTGAGGCAAGGTACATCCCCGCTCTGTGCCTCAGTTTCCCTTTCTCTCACATGAGGCTATGTTACTGAACTGCTGCCCCAGGGAGTTGTGAGGCTGCGTTGTGACTGTAAAGTGCTTTGAAATCCTTAGAGAGGAGCTGCTGGAAATGTGCAATGTATTCTTATAGGCAGGGCTGAGAACACTGCTGCTTATTAAGGGTTGCCTGATAATTCCCATTATAAGACCCTGTTTTTAGTTGCTTTTTACTTTGCCGGGACCAGGCAAGCTCCTGGGCTCTCTGCCTGGCTTTCTGGGCACTGAGGCTCAAGTCTGGGAGGGGGTTACCACAGGGGCAATCTGCAGATTTTTACCTTATTTGGAACTGCCAGTCACGAGCACTGCAAAGCAATTGCCACCTGAAACAAGTTGCATTTGCAGTTCTAACCACATCTTTCTCAATCACCTCCTTTCTGATAGTGCCTCATTTCTGCTCACCAACAGATTTCATCAACGCTGAGGATTTCTCTAACCCCAGCCTCTTTCGGCTAATGAGGCTCCAATATTCCAAATAAGAGCAACCCAAAACCATGAGTCAAACCCAACAATCGTGAGATTAGTTTAGAAAACCCACGTGATTTGATCCAAAGAATAGATTGTGTGCCAGGGTCTCCCTCACGCCTCAGAAAGGGCAGGTGATAGGGGGAGGGGTGAACTGCACCATGTATATGCACATGAAAACTGAAGAAATGTTCCTCAGACTTTTGGGAAAAACCAAATTCACCATGGAGTGAGAATGAAGATGGACATTTCGGCTGTGAGAGGCACATTTTCAGCAAGATATGAATGAAAACAAAGGAATTAAAATGTCACCTTGCAGCTTTACGCCTTTTGCTACTGGAAACGTCTGTCTGTCTGTCATCCCCAAAGCAAAAAGCCATTATCTGGATTCCCCACATGAAAAGAATCCATTGCTAAGACTCCCTACAATAAAAATGAAGGCATTTCCTCTACCACTGATGGAGTTTTCTTCTTTGGTTACTCTGTTTAGTTAGATTGAGAGGCAAATGGAGAACCGCTGAAAGAGATAGTCCTACGTCAGAATCTATTCAGGACCAGGGCCCCACATTGGGGGGGAAGGATACACTTTATGGATCCAGAGGCTCTGCGGGCCTTGCTCAAACCCCATTACCATGTAAGAGAGGGGGCCCATGTTACAAGTTTGTACTGGGCCTGAAAAATTACTCTTGGGACTGGTTTAGGATGAAGGACTCAGGGGGTGCGTCTACACTTGTAAATTAAGTCGACTTAATTTACTCTGCATCTACACTACACTTTCCTTAAGTCGACTTAAGCAGCTGCTTAAGTCGACTTAAAGAAAAATTAAGTCGACTTTGTTAAACCTACTTTTAAGTCGACTTTCTGCTTAAGTCAACTTTCTAAAGTCGACTTAAGCCAATGTGGACGCAGAGTAGCCCTAAGTCGGCTCGAAGTCAACTTAGGGCTCTCCAGGACTTCCCTACTGCCCTCCCTGCCAGGGGGGCTGGCACAGGGAGAGCCTGGCATGCCCCCCCCACAGGGCAGGGCACAGCCCTGCCCACCCTGCCCCTATGCCCTGCCAGGGTCCCTGTCCCCGTTTGCCCCATTGTATCCAGGTACAATGGGGCAAAGGCTGATCCCCCTGGCACTTGGCAAGGGGTGTCCCCCCTGCCACCGTGGACCAGTCCCAGGGCCACCTAGCTCCTACAAGTCAACGTAGGCGTCCAGTGTGGACGCTCTAGGTCGACTTTGTTGGGTCCCCCCTAAGTCGACTTAAAATTGAGGTGTGGCTATGCTGAGTGGACCTAAATTAACAAGTGTAGACATAGCCTGGGGTATTATCTATACAGGGGTTGTCCAACCTTTTGGCCTGAGGGGCCAGATTACAGTTGTTTTCTCACTCAGGGGGTCAGTGAGCAAGTTTCAGATGGGGCGATGCTGCTGCTGGGTGGGGTACAACTTTTATTTCATTGGTGGATACTGACAAGGTGGGTGTTTTCGGAGAAGGGGGGAACACACAACTAGTCACATGACTCGTGTGTCCCCCTTGCCCATGGCCACCATGTTCTTTCTCCTTCTCGGTCTTTCTCCCACTGCACATCCTCCCCCTCCCCCAGCACATTTGGCTAATCTTCCTGGCAGCTGGGTGAGTGGACGAGGATCCACTTCCAACCCTGGTCCCTCCTACCTGAGGAGACGTGGCTGCGGAAAGTGGGTTCCCTCCTTGCTTTGGGCTGGCTGCTGGACTGGTGCCGAAATGAACTGGCCTGGAAATGTCTGGGAGAAGGAGGGAACAGGGAGATCTGGTTCACATGGCCTTGCCCCCAGCCTGCATGGAGAGGAGAGGCTGCTTCCTCCAGCGAGGCTCTTGCAGGCAGCTGCCATGCAGGGTGCGGATTCTGTGGGTGGCTGGGCTGGGGAGGGCAGGGGCTTCTCCCAGCTGACCTGGAGCTAGACAGGAGGGGCTACTCCTTGGCTCCAACTGGGTGGGGCAAGGAGGCCACTGCTGCACCCAGTGAACTGGATGGCAGCCTTTGGGGGGCCACATTCTGGCCTCCAGGCCATGGGTTGGACAACCCAGATCTATACTCTGATTCAGAATGTATGTGTGTAAATCTAATCTAATTACGTGGAATGCATCGCCAGCTGCTGTGGTTGGAAGCTCATTCATCTCAGAATTTCAGATTTGCTCATTTGCAGACTTTTGTCAAACTATATCAGCGAGGTTGTCTAGCTCAGAGGAGTCACTGAGCCTCGGGTGGCTGGGCTCTAGCTACGAGTGAGCCCACACGAAAAGCAAAGCTGGCTTCTCAAGGGGCTGGGAAATGATTTCGTTCAGATTTCATGCTGCAAAGACACAATTAATACATCAACAGGCGAGGCAGAGCTGTAGAGTTCAGATGAAACTGAATCCTGGTGGAGAACTAGGGCTTCATTCATGCACCAATTCTGCAAACCAGATTCTATTCTGCCTCATACAGGACAGCTAGTTAGAATACCTGACCGTGGGGAAGGACTTTACCTCCACCACTCTCTTTATTAGCAGCTATTTGCATATTTTTCTCTTCCAAAAATAGCTCATGCTTTTCAGAATCCTGTTTTTAATCCCCAAACATTGGCAACATCTTCAGGGCAGAAACCATGTCTCTGTATAACACGTAGCACTGTGGGACCCCATTTTCAGTTGGGCTCCTGGGTGCTACTGCAATAGAAAGAAACACTAGGGCAGGCACATGTCCCTGCAACAAACTCTGTTGTCAACTCTGCCCACATATCTGCACAAATGACACCAGCGAACCAGCTACTTCATCCACTGCTCATCCACCAATGTGATATATGCCATCATGCGCCAACTACGCCCCTCCGCCTTATACATTGGACAAACTAGACTGTCTCTGCACAAAAGAATAAATGGATGCGAATCAGAAACGGCAACATTCAAAAACCAATAGGAGAACACTTCAATCTCCCTGCTCACTGCCCGAAAGACATTTCAGTTACAGTACTTTAACAGGTTAATTCTCAATCAAAATCAAAACAAAATCCGCTAAGTAGCAGCGCTGTAGAAAAGGACCTGGAGGTTATGGTGGATGGGAAGATGAATATGAGCCAACAGTGTGCCCTTGTTGCCAAAAAGGCCAATGGCATATTGGGCTGCATCAGTAGGAGTATTGCCAGCAGATCGAGGGATGTGATAATTCCCCTCTATTCAGCACTGGTGAGGCCGCATCTGGAATACTGTGTCCAGTTTTGGGCTCCCCACTACAAAAAGGATGTGGACAAATTAGAAAGAGTCCAGCGGAGGGCAACAAAAATGATTAGGGGGCTGGGGCACATGACTTATGAGGAGAGACTGAAGGAACTAGGATTATTTAGTCTGCAGAAGGGAAGAATGAGAGGAGATTTGATAGCAACCTTCAACTACTTGAAGGGGTGCTCCAAAGAGGAGGGAGCTAGGCTGTTCTCGATGGTAACAGAGGACAGAACAAGGAGCAGTGGTTTCAAATTACAGCTGGGGAGGTCAAGGTTGGATATTAGGAAAAACTTTCTCACTAGGAAGGTGGTGAAGCATTGGAATGGGCTATCTAGGGAGGTGGTAGAATCTCCATCTTTGGAGATTTTTAAGGCCTGGTTAGACAAAACCCTGGCTGCGGTGATTTAGTGGGAGTGGTCCTGCTTTTTAGCAGGGGGTTGGACTAGATGACCTCGTGAAGTCCCTTCCATGCCTATTATTCTATGATTCTTCAAAGAGAAGCCACAGAGTTAGAATTCATATGCAAATTTGACACTATTAACTTGGGTTTAAATAGAGATATGGGCTGGCTTTCCCATTACAAACAGTGATTTTCACCTCTCTCAATTTCCCCACCTAATCTATTGTTCCACACTGCTTGAATCAAAACAATTTGTTTGATTTGTTGAAATAGTCTGACCTGAACCTGTCACTCACACTTCACTGGATCTATTTTTCTCTCACATACTGCAAGTTTTCCAGTTTTCAAGCATCTGACGAAGTGGGATTTCTCCCTTGAAAGCTCATGAGAGAAATAAATTTTTTAGTCTTTAAAAAGTGCCACAGGACTCTTGTTTGTTTTGCTGAACTAGAGTAACATGGCAACCCCTCTGGAACTTGATTAAATGTCTGATCTAAAAACCCTACAGAGTTAATGAAAGTCTTTCCATGGACCTCAGTGGACTTTGGATCAGGCACTAATTGAAGGGGGAATAGATTTTTATTCAGACTGTCTAAAACTTTCATTTGGTTAATTAGATCAAATGTTCAAGAAATACTCTGGAGAAAAATGCCTTTGTTAAAGTTTCAAGCCCCCAGCCCTTTAATTGAGAGCTAAATCAGACCCTCCAGGAGGCATTCCAGTTACAAGCAAGGAGCATCAGATATAATATTTTTGAGGTCTCCAAAGTAAAATCAAGGTGGGGGAAATAACCTTTCAGGCCACCTACATACATTTCAAAGCAGTAGAGGAAAGAACTGGGCTTTGAAGGGCTTTGTGTTTGCAGCCTGTTTTTAGAAGAGCAATGAGGCCATTTTGCATTTTTGGCTTTTATTTGCTTGCAAACTCTAACCCTGCCCATGCCCCCACCCGACATACATGGCTGGGCCCTCCGTCATTCACTCGTTGTTGTCTCTGTTTTTCTCAGAGGTTTAATTTTGGAAGAATAAAAAAAGCAAAACCAAAAAAAAACCCAACAACCCCCCAAATGCTCACACCCACGGGTACACCCTCCACCCTTCCACCTTTGCGGCAAGAGGAAGCGCATACTCGCATACTCTTCTCAGCACTTTTTAAGGTAATAAAGAGATTTTAACCCCACCCGGCAGCTACGCAGTTAGCGTGCTTCCTCCAGGTGCCCAAAGAACACCCTCCTGTAAGTTTCACATTGCACCGGAGCTGCTCAGAGCAAGAGAAAGCTGCTGAAATTATGACTGAAGTCTGGACTGACACTTACGATGATGATTACTCCAACAGAGACAATATTTGCCCGCCACAGGACCTCACCTACTCTTACATTTACATTCCCATCCTCTACTTCATTGCGTTCTTCATCGGCTTCACAGGCAACCTCTTTGTGATTGTGCTGATGGCCAAGAAGAGAGGCAGCAAGAGACTGGTAGACACCTTTGTCCTGAATCTGGCTGTCGCCGACCTGGTCTTTGTGTGCACCCTTCCTCTCTGGGCCGTGTCAGCAGCTCATGATAACAAATGGCACTTCGGTGAAGTCCTGTGTAAGCTCAGCAGCTATATCATCTCTGTGAACCGCTACTCCAGCATCTTGTTCCTAACGGGCATGAGTGTGGAGCGTTACCTAGTGGTCTTGAAGCGTCTCAACTCCAAGTCTATTGGCACCAAGAAATGCATGATTGCTGCCTGTGGTTGCATATGGGCCATCTCCCTTTTCTTGGGCATCCCATCTCTGATCTACAGGAAGCTCAGTCCCGCTGAGGATAACGCTGGTGACCTGTGTGAGGATGAGGACTCTATCACCTTCCAAGTACTCAGCTTGGCTTTGCTCATCTTGACCTTTCTCCTGCCGTTGGGAGTGATCTTGTTCTGCTATTGCTCCATCTCCGTCAAGCTACTGAACCACATCAGCCTGGGCAAGGGGACGAAGAAGTCCCTCCACATCATCTTCACCATCATCGGGGCCTTCGTCGGCTGCTGGCTGCCTTTCAATGCCTTTAAAACCTTCCTCTTCTTCTCCTCTGTGTTCCAGGAAGCAGATCTGTCTTGCCCGGCTTTCATGGCTCTCAGGTGGGGGCTGGCCATCAGCGTTTGCTTGGCCTTCCTGAACAGCTGTGTAAACCCCATCATCTACACTTTGATGGATCGACATTTCCGACGTCAGGTGCTGGTGCAACGGCTCCAGTTCTGTGGTGCTTCCCAGACGGAGACAAGGCAAAATGTGATCATGAGCTTCTCATCTGCTACTGAGTCCAGCCTCTTGTTTGTCAACCGGAACAAGCCATCATCGCCTGCCTCCATTTGGCGAGAGATGTAGGAGGGGATGGGTACGTTTACAGCATCTGCTTTGTGGGGTGGGGCTGGATGTCTAGCTATTTGGGCTGCTTCTTGTGTAGGTAATATGAGCAGGACATTTGGGCAGATTTGAGATGAATTTTGACAGGGAAAAGGGCTTTCCTTTCTTGGCTGTCAGGAGAATGTGAACAATTCCCTTTCTCTCCTGGTGTAACTCCAGCGAGGGCAATGGAGCTACCCCCCGCGTAGACAGCGCTAGGTCAATGGAAGAGTTCTTCCAACAACCTAGCTACCGTGGATTGACTACAGCGATGGGACACCTCCCCGCTGAAGTCCCACTGCAGCACAGCTAGCCACTGCTGCATTTCATGTGCCGACTGGGTTTGCTCTAGCAATGAGAGCACAAACCCCCTCTCAGGAGCTAATAACGTTGGGGGAAACAGCTGGGGAGAGGAGACAGCAGCAGTGGTAACGGAGCAGGATATGGCACAAGGGGGGTTGCTGAGCTACACATACGCAGGAAGGTCCAGAGTCCGGTCTCAGTTACACCGATGCAAAGCCAGAGAGCTGATCATGCACAATTTTACACACATAAACAAGCCCTGCTCATGTGAGTAGCCCCACTGCTTTCTATAGCCCAAACCCTCAAGGATATGTCATTGCCTGACTTCACCAGGAGCTAGGCACCTAAAAATCCCTGAGGATTTGGACCTATGTGCTTATTCACGTGATTAAGGCTCGACAGGGCTGGGTTCAGACTTCACTGGATTTCCATCAGGGAAACCACGGCAGGAATTGGAACTGAGATGCACATTGTCAAATCCGATGCCTTAAATGTGTGTCACTTCCACCTGCGTTTCTCTCTCACGTAGTGATTGCAAATTCAATAAACAATAGTTGCTTGCTCTAAAACTAACAATGAAAGCAGAATTATTGAAGTTGTAGTAGGGGACAGCTCCATGTAGAATGCTCTCCCTGTTAAGTAGTTATAGAAGAAATATGCTTTTAATAATCTTAACACAACAAAAAATAGATCTGGCAGCAAGAATCTGTATGTTTAATTAAAAGACAAATTCACTATTAAACTAGCTCTGTTCTTATTACATAGTTGCGTAATAAATATGCTTGAAAACCGAGTTGTTTTTCAGAGTTGTCTGACAATCTAAGGAAGTAGCTATGGCATCTAAAATCAGCATGTTTCGATGGAGAGCTATTCCACAGTGCTGCCTTTGTAAAATTACAGTCTAGTCTATGATGAACTTTTGGGGGACAAAACAATGGGCTTTCATTCTATCCTACATTTCTATGACTTCTGCTCTTTCTACCATGACCTTCCCCTGACTTCTCAAAAGCCCCAGCACAATAAAACGATGGTCTTACTAATTAAATACCCGGGGCTGGCCCTAGGTTTGTTGGCACCTTAGGCAAATTATGACTTTGGTGTCCCTTCTGCCAACATTCAAATATAGAGAAAAGTGATAACACATTAATATACTTTTTAAATAGAGAAAAAAGTCACTTCTGTCTAATTTGGTGCCCCTTAAACCCTGGCACCCTACGTGACTGCCTAGTTTTTGTATATGGTTGGGCCAGCCCAGTAAATACCAGGTCATTATTAAAACCTTGTTTGAGGTTTACAGAGAACACAGAGATGTTTGTGGCCCTCCTGGTCAGTCCTGGTAAACATGTGTTTAATAATCATTCACACACAATCACATAATTACATCGGAATGGTCCCCTGCGTTAGGGCACGTGTCTACTGGAGGCGAGTGTTATTCAGCTTGAAATGAGGGCTGCTCCCTCGGGGGGGACACTTGTACGGAAGGGAAGTTGCTTAGACAGTAATAAGAATGTCCGAGGGTCACTCTAGAACAGGGGTCTGCAACCTGTGGCTCTGGAGCCACATGCGGCTCTTTGGCTGCCCCCTTGCGGCTCTGGGCTCCCCCAACCACTGGGGTACTCTGCAGGAGGCCCATACCTGGCTCTGGGCTTCCCCCAGCCACCAGGGACCCCACGGGCAGCCCATGCCAAGCTCCAGGCTTCCCCCCCCCCCGCATAAGGGGACCCTGCAGCAGAAATCCTGGCTCACCTCCCTGCACCTCCCACCAGAAGGCTACACCCATTGTGGCTCTCAAAACACTTCATTATTGAAGGAATTTTCAAAAATGGCTCTTCTTATCTTTTGGGTTGCAGACCCCTGCTCTAGAAGAACCTGAACAAGAAAAAACAGGGCAGCTCAGATTTTCCTCTAAGATGTTGTTCACAGACAGGGCTGCCCCATAAAGGCTCAGAAAATGGGTCCCTCTCTCCTGCCCCCACCCCCTTTTCATTTGCTTCTCCAGCACAGATACACCAGTAAAGTCATTATAGTTTCCACATGATCGCGGTGCTGGGGTTGAGAGCTGTGTTCTCAGTAGGGAAGTTTGCTGCCCCTCCTCGGATTGCCTTTGATAGATCCCTAGGTTTTAAGGCCAGATTGGATTGTTATGGTCACCTAATCTGTCCTCCTGCAGAACACAAACCAGAGAATTCATAAATCCCAGGGAACTAGCTGAAATCAGAGGGCTAATGTGCACTGCAGTATATGGGGAAAGCATGGCCTACTCACGTAGCATAGGAGTAACAGAAGCAGGAGTCACTTTTCACGACAGGGCCAGATGAAGACATCCTGAGGCCCTAAACTATGGAAAGATTCAGAGGCCCCGTGCCATAAAAATAAAGAGAAAAAAGTGTATTACATTATAATGAAAAGGTAATGAAAAAATAAATGATAAACTGTTATATTTGCATATATACATAGGCAAAGATGCAACATAAAACAGCTAAATAAAACATACATCTTGCAAAAAGCCTAATTTGCATTATCAATTTCAATTATGATAAATCTTCTTAGTTATCTCCAATATATTTAGAGGCCCCTCATAATGTGACAGCCTAAACTGTAGCTTACTTGGCTTGGGCTTAAATCCAGCACCAGTTCAGGGTAATTGCACCTATATTCCCCCCTCATGGTCCAACAAGGGAATCTGTTCTCCAGCTCCCAGCTCCCCAGCAGCCCCTTCAGTTGGGTGAAGACACACGTTTCTGCTGCTCTAGCTGTGCTATTTCCAGCCGCACGGCTCGCTGCCTGCACCAAATTCCCCAGCACTGCAGGCTGCCTGAGTGCGCCTGCTTCGCCTTCCTCCCACAGAGGCTACACACAACGCATTTGCCACAGTTAGGTCAGCCCACAGCCCTTTCTAAACAAGCACAGTTATTTGTGAAGGGAGGCAGCCCAGAGAAACTGGTAAAACAGGAGAAGACCCAGAGCTCATCCCAACTCCTGCTTGAGCATTGCTGCCCTGAGGAAAGGATCAGGGTCCAGACCCAAGGCCTGGGCCCCGCCCCCTGGGCCTGATCCAGCCCCGCCCTGGGCCCAATCTGCCCTTGCCCTGGGGGCCCAATCCAGTGCTGGGGCTGGATCGGGCTCCCAAGGCAGGATCTTGCCACCGGCAGTCCGGACCTCAGGTCCCCCGCCAGGGTCCCGTGGCCAGATCCTGCCACTGTCTGCTGGGAGCCAGGCCCCAGATCCCCGGCCATTGTCGGAACCGGATCCTGGCACCAGTGGGCGGTGGTCGGGGCTGGATCGGGACACCGCCTGTGGCCGAGCCCCAGGTTCCTGGCTGTGGGCGGGCCTGATCCTGCCTGGTGCCAGCAGGCGGTGGCTGGGCCCTGGGTCCCCAGCCATGGCTGGGGCCGGATTGGGCCTGCCGGACCTGGGGCACCGGTGCTGAGACTTGGGGCACTGTGTGCCCAGCGCCAGAGATGCTGCTGAACTCCAGCAAGACTCTGGCTGGTGGTTAGTCCCACTCGCCCCACCAAGGGGGTTTCTGGCCTCCACACATCAATACCAGCTGTTAGCTCAGAACCAGCCCCCATGGAGCCGAATCCCTCCTCTGTGCAGTGGGCCTTTGGTCTTGCGGCCCTGGGGTCTGGTTATCAGCAGCCAATGGGCTGTGGGAACAGCTTCAGAAGGCTGGACTTGGTGCTGAGACGTGACCGTCCGCTCTTCCCAAGGGTTTCCCAGGACCCCCCCTCGAGTAGAAGTTCAGTCTTGTCTGGCCCATCAGCTAAAATTCCATTGGCGCTCGTAACCCTTCCCGAGTTCCCATTGGCCACATCACCCCATAGAGGCATTTCCCAGCCCTGGGCTCCCCCCTGCTCTGCCTGTGCCCCTCACTCCCAACCCACAGCCCCTCTTCTCTCACCCCTGGGCTCCCCCCACCTTAGCTCTGCCGGTGCCCATCAGTCCCATGAATGAGCCTGGCTCAATGAACGATGTTTCACTGGCAGGAGGGAGATCAGAGCCCAGCCCAGGATCTGCCCCCAGGTTTCCCTTCTCCCCTGCGAGGACTCTCTCTCTGCTTTTTCCCATGAAGGGGTTCCTTCCTCCCCCATTGCACCCAGTTCAGTCTCTGGGCAGGTCTCACTACTCCCATCACCTGCCCATGCTGCCCATCCTGTGCCTAGCATCCTGCCCCACCTCCCTCCTGCCTCATCTCCACTGCTTCATCCCAAGCCAGACCCAAGGCCTGCCCCCACCACCTTCCTAGTTTCCTTTCCCCCCTCATCAGCCCTTCCTCCAGTTGCCATGGAGATTCTACTCCCCCATAATCCTCTGATTCCCAAGCTCATTTCCCACCCCAAATTGCCTGTCCCCTTATAGCCTGTCCTGGCAATGTGGGGCCTCATGGGTAGTGTTTCCCTTCCCACGAGGCTGCCCAGCCTTCGGCTGTGAGATTGGCCAGTGCTAGCCAGGGGCCGCAGCACAGGGCAGCTTGAGTCTCAGCAATCCTGCATTGGGTGGCACCTCTGCCATCTGCCCCACTGCCAGCTCCTCCTCCAGGCACCCTCCTCTCCCAGCCCTAGCTAGCAGGTGACAAAGCAGCTGCAGGAAAGGGCAGATGAGCCATTAAACTGATGAGCCATTAAAGACACAATGGTTGTATTCTTTATGTCCTTAATGGCTCATCAGGATACTCCCTGGGACCACATCACCTGGCAGATTCCTTAACATTAAGGAGACAGTGGTTGTTCACACCCTCCCATCTAAGACATTTGTCCAGAATGACACAAGTTAAAGTATGGATATAACATCAAATTCTTAACTTCTAATCAAAATAGAATTCCTAGACATAAACTATATAATAATTCCCATCAAATTACTACCTTTCTATTGATACCAAACATGACATAGTTCCTATGGATTATAGCATTTATGAGATATCCATAGAAAATAATATCATAAATGCTTCTCTAAATCCAGACAGCATCACACACAGGGCTCTGCCCTGCCAGGGTCCCTGTCCCCTTTGCCCCATTGTACACAGGGGGTGCCCCCTGCCACCGTGGACCTGCCCAAGGTCCCCCTAGACCCACAAAGTCGACGTAGAGCATCCAGTGTGGACGCTCTAGGTCGACTTTGTAAGTTCCCCTTTAAGTCGACTTTAATTGTAAGTGTAGACACACTAAGTCAACTTAAAAGTGCAAGTGTAGACATAGCCGTAAGCAGGGGTCCTGCAATAAAAACTACTACTGCTGGAGTGTCCCTTGGGCTGCGTGGTCCCTGCACCACTCTCATATGACCTGCTGCCTTCCCAGAAAGACCGAGGGCATCTGGGTCACATGCTCGTGACCGGGCACACAGGGTGTCTGTTCCTACACTGCAGTGTGGGGGAGACCTCCTGGCAGCACCCACTCACATGCTGGGTGAGTAAGAGTGAGGGAGACGCCCCGCCCAAGGGGGAACCGGGTTCCTTGGGGATAGGGTGGAGGGATGAGGAAGGACCAAAATGGTTCCCTGCTGAAGGAGGAGGGCTGACTGGAATGTGTCCTCCTGTGGAGCGCTCACATCCCAAGCTGGGTCTTCGGGTAGTGGGAGGCAGAGAGACCATACCAGGCACTTGGCTACAAGCAGAGGCGGCCTTAGGCTACCTGGGTCCCTAGGTGAAGGCCCATTGTGGGGCTCCCTATAGGCTTCCCATTGCCAGCCACTCTCCCCGCCTCCACTCCCCTGTGGCCCTGGCACCCTGGAGTCAGCCCCACCCACCCCCCGGCCCAGCTCTGTCCTCCTCCCCCCCCCCCCGCACGGTCCCCTCCCAGCCTGTCTGCCCCAGCTGTGGCTTAGAGCATGCCTGCTGTCGACCAAAGCAGATGCGGCTTTTGGGATAGAGCTGCCCTGGGCCATGTTGGGGATGGCTCCACCCTAAATGAGGGAAATGGCCCATAAGCAGGGGTTCTCAACCCCTGGCCCGCAGGCCAAAAGTGTCCTAGGGTGTGTCTACACTAGCAACTTAGGTCGACTTAAGGACGCTTAGGTCGACCTACAGAACACCGCATCCGCACCTGGCTTTCATTAAGTCGACTTAATAACTACCACTTTCTAGGTCAACTTAATGCTTAATTCGACCTATTGAGTCGACCTAAAGCCGGTGTGGCTGCCCTAGGTTGATCTAATTCCCCCGAGCCGCGGCTCTCCATCGACTTAGCACCTGCGTGTGTAGACGCAGGCAGTTGACTTAAGTTTTTAGTGTAGACACTGTAAGTTGACTTAACAGAGTCATCTTAGCTTTTCTAGTGTAGACACACCCCTAGAGAGTGACACTGCTCCATTATCACAGAAAAAATACCTGCCTTGGGCTTTCAAAGGATGCTTACTCTCCCTCTGCAATGGAGAGGGCAACCTCCCTACAGAGATCCTTTCTGCAGCCAGAGGTGTTGTCTGGGGTGAGCCCTCTGTCCCCTTGCTCTACCAGGCACAGAGCTGCCGCTTGACCCGCTGACAGGCATCAACACAGGGAGCCTCCACCCTTCACCTGGTCGGGAGCAAGGGGGCATTCAAGAGATGGAAAAGGAGCAATTTAACCATGGCGCAGGGGACCTGTGGAACTCACAGCCACAAAATCTCACTAGCAGGGTTCACAAAAGGACGGGGCATTTCCATGTGTAACGAGAATCTCCTGAGTGATACGTGTGATGACGGAAAGGGGTTTAGGATGGGATCTAAGCCCTCCTATGTCATGACACAAGCCCCCCTCTAATTATTAAGCCTAAACCACAGGTTCCTGAAAGAGCTGCCAGGCCTGGGTTTGCCAGGCCACTACTTCACAGTGTGCTCACAAAAGCCTCTCCCCGACTCTCCTGCAGGCCTGACCTGGCTTGCTGTGGTTCGCAATTGGCTGAGCCCGAAAGGACTGAGCCAGTTCTAACAACTCTCCCCCTGGAGAAGTTGAAAGAGGAGCTTCTCTTTCCAGCCATTAGTCTGCGGCTGTGAGTGAGATCTCCGCTATTACATTGCTCTTCCCAGCACAGGGCAGGAAAGTCGCCCATGTGTGCGGGAAACCGCTTTTCGGCCTCTGCATTCTCCCTGCTGCAGCCATGCTGTACCTCCCCCACTCGGTCCCCAGCTTGCAATCTACCCTCCTCCCTGGAAGCATAGCCCAGCGTCCGATGACGTGCCAGAGATGCTCCTGGACCAGCCAAAGCTAAAGACCTGCAGAGCAATATAAGGGGCACTTCTTAGCTCCTGCGAGGGCCTGGGTCCGCTGCCTCTGGGACCCCGTGACAGGGAGAGAGGCAGCCGGTTGGAAATTGAACCCTGGCATTGCAGAAGCTGCCACTAGGGGTCAGAAGATCCTCACAGTACTAAATGCTCTTGCTGGCCAAGGGTTTCGGCCCTGATCCAGTTCTGTGAAAGCTCCTAGGTCTATTATTGTAGCAAATTGTTACCTCACCCACTGTGTGTGTCTCTCTCACATTCTGGCCATGTATCTTTGCACACACAGAATCCGCAGAACAGGGTCAGATCATCGCCCCATAGCTTCTGGTGCTGAAGGGTCACCCCAGCAGAGTGCCTGGCCTCACCAGCCTTTTGGGTTATCATATTCAGTGGTTAAAGAATAATTTGATGGGCCCCGGAACCCTCCTAATCTCCGTCCCCCTTCCTGCATTGTCTGGGCCCCCTTCATGCATGTGTGGGTCCCAGCCACACTGGGCATTTGCAATCACTTCTCAGTACCACATGCATTGGTTATCGCTCCATAAAAATATTTATAATTTTATATGGTGTTTATGTCTCTAGCAATTATTGTCACACACTAACAAACACTGCATAGCAATAAGTATTGTGATTAACAATGGTGGGGCATAGGACCTGCCAGCAGCTAGGGCAGGGCGGAACATGCCTTCTGCCCGATTTTTCTATTTGTGGGCCCCAGAACTGCGTTCCAGTGTGTTCCCCCTTACTTTAACCCCAATCATATTACTACGTTATACGTTGCTTAATCTGCAGTTAAGGGTTCCCGCATGCGTTTCTAAGGCTGGCATGTCAAATGGGTTACCCGGGGCATGTGCAGAGAGCTCTGGAGCACTGAAAACACATTGAAGCCCAAAGAAGATGTGTGACTCTCTAAGGATCTGCTCCAGTCACAGACTGTGTACCACACAGGCACTGGGGGTTCAAATCCAACTAAGGGTAGACATCTAAAACAAGAAGAGGCATGTTGCTTCAATCTGCCACTGCCAAAAAAAATGGTTTTCAGTGTTGGGTATCTGTGATTTGAGCAGACTATTCTCAAGTCACCAATACTGTTTCGAAAAGAAACTATAGATGCAAATGCTGGCCGGGAGGGGCGGGTGAGTGGGGGTGGAAGAGTGTGTAGAAATAGGGGAGAAGGAATTAAGTTGTAGCTAGGGGGATTATGGACAGGGCCAAGGGGATAAATGGGGATGAGTTAGTAGGATAGAAATTGTGGATCAAGTGACTGGAAGTGGGATGGGACACTGGGAAGGGGACATGGGCGTGAGAGATGGGGAAAAGCAGGGGGTGTCAGACTTCTGTAGAATGGCTGGGGGCCCCTAATCATAGCCCTCTGCCCCTATTGTCCAGTGAACCCCACATTTCCTTCCAACGGGCGTGCCATTTTCTGGAAGCCCCATGTACCAAGGTCTGACACCTCCATTGGTATGAGGTGGGATCTGGGGACTCTTGTCCTTCTAGGGGTCTGAGCCTATCTCCAGCTGAGACACCACATTGGGCTGACATTCACCCCTCTCTGCATGTCCTGCTATCCTCTTCCAGCGATGCCCCAAAACACCCATACTTGTCCTCCGCTGTAATGCCACTATAAAGGACAAGAGCTATCTACACGCACCTGGCACTTAAACATCAAGGTATATATTTGCTGTGGGGACCAGACCAGCGTAACTGTGGTGCTGATGTTCCTACAGCGTAACCTAAGAGGGCAGACGCAGCCTACGTTGATGGCAGGGTTTTACCGTCAGTGGAGGGTCACCTCTCAAGTGACAGCAACTGGGTCAACGAAGCATTCTTCCATCACCACTGTGGTGTCTACACCTAGCTTAGGTCAGCACAATTCTAGCATGTGGGGTGGATTTTTCACGCCCCCTGAATGCCATGGCTATATCAACCTAAGTGTTAAGTCAGGGCTCGACAAAGCCAGGTGCCAGGTCACCATGGTGTGTAACTTAGCTCCAAGATCTGCTGTGGAAATGCAGTAGAAGAGCACCCTCTGGAGACCAAAAATAAAACTGCTGGTGCCTAGCTGGGAGCCAGGTTTGTCAAGCTCTGTGTTAAGTGCAGACCCAGCCTATGGCCCTGACCCATTCTGGCAGCTTCTGTGCTCCTGTAAGTGGGCTGAGAGACAGAAAGAGGAGCACAGGGACAAGTGAATAGCTGTTAAATGGTGTTGACACCGCCCAGCAGAGGTGAGGCTGAGGTTGAGCTGGATTGGAAATGGAGAGGAAGTCCCTGTAACACCAGGAATGGCCCAGAGACCAGCCCTGCTGATTCCTGTCTCCAGCTATCACACATGGCTATTTCCCATGCCCTATCTTTTGTTTTTTTAGGCAGACATTTCCACAGGCCAGAGGCCATCCCACTGCTACTGATCTAAATGAAAGGGTTGGCAGTATGTTCTCCCAGCACAAAACAAAGTCCCACAAGTGGATTGGGGAGTCCCCGTCAGAAACTACCGGTTATACGGCTGCCTGAGCTCACGGTGTTTTCCACAGGTTCTCCCATAAAACAGGAGAAGGCATCTCAGCTATCTCCACTCTGTGCTCAACACCAACTATTTCACAGCATGCCCCCGTGCAGAACCTGCTTAGATCACAAAGTACAGTCCCTCCAGCTAAAGAAGAGAGGTTCAGTGCCCGGCTGTGAAATGTGTCCTTCCTGCTTTAGCTAGGCAGGTTTCCCCTGCAGGGTTCTCTGACCTGAGAAGCTGCAGGTTGAAGCCAGGGAGCTGGTCATTTTCAGCTTGCTTAGTGCAACTGAGGACATAGTGTTATGGGCTCTGGACTCTGGAGGCTACAAAGGTCCCAGATAGTGATGGGCAGAGATGGTAGGTAGATAGGTAGGCCTGGATAACAACATCAAGGCCCACACCTGAGAGTTTCCCCAGACACTGCCTTCCTCTGCAGCCTGAGGCACATCTCACTTACCGGTGGATTCTCTGTACCTTGAAGTCCTTAAACCATGATGTGAGGACTTAAATAAGTCAGTCAGAGGTTAGAGGGTTATTACAGGAGTGGGTGGGTGAGGTTCTGTGGCCTGCATTGTGCAGCAGGTCAGACTAGATGATCATATTGGTCCCTTCTGACCTATGAGTCTAAGACTCTAAGGCTATGTCTACACTAGCAATTTAGGTCGACTTAAGAATGCTTAAGTTGACCTAAATTACTCCTTGTCCACACTGGACTTTCATTAAGTCAACTTAACGGCATCCTTAAGTCGACTTAATAACTATCGCTTGTTAGGTTGACTTAAGAAGTCAACCTTATTAAGCCAACCTAACACCGGTGTGGACACCCTAGGTCGACTTAATTCCTTAAGTCGACCTCGGGCTGGGGTGGCTCGGGGACAAGGGAGCCCCAGGGGCTGGTGGCTCTTTTCCCCAGGGCTCGCCTGTTCCGGGAGCCACTGGCGGCTGTCTTCCCTGGCGCTCTTCCCCAGAGCCCTGACCGGGCAGCCGTCTTCCCCAGAGGTTCCCCTGTCCATGGAGCACCGGCGGCTGTCTTCACTGGAACTCCACAGACAGGGGAACCTCCAAGGGGGAGCCCCGGCAGCTCCCTTCTTGCCCGGACCCACGTGGGTCCTGGCAAGAGGGGAGTCTGCGCTCCCTTCTCCAGAACCTGTGAGGGTCCTGGCAAGAATGGAGCCCCAGCCTGCGCTCCCTTCTCCAGGACATGCGCAGGTCCAGACAAGAAGGGAGCACCGCTCTCTTCTCCCTGGGATCCGTGTGGGTCCAGGCAAGAAAGGAGTGTGACTCCCTTCTTGCCAGGACCCACAGGTCCCAGCGAGAAAGGAGCTGTGGCTCCCTTCTCAACGGGGAGCCAAGGCTCTGTCTACACTGTCGACTTAACAGAGTCGACTTAACTTTTTAAGTATAGACAGAGCCTAAGGCTGCTCAGGGCATCCAGAACACAGGGTGGTGCATCACTGCTCCTAAATTGCAAACCTCGCTGACTCTCAGCAGTCGCCATGCCCCTGGGAGAGGCTCAGCTAACACCCTTTCATGCTCCCTAGATACATCCTCCAACCAACCAGCCACCTGCCATCTCAGCGTTATTTTTGGTGCTGCAGTCACGCCGAGTGGCTCCTCATGAAAGCTCTTGTGGCCACAAAGGGGACATTTCTGGGCAGGGTGATGGCAGGGCCGTTAGCCCAACTGGAATGGCTGTTGATTGAACAGCCACAGCCAGGGGCACCCTGTGCTGTTTAGTTATTACTCAGAGCTCGGGGCCCTGGCAAGAGATCTCTTTCTGTGTCCAGTTCCAGCTAGCTGTTCATAACGATGCCCTGCCCAGACTCTCTGTCTGGGAAGCTCAGCCCTCAAAGGCCCCAGCTCCTGATACCACACAACCTTTCTCTAGCAACCCCTTGGCCTGAAGAAGTGCTGCGCCTTTTCTCCCATCCCCATTTTGAAGGTATCACCACTGAGCCCAGCATTTGGTGGGCTTTGCCCCACAGCCTCTTCTGAGTTATTGAGAGCAAAACCAGTGATTTCTGCCCCACCCGCTCACTTGCAAAGAGCCACAAGGGTTTTTTCTTCAAACTCTCCCCCAGATATCACAGCTGGGTCAGAGCCAGGGCAGGGATCTTGCCCCCAGAGCAGCAATGGTCAGAGACTGCGGGTAAGTGGGAACAATCCTGTGAACGGTGGGAACCGTCCTACGAGTCCCTTCACGGTTGCTTTGACTACCACATGCTATAATTATTTTGACGCCCATCCCTGGGAGATGGGTGATGGGAGTCTAAGCAGGTGAAAATAGGGATTACAGTGGAGAAAGCGCACAGCTAGTAGAGGTCAGAGAGAGTAGATATAGTGAGACACTTAAACATCTTGTGTCTCTTGTGCCTTTTCCTTGAGCCATGGGGCAAGGGGAAGGCAATTTTTGCATGTCCTTTCAGAAAACATCCTGTTGTCTCTCAGCCAATCTTCTGTAGTAACTCCAGTGGTTAAAGTAAGGGGGAATGCACTGGAATGCAGTTCTGGGACCCCCAAATTGAGGGGCCAGCGTTCCGGGGCCCCTAAAAATAGAAAAATCCGGCAGAACGCATGTTCCACCCTGCCCTGGCTGCTGACAGGTCCTACGCCCCACCGTTGTTAATCACAATACTTATTGTGTTATGCAGTGTTTGCTAGTTTGTGACAATAATTGCTAGAGACATAAACGCCAAATAAAATTATAAATATTTTTATGGCGAGATAACAGATGCATGTGGTACTGAGAAGTGGTTGCAAATGCCTACCTGGGCTGGGGCCCGCATATGCATGAAAGGGGCCCAGACAATACGGGAAAGGGGGCCAGAGATTAGGAGGGTTCCGGGGCCCATCAAATTATACTTTAACCACTGAGTAACTCCCATGGAGTAAGAGAGGTGACTCTTTCCCCAGTGACCTTCGCCAATATGCTGAGGTCCTTGTTCTTGGGGTGAATCATGGGTAAGAATCAAAATTAGGATAAAGCATTGAGACTCACCAGCTCTCCGATGGGTTCCTGCATTCCCTGGGGCAGCTCCGCTCGGTACCAGCCTGGCTGTGGAGAACCAGCTCCCTCAGAAGGTGCAGCCTTTAGACTCAGACTGCAGAGAGACAGATAGGCTGGTGGAGGTTCATGTCCCCAAGACACTGTCTGCTTCTGTGAACTTGTAACCTTCTGGGGGTTGGCAGTTGGGTTGATGCACATTTTCCAGCACCTGCCCTGTCTGCCACACACAGAGGATGTGGTCAGCTTAGCAAAAACCAACTCCAATCTGTGATTAATCTCGCGTGCCAGGTACACTCTCAGGACATCCTTTCCCATGAGGGCAGCTGGAGGCACGGACAGGGCAGCTCAGAAATGATGCCGGGTGGGGAGTCTATCTCCAGGCCCATCTGCATGAGGTGAGGGAGCTGCTGCAGAGGCCACGGGCTGGTTCCTTGCATCTCTGTGCAACAGACAGCTCAGCATTTCTGTGTGTGTTGGCGTCGTATCAACTCTCAGCCCCTCAGCTGCACTCGGGTATTCAGGGACTCCTGAAACACCTAACCCCTGACAGCGGGACGGTTTGGACTAATCTGAAGCACAGTTACAGGCACTTGACCTGTGCAAGACGAGAAATAATCAGGGCCGGGAATCGACAGACTGCAGGGAGCTGGGCCCAGTCTGACAAGCACAGACGTCATTGGTGTGTAGTGGTGCTGGGCTGAAGGCAAGGATTGCCCTCTGATCGGACCCTCGCGGTGCTTGTGCACACGTTCCCAGCCCAGCCCAGATGCTCCGGGATGCAGGACTCTGGCTTTTGACCTCGGGGAGAAGCTGAGGCAGGCTGCAAGGCTGCTGGGGAGCTGGCACTCCAACGTTGTACCAGCTCACTTTGAGAGGACTAGATGAAAGGGAGCATCTGGCTGGGAGCGACCTGCGTTTCTCCAAACTGCCTCACACTCAGCTTGCCCGGTGGTGCCTCTTGCTGCCTGCAGCTTTCCCTTCTTCCCCCACCACCCAGACCTCATCCCCGCGTTCAGTCTGTCCCCAAAACAGGCCCACCTCAGCCATCCCTTGTCCCCTCCAACCCACCATACAGCAGCTCTTCCTCTGTCCTCACCACCCCGGTGTCACTTCAGCCCCCGTCGGCCTCTCCCCAGTTTGACCTCACCTCAATTGCACTTCCACACAGCCCTCAAGCCAGTGTTCAGCTCAGCCTCCCGTCCACCTCCTAAACCAGGCCTCCATCAGCTTCCTTTTACCTCTGACACACGCCTTTGTGCCCTGCACCCCAGCCTCCCGCTGCCTTGCTCTGCACATCAGTTTCTCCATAGCCTGACCTGTTCCCCCCGGCTGGCCATGCCTCAGTTTCTCTCTCCTGGCCAGGCCTCACAGTCCCCTCGGTGCCCAACCCGCTCAGTTCTCAGATGCTTCCTCTGGACCTCAAACCTTCCTTTCCTTCTCAGCTCCCATTTCCCACCCACCAAGTCTGACTCCCTCTGTCTGCCCCACTCTGTCCCAGGCAGTGAATTGGACCAGAGCACATCAAAGAACCCCACTCCCCCCCAGAAGGATTTTAGCTCCACGCTGGAGCACCGCACGAGGCTCACGGCCAGCTTGGAAGCCATTTGAGAGCATGAATGCAGCTAATGTCACAGTGGGTCCTGTTGGGCCTTTGTGCAGGGCTAAAGATTGATAAAAATGCCATGCTCATTCATTCACTCGTTCTTTAACATCACAACTAAAGTCTGATGTAACTCCATATTGTAACCAAAACTCCATTTTGAATTGTTTACTTCATTTTGTATTGCCCAGGCTAAGTTTTGCTGAAACATCATTTAGATGTGTGAATTTAGTTTGGGTGTGTGAATAAGGGCTGTGTGTGATAGAATCAATCCCCAACGCCAGCTGGTCCTGATGATAGACTTGCCAGCACCACCTTAAGGGCTGAAGAGCAATGCAGACAAACCCTGCAAACGCAAGAAGAATCTACCCTAGAAAGAAAGGAACAAAAAGACTCATCAAGAACAAAATCAGTGTCGCATCTGCCATTAACTGATGGTCATACAGTACCCAGAAGCACTGTGACACAGCAAGATCCATGGACCTAAAAGATAGAAAAGAGGGGTGACACTGCATAGCTTTGGGGTAATGTTTTGCATAAAGATTGTCAGCACACAGCTGTGTTCCCGACAAAGACCCCGCTCATCCTCTCGCCTGGCTTCCCTGGCTTCCCTGGCTGGGTAGTTGCCATGAGCTGTGAACACCAGCTACAAACTCAGGCTACAATCACACGCAATAATCAGGACCAAGAGCAGAACATCTGGTGTGTGTCTGGGTACTAGATATTGGCTATTAAGATAATTGTGCTTTTTCTCATAATAAACGTGGCATATTGCCTTGTCCCCCTGAATAAGGGCCTGCTAGTTTTTTTCATTTTTCCAAGTACAACAGCTGGCTGTGGAGATCAAACCTGGTGACCTCACAATCTTAAAGCACCTACTGCTGGGGCCAAAACAGCCAGCGCTGCTGTGCAGGATCCTTGATTGCTCCAGCTGCCACTAGAGGGGGAGTGAGCAGCCCCCAAGTGGATGCACATAGGTTACACTAACACAGCCATGCTCAGAGCCTGGCCAGAGCCCTGGGGGTGATTCAAAGTCCTCTTGCTCATGGGAATGCTCTGAGTCCTACTCATACAGTGCCAAGCAAATCCCAGATGGGAATTCTGGGCCCCTAACTTTGACCCATAAATCACTGTCTGCAACTGTTTGCAGAGACTGGTTGGGAAGTGCCAGGGTGGAAGGTTTGGCAGAGGAGATTTCAGGGCTCAGGGAGCCTCTCAGGTGGGAAGTTCCCCCTTAGAGTACAGCCGCCCACAAACTCTGGCCTTGTAACCCAAAATGACATTCCTCAGGCCCTTGCCAATTACCTCTCCCAAAATTCACAGCTGGTACAAACTACCCTGGGTTGTGCTCCCCGCCCCCACAGCACCTGCCTAGGCAAATAGTGGATTTAGGCTCAGTCTCTGAAGGGTGGTGCAGCGCTGACATGGGGAGGGGGCAGTTTACAACACAACAGAAAAACAAACAAACTGGGCTGTTCATACAAAGAGTCCATTCCCTTGTCCCTGGAGCAGCCCCTTCTCCCCGAGACCCACGACTTCCCGGCAAGAGGAGCCACGGCTCCTTTTTTGCCGGTAAGCTGAGGTCCCAGGGAGAAGGGAGATGCCGGGGCTCCCCTGCTGAGGCTCCAGCGGGAGGGAATACCCCACTGGGGCTCCGGCGGCGAGTGATTCCCTGGCCCTATTCTCCCTCAACCTATCCAGTCAACTTAGAGAGTCTAGTATAGACTCTCTTAGTTGACTTAATAAAGCTGACAACTTTCTGAGTGTAGACATAGCTGGTATGTCTACATCGACTTAAGGATGCTTAAGTCGACCTACAGAACACCGCATCCACACCTGGCTTTCATTAAGTCGACTTAATAACTCCCCCTCTTTAGGTCGACTTAAGGCTTAAGTCGATTTGTTCAGTCAACTTAAAACCGGTGTGGACGCCGTAAGTCGACCTAATGCCCTAAATTGACCTAAGGAGGATGGGCTGGGGAGAAGGGAGCCATGGCTCACGGGGAGCCGCGGCTCCCCAGGACAAGGGAGCCGTGGCTCCTCTAGGACAAAGGAGCCACGGATCCCTTGTCCCCGGGGGCGCGCCGTGGCTCCCTTCTGCTGGGAAAAAGAAGGGAGCTGCGGATCTCTTTTCCCCGGGGTGAGCTGCGGCTCCCTTCTGCTGTGGAGCTGTGGCTCCCCGAGCCACGGCTTTCTGTCGACCTAACACCTGCGTGTGTGGACGCAGGCAGTCGACTTAAGTTTTTAGTGTAGACACTGTAAGTCGACTTAACAAGGTCAACTTTAAGTCAACCGTGTTAAGTTGACTTAACAGAGTCAACTTAGCTTTTCTAGTGTAGACATACCCACGGTGAGCAGATAGTAAGTGTGAAAAATTGGGAGACTTTTTTTTTCAGGTGGGTGGGGAGTATAGCCAGTGTCCTATATAAGACAACGCCACTACCATAGGGACATCTGGGCACCCTAGGTAGGCATGTGGAAGGGCGAAAGGCCTCCCCAGCAGTGATTTCTTATTACTGTTTGTGTCTTTTATTGTCTTGACCTTCTTTTCTGCTGTCTGAGTTCTCCAGATCTAGCAAAGCCCTAGTTACTGTTGTATTACTCTGAGAGCTATTTAATTTTTGTGTGCGTGACCTCACTTTGAAGGAGAGCGTGTGCTACATTATTTTCTCAAGAGACAAACCCTCTGTGTTTTCAGCACTAGGAAGTGCTTTTGGGCGGAGGCCTCAGGCTTCCGTATAGGTGAACCCAGGACTAATAACCCTGCAGATAAAAGGGACATGTTGTCAGCCACATCTACAGGCCGGGGTTATGCCAGCCTGAAGCACACACTCAGAAATACCGAGAGACAATCATCTCATGAGCTCAGAAACCCACTATATGTGCACAGTTTAACCACTTGCCTCCATATCAGCCCTTCATATCTACTGGAAAATTGTTTTGTCAGAAGACTGGAGAAATCCTGCTATCCACTGTAACAAACTTTATTTGTTAAAAAGGTATAGAAAATCCCCTCTGCAGTTTCAGTCAGCTATGGTGTTCTCAATCACTTTCTCTCTCAAAGTGCCGTGCACACAAACAGCGGCTTTGTCCCACCCCAGAGACAGCTGCATTTCAGCTGAAATTCACTAATCTGTAAAAACAGTGATCGCGAAAAGCCACTGGTTTCACTTTACTGCTGTGATTGAAGAGTGGAGACAGCACTGTGGGTGAGGACTGGTGACTACCTTTGACTGACGGCGTTAGCTTGTTTAGAGAGGCGGGAAGGCCCAGTGGTTAGGGCACTAATTTAGGCCTTGGGAGAGAAGGGATCAAGTCCCTTTTCTGCCACAGACTCACAGTGTCACCTTGTTCAGGTCTCTTAGGGTGCGTCTACACTTACAAATTAAGTCGACTTAATTTACTCCGCGTCTACACTGAGCTTTCCTTAATTCGACTTAAGATGCTCCTTAAGTCGAATTAAGGAAAAGTTAGTTCAAATTAATAACACCTCATTTTAATTCGAACTAGAACTTAAGTCAACTTTATTAAGTCGCCTTAAGCCAGTGGAGACGCGGAGTAGTGCCTAATTGGACCTTATTAAGTCGACTTCATAAAGTCGACCTAACTTTTCAAGTGTAGACGTGGCCTTAGAGTACATCTAACACTGCAGCTGGCCTGTGCCGGCTGACTCAAGCTCTCAGAACTTGGGCTGTGGGGCTATAAAATTGTAAATGTGAATGTATAGGCTTGGAATGGAGCCTGGGCTCTGAGATGCCAGGGGAAAGAGGAAGCCAAAGAGACAGACACACAGCAAAGAAAAGAAGTGTGTGAGAGGCGACTGGAGCAGAGCAAAAAAAAAAAAAATCCCAGTTGACAATGCTAAGGTGTACTGGCACCTCCGTCCGTGACTCTGTGTTCGGTCACTGCTGCACCTCAGTTTCCCAGTCTGCACTATAGGCCAGTGATCCTCACTTATCTCCTGGTGGGCTGGGGGGGTTTGGCAGACCTAGGTCCTGCACAGACTTTAAAGAGCATGTTTGGGCACAAAGGTGTTCTATATCCATTTCCCAGCAGGTACATGACCTGCATACTGGTCTCTTTCGCCCATGTGGAAGTCAGAGGGCCAGATCAGGCATGGAGTTACCCTGATTTACATCTGCTGAGGGTCTGGCCCACGGTCTGGTGTCTGGGCTGTAGGGCCCCATGTACCCTCCCGGCTGGCACTCGGAGTCCTCCACAGGTCTCTGCCCTTGTGGGAGTGAAAAGGGTTCTGCTTTTGGTAGGGTTAGGACGAAACGGTCCCAAACCCCATTACAGAAAGCTCGGGGTGAACTAGGTTTCTGTGCTGGCCAAAGTTTACACGTTGAGCCGCCATCAGCTGCGGGGTCATTCCGTCATGCAGACAGGCTGAGGGCTTCCTGAAAGCATCTAGCTCATGCAGAATAAACCCACAGAAACCAAACACAGTATTAAAGTTCCGGTCTCAGCCCAGATCCTCGTGTGTTTCATTTTCTCGGCTCCTAAAAAGTACACAGGCAAGCTGGCTTCGCAACTCATTCATTTGCCATTGTGCATTCTGACTAGCTGTCGGATTCCTTTTAATCCATCACTAATACAACATTAATAGCCAGCTGCCTTGCACACTTTCCTTGTGGGCTGACTTGAAAAAACCTCGCTGATTCCATTCTTTCCACACTTTCACCCTGGGTCTCTCAGAAGAAAAGCAGCCACAGGGGAGGTATTGTGAGGCTGGGAAGCAGCTCTTTGACTCAGTGAATTACCCTTTCCTAAGACCAGGGCTGATGGAATCTGGGCAGGAAATAGGCACAGGGGGAGATGGTTATTACCATCACAGCCCAAAAACAATATAGTAATCAAATTGATCACAAAAATCCATTGCATGATATTTCATCAGCGGTGGCTCATGTTCCCCATTGCTACTCTGAGGCCACTTGAATAAGTCTGTATTTGTAAAGCATTCCAGCTGCCATGCTCCCCTTTTCCTTCAGGGATTGGTATGCCCCAGGGACAGATGTCCTCAAATCTTCAACATGTGGGATGTAGCTAATGCCTCCAGAGTAAAACCGCATACCTTTGGGGGGAACTTTGCACTAGAGTCTGGGACAGTGGGGCAATGTGAGCGAAGTTTTCCTTGGAGGGGATTATACAAAAGAAATCAGCCACTACCGACTTGCTTCTTAACAGGTAAGAGAAACCAAACCCCAACTCTTTGTAAATGTGAAATCTGATCTTTGGGCTAGCCTAGCAATTGCCATAGGAGACATGTGCATGTGTGTGTGTAAGTGTGAGCCCTCCCTTATTATTAAAGCGGTGCTGTTTGAACTTGTTCGACTGAGAGGAAGAAATTAGCAACCCGAAAGTTGCCTTTTTAAACAAAATTGCTGCTTCTCCCCACCCCCACCCCATTTAAAACCAACCGGGACCCTGAGATTCAAGAAGATGCCAAATCCTTGTGAAATGTGGTGTTGAAATGTTGACCTGGGCTGAGAGATCAGACAAAGAGATTGGGTGAGATCCTCAGGCTGGGCATTAGTGTAGGTGCGTTTGGGTTTATGCCCGCTGAGATCTGGCCAAGTGAAAGGTTTGGATCTGGTATTTGGAGGCAGAAACTCAGGTACAGGCAGCCTGTGATCTAAGAGGAATACAAAAAGCCATCACTGAAATAATGTGACAGATTAGTCTTAAATTGAACCCAACTGTCCCTGGAAAGTCCTAGTTCAGGCCAGCTTTCTTCTCCTTGGTTCCTTTGGAGAGCATGGTCCAAAAAGAACCAGAGCAGGAGTTCTGATGTCCAATTCTCCAGTGCAGGCCCCTTGATTCAGAACATGAATGAAGAGAGAAGTTTCTCAGTTGTGTGGGTGCCGGAAGGCTCTGAAGCAGGTTAATGTTTCTTAGTGGACATATCCCTGTTCTCTTGTGTGTTACCCATGTGTTATCAGCGTGCTATGGATGTGTGCAGGGCCTTTGGGTTCCTTCAGGCCAATCTTCCGCTGATAAAATCAGCATAGGTCAGTGGCCATTAATGGAGCTATCCCAGTTCAGCCTGGTAGGATGTGGCCCCTAATTTCTATGGCAGCAGAACCTAACAATCTGAGACAGGAATCAGGGCTCCCTTGTATGAGGCAGCCTACAAACAAACAATACAAGGACAGCCCCTGCCTGTGCTTCCAAGAAATGGGCAAAGGAGTCTTATAATACAGACTGTCCTCCAGACCATCTCCCTTTTGACTTTGGTTTCAGACTCCTCAGAGGATCATTGGATCCAGGAGGCCACGTTGGTGTAAATTTGGGACAACGCCATGTGGTTCGGTGGAGTTATTCAGTGTTTACAGCAGTCTGGAATTGGGCCCAGAGTGTTTGAGCGGGGTGAGAAAGGTCCCGAGTGTGTATTTCAGTTCTAGTTTGCAATCTGAACCTGGGAGGTGGGCGTGATACGCCAAAGGGTCCCGCTGTTCGGAGCAGTATTCTAGATGACTCCATAAGCCCCAACTGAGATCGGGGCTGTCATTAGCCTGGGTGCTGCATTCACACAGGGAAAGGTACGCTCCACCTGGAAGGGTTACACTCTGTGCAAACAAGTGGGAGGAAGGAAATACCATCTTACAGATGGAGAACTGAGGCACAGAGTGATTAAAATCTGTAGCAGAGCTAGGAATTGAGCAGTGGTCTGTGGAGGCACTGGCTAATGCCTTAACCACAAGACCTGACCTCTCAGTTCTTCTCACCCACTGCTATTTATTCTTTGAAGTGAGTTATCCCAGGCTCCAGTTCCGCAACCAGATTCTTGCCTAGGAGCACCCCCATCCGCAGCACAAGAGGTCCCGCCTGTGGGGATCGAATTTCAGGGTTGACTCTGACCTCTCTAAAGCATGCAGTTTACATGACAGACACCCCATAAAATCACCTTCGACTTCACTGACTTCTTTTTAAAAAAAAAAGACTGCTGGTTAGATTTTCCCTGCTTGGAAAGGTTCAACAGCAATTTGACCAAAGGACTGAGATCAGGAACATCCATCATCTGCCCCAGGGCAACTTTGGATGCCCAAGATAAAGTCATGCAAAGGAAACCCCCTTGAAATTTAAAGTGTCACACTGCATTTTTAACACAGCTTTAATACGCCACCCTTCCTCCTCCCTGTGTATCGAACAGCGACCATCTTCCCAATCAGAGTGCCCCTAAAAGCTCATGATGCCCATAGGAAGCGAGTTCTTATATAAGTGAGATGATTATTTAACAGAGAAAAACCCAGAAGTTCCCCCCACCACACTGAGTTCTACATCTTTCCCGTAGCTCGGCCTTTGGCTCCGTTCAGGCAAGTTAGATCTGTACAGGGATCTGCGAAGGCCCAGAAATCTGCCCACGTGGATCTGCCTGCAGGACTGGGGCCTTTCATGAGCAAATGCTTTGGAGCAGGTACTTTATCTCTTGTACTGCACCTAGCACATTGTCGGCACAAAACAGATCCTAATCCAGTGGGGGTTTTATCCATGTGAAGACTGCAGGATGTGGTCCCCAAAACACACAGTACCTTTTGGATTAGCCTTTCTGAAGGCTTTGGCGGCCCTTTATGCACCTAAAATTGATCTGTGTTTTCAGGAGAGCTAAGAGTGTCAGCCTCTTGAAATCTAAATGATGCCCTGACATAAACATCACCCCCAACCCCCATTTGTGCCTGGATGCTGAAATCGTGGGACAGTTTCTGTGCTCCACCTGGAATCTTCTCTATTGCTTTGAGCTGTGAGTTTCTAAACTTCCTGGCACACCCCGCTGCGAAGGCAACAGCCTGTCTTCAGGATCCTGCTACCGTGGAGCAGCTTTTGTTTAGGAAAACTTCCTAGAATTTGTTGGGGGGCATAGGAGGGGATCCCAAACTCTCATGAGGTTTGCATCTTTGAAGCAAAGGAAACCGGTCTCTTTCCCTGCCCTGACAGGGTGATGGATGGTCTGTGACCCAGCAGGGAGACTTCAGCGGGTACTTGTCCTGCCATGTGCTTTATTTGTAAAGAGCTCATCTGACACTGGCAACTGATTATCGGAGCGGGATGAATCCACGCAGTGTTTATGTGAATTCCTCCTGTGTTACTGGCTAAGACAAAGGAATCTAGGAGCCGGGTAGGCAGGAGAGGGGTCTTGGAAGGGAAGCCACTGGGAATCACTGCTGCGTTTAATCACCAGTTCCCAGCCTAAAGTGTTGTTCTTGGGCAGGAAATGTTTCTACAGTGCAATTTAGTCTGCATGGTGCTTCCTTTGGCATATAGCCACTGAGAGCTACGGAGCAAGGAAGGTTTAGAAGTCGTCTTGATCCTTGGGGACAAGTGGCAGAGGCAGAAAATATGACAAGGTTTCTGGAATAAACAGACTTTTTATTGCTCACTGTGCAAACTCCAACCTCTCCCACCCACAGGCAACCAATGGCCTTCACCCACTTCTCAGCATGGTACTCGAGCATTCTACTTCTGCCAAATCCATTCCAGTTCGTTTGCTTTTCCAGGGTGGGATGGATTTCCATGAGGGACTTAGGAGTCGATGGGACTCGTGCTCCTAAATCCCTTTGGCACTTTTGAAGCTGCCACCCCTGATGTGCATAAAAAGTGACCGGTGTGGGAGAGCAGTATGGTGTCAGGGTAAAGGAGGCCGCCTAGGTCTGTGTTTCTGGTTCTGTTGGCTTGTCACACGAGATTTTCAAAGGTCAACCCTGGTTTTGCGGTGCAGTTTCTAATACTTAGGGCCTGATTTTCCCAAAGTGTGGGGCACCCCCTAATCCCAGGTGACGTCAGTGGGACCTAGGGGTGCTATGCATCTCTGGAAATTGGGCCACGGAGTCTCAAAATTTCAGCACCCCAAATCAGTTTACTCCTTCTGGGCTTCAGTTTCTCCCTATTACAAGTAAGAAAAAATCAAATCCTGATTCTCTTCCCAGTGTGCTGTGCGACTGAATCCCGTGATTTTGGTAAAATGCTTTGCGATCCCTGCATGGAATCGATCGAAGTACGCCTACTTAAGCAAATCCCGTTTTGCACTTCTGTAGCGTGCTCCGTTCATAGAGTGCAGAGTAGAATGCAAGGGCGGATTAGTACCCTGACCCCATGTTATAGATATGGAAACTGAGGGACAGAGGGTTTGTATTACACTTTGCCATGGCCACAAAGCAATTCAGTGGCAGAGCCGGGAACAGAGCCCTGGTCTGTATTTAGTCAAAATAAATGAACAAAACTATGTCTGTGTTGTAGCCCTCCTGATCTGTGTAAGGTCGGTGTTCGCAGAGGGTCAGGCCAGGCAACCCAACCCTGGATTCCTGCATCCGGCCCATAAACTCTGCTTGAGCTAGAGCAGATCTGTTAGACAAACATTTCAATGGAGCGTATGGTTTAACGCTTAACTCTCCTGCTTCCCCGGGCAAGCCCAGCCTCGCTAGATGGCTCTCCGAATTCACTAACTGGATTACTGTGCATTGGGGAGATTTTCCAGGGAGAAACGAGGCCTGGGATGCAGCAGGAAAGATTGGCCAGCCTGGCTAGATCACTACAGCTGAACTGGCAAAAACTGGCCAAAAAGTGCCATCGCCAGTGTAATTTATAGGCATTCCCTGAGCGAAATACGCTCCTAACCAACACTGGTATCCCAGAAACTTCGAGCATAGCCCTGGCCTCAGATTACTGGCCACAAAAGCCCCCCTCAGGTGTTGGTATGGAGAAAAGCTCACGCTGGAGATAAGCCTGGCCTTTGTTTCCCTGTTGGCTGTGATTTACATAGCAGGAATGCAGCGGCCGTGACCCCATGTGATCCATCCCAGACAAGGGAGTACATGATCTACCAGGTAGAAAGTAAGGCTGAGCAACTGTCCAGGTGTCTCATCCTCTTGGAATGACCAGGATTTCAGTTAACCAGCAGCTGTCCAAGTTCTTTTGACAACATCCCTGGTGTGGGAAGAGGGAATCAGGCTGGAAATATGAAGAATAAAACCTCAGATCACTAGCATAACTTCCAGAGATTCCCTGGCACTGGCCTCAGGGGTTGCCCACCTCATGCTGCAGTGCTCACTATGGGGTGTGCATGGCAGCGTGCACCCGGAAGTGGTGAGCGTTAACTGCCCTGTGTAGATGCCCCTGGCCCAAACTAACAGGTAGCTAAATTCCAAAGGGGTAGCCGTGTTAGTCTGTTGTAGAAAAACAACAGAGTCCTGTGGCACTTTTAAAGACTAACAGATTTATTTATCGCATGAGCTTTCGTGGGAGAAAATCCCACTTCGTCAGACGCTTTGAAGAGTTTTTCTCCCACGAAAGCTCATGCGATAAATAAATCTGTTAGTCTTTAAAAGTGCCCCAGGACTCTGTTGTTTAACAGGTAGCTAGTTTGCGTTAACATAGTCCTGTTTGAAAGAGGCCCTGTGCGCCTAACTCACTTAGGCACTTTTGGAAATTCCACCTGCAGTCTCTGTGGGTAACATTTCTGAAGTGACATGGAAAGCCAGTGGGACTTAGGTGCCTGAGTCATGGAGACCCTTTTGACAATGTTCCCCACAAAGAGAACAGATGGGATTTTCAAATGCATCTAAGTGAGTTAGGAGCACAAGCGCCATTGTCTGTCAGTGTCTCTCAGGTGCCCCAGCTTTACCACCCTGTCCCAGGGGAATGGGGTGCCACTGAACGCATACCACCAGCGGGGAATCGGAAGGCTTGTCTCTTGTATCTCCCGCAAGGATTCGCTGTACCAGTGACTCTGGACATATATCCCCCTCTGCTGGGACACTGAGGTGTCTGGGCACTCTTTGCACGCGGCACATAACGCCTGCCTGCCAGCTGGGAGGTAACCTTTTGCACTGCTCTGCGTCTTGTTACATAGGCCATTGGGAAAGGCAGCTGGGTGTAGAATTCTGCTGTGTGGGCAGAAGAATGTGATCCTTCTGCAGGCTGCCTGGTCCCTTCCTGCACTGGTCATTGCCTGTGGGAGAGGGGTTGTTCTCCACGGCACTACGAGAGTGGGGGGAGATTGGAAATACTGGCAGGCCATGCAGCAGGCCTGATGTGGATTGTGTTGGAAGTCACTGGAATTATATCCCGGGACCACCAGAGTCAGGAAGAGGGGGAACAGACCCAACCTGTTCAGATCATCTGACACTGTAGCTTTGGGAGAGCAGAGAAGCTTCTCAAGAGCTTGGGACAGGTCCTGTCTTTTCTCTGTTCTGTCTCACTTTGACCCATTCTGCCCAGATAAAGGGGAGATCCCCTGCCCCCACTTGGGAATTTGCTCAAGGGCATTAACAAATGCTGCTGGTTCTGAGGAGCATTAGAACCTTTGTGAGATGTGCGAGCCTCGCTCTGCATTCGTCTAGGAGCATCTGTGGCCCTTAGCATCTCCCAGCAGTCAATGGACTCCAGCCTCAGAACACTGCAGCAAGGCAGGGAAGTGCTATCCCCATTTTACAGCTGAGAAAACTGAGGCACAGCAAGTGGACACAACTTGCCTGAGATCTCATGGGATGCTGGGCCTGACCCAGGAATTGAACCCCTATCTCCTGTGGTTTGTGCTTTACCCACAAAACCAGCTTTCATCTCCACCTGAACTCAGTGGCTGTCACCCAATACTCCTTGGCCTCTTTGAGGTCTCTCCCTTTGGCATGTGCATTTCCTGCTTAACACTTATTTTCTGCCTTTTTTGAGCATGGTTAATAATCCCCCTGTTGACGCAACATCCTGTCCCCTGTGTCCAGTGCGTGACTCATTCCTGCACCAGACAAGACTCTGCAAGTCAAGTCTTTGCCTTGGGTAACAAGGAAGTTTCTTGGGCAAGAACTGAGCTGTGTTCCTTGTGCCATTGCCCATGAGCTGGGTGCCCCAGGCTATGGCTGAGTTCTTATTGGAGAGGATAGGAGGGCTGATCGGAGAGAAGATTGGCAGGGCACAGAAATGTTGGCCAGAATGTTCAGATGCGGCCACTTATTTGGGCAGCCCAACTTTAGACACGATGGCCCTGCTCTTCCAAGGTGCTGTGTACCTGTAACTCCACTTGACGTGCCTGGGGCCTCACTCTCCCATTTCCACATCTCCCCTTCATCCGCTGCAGAGATGTTTAAAGTGTGTGGCTGAGATGGACTGTGCATCTCAGGTGTGCCTGACATGCCTGTATTTCTGGACATGTTTGCAGGAGGGGAGGGACTGCTGGGATGTGTGTGGGTTCGGGAATCCCTTATCTGGACGTTTCCTTTGTTCTAAGGCCAGCTATGCACACGCAGTTTGTCCTGCTAAAACTGTTTCAATTAGGAACGTGGCTATTTACCAGGGCAGTTACGGATGCACTTATACCAGTATAAAGATGCCTTAAACATGCTGAACCTGTTCCCTCTGCTGTATGGGAATGAATTATATCGGTAAGATCACTTTTTATACCGGTATAGTTGTGTGGAGCACTTTAACCCTTTTGGTATTGTTAAAACAGTATAAATTTTGCATGAAGTCAAGGGTTATGGGGGATGGGTAGCCCTTAAACACCCTTACCTGGTTTGAGAGGATATTTCTGGTAGTGGGAACAACCCATCACCATCCTCCACCCACCAGCAACCTGTCTTTCATCTGAGGGTCTCAAAGCACTTTAGGTTAATTCAGCTTCACGGCAGACCAGTCTCACTAGCTTTATGCAGGTGAAGAACTGGATCACGGGGTCGGGGAGTGACTTGCCCCAGCCAGCGATGACCACTAGGCAATACTCCCTGCAGATATATCCTCTGAGAAAAGTCAGAATTCTGTGGACCCAAGAACCCCTCAGCAAGGGGGCTGTCCCCATTCTATGCGATTTCTCGCTGTGGCTAGGCGGCTACTCCCTATGGCAACGTCTATAGTACAGAAGCAGCCACTGAGCCAGCATGGATTTTTGCCTGAAGGAGACAACGGTGGATCTTTGTCCTAGCCCTGGCCGGCGAGGTGGCCAGAGATGGTGAACTTTGGTTCTTTGGCGCTGCTGCACAGAAAGAACCCAGCCATGTAGCCCAGAGCCGGCACACACCGCAGCTCCACTGACTCAGCATGCGCCTAGCGGGCGTATGTGGCTGTAAAAACAACAACCGCCCAGCTTCCGCCATCGGCACTGCACACAGGGGAGTGTGGGTGTCAGAGATGGGATTAAGTCTGACAATAGAGCATTTTGGTGGAGTCTCCACTCCCCGGCTTCGGGAATCTAGTGTATCAGGAGCCTCCCGCTTGATTTCCAGTAAACCGAAATCCAACCCTTCGTCTGCCTTTTATCTGCGTGCTGTGCCTTTAACATGTGTGTCATACGTGACATATGTGGACTGTCTGTGTCTGCTTTAGCATGGAAGCCCCTTGGGGTGGGAACCGTTTGTACAGGGCTGAGTGCACTGGTGCTGAGGGAGTTAGACTGTGTGAGGTTTTTTCCTCCTTAACATAACAGAGCAGCGTTTGTTATCTTACGCATTGCCAGCAATAACAAACTAGACCCTACAATAACAAACCCATTTGGAATTGGGTGGGTGTGTGTGTAAAATATGGGGATTTACTTAGCCTGGTGTCCATGAGAGACCCTACAATAACAAACTGGGTCAGATTTTCAATATGCTGGATGCTGAGTGTTTGGCGATTAAAGCCCTTTTCTTATGTTTATTCCCAGCCTGTTCTCTCATTTGTGACTTGGATTGTTAAGTTCTTTGGGGCAGACATTGTGGGGGAAATGTAGAAGCACCCAAGTGATTTAGGACACATGTCCCTGTGATATGCCCATGTTTCTAAACCCCTTGGGTTTTTTGATATGCCCATCCTATATCTTTCCTTGCTATGTGAAGTACCAGACACAGGGGTTACAGTAAGGGGGAATGCACCAGAATGCAGTTCTGGGGCCCACAAATTTGAGAGACCAGAGTTCCTGGGCCCCTAAAAATAGAAAAAACTGGCAGAACACATGTTCTGCCCTGCCCTGACTGCTGGCAGGTCCTACGCCCCACTGCTGTTAATCACAATACTTATTGTGTTATGCAGTGTTTGCTAGTTTGCAACAATAATTGCTATAGACATAAACGCCATATAAAATTATAAATATTTTTATGGAGCGATAACCGACGCATGTGGTACTGAGAAGTGGTTGCAAATGCCTACCTGGGCTGGGGCCTGCACATGCATGAAGGGGGCCCAGACAATACGGGAAAGGGGGCCGGAGATTAGGAGGCTTCCAGGGCCCGTTAAATTCTACTTTAACCACTGACCAGACATACCTGTGGCACTATATGCAAATGTTAAATAACAACAGTAATTACCGTAATGAAGTCCTGGCCAAGCACCAACCTGGATAATTAAACTCTGCCTAGAGAAACAAGGTCGTTTCACTTGGCTACCATATCTTCCTCTCCTGCCTGCAAGATTGCTGGTCGCTGGTAAACTTATAATGAATGTTGCAGTAGCACTTAAAGGGTCAACCACAGATCATGTCCCCGTCGTGCTGGGAGCTGTACATACACAGAATGAGAACTTGCTCTTGCCTTGAACGCCTCCCTGTGGAAATAAAGAGGACAGAGGTGATTTAGGAGACCGGCAGAGTGGGGAAATGGCTTTCGCAGTGTCACCGAGCTGGGTTATAACTCAGCTCTTCTTTCGGTTCATGGGGACACGTTCTCCCAGCTCCCTGAGGTGGTGAAGTGCCACTTGAGGTGCCTAAATCCCGTAATCAGCCCCCACTGGGATTTACAAAATGTCTGCTCAGCCGTTCTGAGCCCTGTTGGTGCTAAAACTCCCTGTCTACGGTTTTGCAGTAAAAGTTACCCAGGTACTTACGTTTCTGCCTCTATCTGCATGCTCTGCAATAGGTGTGTGGACCTCTTAGCCTCAGACTGAGGTGCCAACTAGGGGAAGACAGTCTCTTCTTGACCTGTAACTCCCCTGCAGAGTCCCCACCCATATGCAGGCACAGAGCTCACCTACTGGATCTCCGTCAGTGAGTTTATAAAGGAGGTGCTTCCCTGGAACTCCCCTGGTTCAAGTCCCCGTTCCGCCAACAGCCGAGAGGGGATTGGAACATGGGCACCTCTTTGGTGAGTGCTCTCACCACTGGGCTGTGGCATGCTCTACTGTGGGGTCCCTCAGCTGTTCCTGTTGAAGTGACCTGTCCTGGGATGTTTGTGGCAGGGCAAAGACTTGACTCTCGGTTGCCTAACATCCGGTGAGCTCCCTGATGCCTTCTTAATGGGCTGTGAGTTTCTTTCCATCTTAGAGAGATCCATTAGCAAGGAGAGGCTGGCAGGGACAACGAGCAACCTTCGACGCCTGGGGGGTGTTGATCAGGCATCCCTGAACACATTTCCATACCTGGCTGTGCAAGTGGTGCTGTAGTCAGACAATGAGATGAGGTCAGTGGGAGATAGACAGACTGTTCACTGAGACAAAGGGAAAACCTGCCGTGCCGCAGTCTAGGCAGGGCTGGGGAGTGTCTGCCGATCAATGGTGTGAGGCAGAAGTTTGGTCTTTGAATCATTGCTCAGCTGCCCGTGGGGATAATTCAGTTCCCAGGTAGGGGCAGCGGCAGGCCAGGGCGTGGGCGCTCAGGGCCAAATCCTCAGTGGGTGCAGACCAGCAGCTCTCCATGAAGTCCATGAACAGCGTCCCAATCAACCTGAATGTCTACGCTGCAGTTTTATAGCCCTGCAGCTGGAGCCCCGCGAGCCACATCAACTGACCTGGGCCAGCCGGGGTGTGTAATTGCTGTGTAGACATCCCTTAATTCTCCGCCGGCAAAATACCAGCTGTGAGGAGGAATGAATGGCCAGGAGGCATTATGTTTACACTGGCAATTTAAGTCGACTTGAGGAGGCTTAAGTTGACTTAAATTAAGCCGTGTCCACAGCTGTCTGTCACTAAGTCGACTTAAGCAGCTCCTTAAGTCGACTTAATAACTACCAGTCTTTAGGTCAACTTAACTCTTAAGTCGAATGGTTACGTCGACCTAAAGACGGTGTGAACGCCCTAGGTGACTTAGGGCATGGTCCCGGGGAGAAGGAAGCTGGGCTCCTTTCTCCCCGGGACCCCATGGGTCCTGGCCAGAAGGAAGCCCCGTGGCTTCCCTCTACCTGGGACCCCCGCAGGTCCCGGCAAAAAGGGAGCCGCAGCTTCCCTCTGCCTGCAAGAAGGGAGCCCCGGCTCCGACCCACGGCTCCCTTCGCGGATCCCGGCGAGAAAGGAGCTGTGGCTCCCTCTTTGCTGGGTCCCTGGCTTCCTGGGGAAGGGACACATGGGTCCCTTCTCAGCAGGGAGCCACAAAGCCGCATCTACACTTTACAGAGTCAACTTAACTTTTCAAGTGTAGACATAGCCTAGGTTGCTGCTACTTAGGAACTGTCTTCACAGCAAAGTTAACTCAAATGTTGTCCCTAACGGGAGGCCCATCCATGCACACAGCCCCTTCACGGGAGTGCGGCAGTCCTTGTAACTCAATGGCACGGTGAGAGGGAGGCTGCAGGCTAGTGCCACTAGTCCTCCAAATGCCTTCCCACAATTCCCCCCTGTGCCCAGAAAGGACAGACAAGTTCTCCTGCCACATGCTGGAAAAGAATTCATATAGTGGCTCAGCTTACTGCAGCGCTTGGAGCCACAGCATGTGATCCAGAAGTCTCAGCGCGACAGAGAAGCGAGTGCAGCACCAGTGTGGACTCAGTAGCTCCTGTGTTATTCTCGGCATAGGTGCTCTGACTCGAGCCAGGCTAACATGCCTCCAGTGGGCAGTGGAGACCGACCCCTACCCAGCCAGAATGACAGCATGCTGGCTCTGTCTTCAACGTGTTGAGGGAAGGAGCAGCCGTGGCAGAGCTTTGCTTTGCTCTGAGTTTCTGGCTTTGCTTCCTTTGTGTTTTTAATTTTAATTAAAAAGGCATTTTCTGGAATTGTCACATTCTTTGCTCACTGGAGGGAGGAAGAGCCTCCGTTTTCTTTGCTCTTTCAGCTGTTCACTTGCGTTAGAGTTAAGATGATCTAAGGCGCCTGGACCTGATTCTCTTCCCATGCCACTTTCATCACGGTATGACTTCACTTCCTTAAATGGGGTTAACTCCTGATTTACGTCAGCATGAGCTGAAGGGAAATCAGACCAAATGGGGTTACTCCTGATTTACACCAGGGTGAATGAGGAGAAATTGGTCTAGTGGGGTTACTCCTGGTTTCGCCTGATTTACACCTGTGAATTGGAGGAAAATCAGACCAAATGGGGTTTCTTTTGGTTTACATTGGGGTGAGCAAGAAGGGAATCAGATCAGTGGGATTACTCCTGATTTATACCAGGGTGAACTGGAGAGAAATCAGACCAAATGGGGTTATTCCTGATTTACACCAAGGTGAATGAGGAGAAATTGGCCCAGTGGGGTTACTCCTGATTTACACCAGGCTGAGCGAGAAGGGAATCCATCAGGAGAGTCGTCATTCCCGTAGATCCCTCAGTTTCAGAATCCCTTCTAGTTCCAAAGGGGGAGCGATGTTAGTCTAGTTCAGCAGAACAAACAAGGAGCTCTCAGAACCCTGATAACTGTTATTCTGAGTCAGACAGCGCCTTCCCTCCTACGTAAAGCCTCTGGCCAGTTGTGCAAGGCGTTTGAGAGACAGAGTGCAGGGAAGCTTTCTTGCCTGACCTCTGCCATGTGTGAGATCAGATTACCTTATCTGAGCTTGCACAATGGCCAGCTATGGGTGGAAATGGTGAAGACTCCCCTATTGCTGTGTGCGCAGTGTGAAGGACGGTTTACTGGAACATGTACGTGCTACAAATACAGAAGTAGGGATCCACACGCACTACAAAGATCCAGGCAACTAGCTCAGTGGTTCTCAGCCAGCGGTACGTATACCCTTGGGGTTACACAGGGGTCTTCTCGGGGGACATCAGTTCATCCAGATCAGTATTTCTCACCGTGGGGGTTGCAGCCCCTGAAGGGATCAAGGACAGGTTTAGGGCTATCACAAGTGCAAGGCAAGAATTAGGGGGTGGCAAGCAGGGCAATTGCCCAGGGCCCCACAAAGCTAAGGTACATGCTTCAGTCCCACTGCCTGCAGCTCAGGCTTCGGACAAGCCTCGCCAGTGAAAACCAGGCTTCAGTACCACTCCGACATGTCAGTACAACCTTTGCGTTCCAAGCGATTTATTTTCTAATGACACGGCGAGAATGAGAAAGGAAGCATTTTCCAGGAACAGCATGCGGTGACATTTGTGTGCTGTTAGGTCTGATTTTGGAAGCAAGCTGTTTTTAAATGACAAATCAGGCTCTTGGAAAATGCACCGTGGCCTTGGACAGGTTGAGAGCCGCCATGCTGCATGTCTGGCTGGATCAGGCAGGCCCCTGAACCTTGCCTGTCCATCAAGTGTGTTGTAGGTTTCCCACTCTGCTCTTGGAAGAGGAGCGACTCCTCTCTGCCTCCGGGAACGCCTTGTGCCGGCTTGCACTCTACGTCCGTGCCTGGCTCCACCGGTCCTGGCAGGGCTGGAAAGGTGTTGCTCATACGCCCCTCCCCGCTGACTCACATGAAAACAAGTAGCACAGTTTCTCTGGCACGGCCAGAGCGAGAGCTGGAGCGAGGGGAGAGGCTGGCAGGAGGGGAATTAAGACAAGCCCGCTCACTGTGGCAAGTTGGATTTAAAATCAAAAGGCAGCTCCAAGCTGTTTCCTTCCTGGGCTGCTGGGGCGGCCCTGGGCAGAGAAGCCACCCACAGGTAAGGACAGCTCTCCTTTTTCCAGTGGGTCAGTAGGTGAGGGCGCATCCTGCACTCGCTACTCACAACTTATCAGGTGGCTGCTGGGCAGGGAATGAATGGAGGGGAGACGTGGGGGATTGGGGTGGAGGAATCTGACACCCTGATTTGCCAGTCCTGCTGGTGGTACCAGACCTTGTGGCCTGGTGCCCAAGAGACTTTTCCCTCCTGTGGCCGCTGGGGCTGAGGAAGGGGTGAAAAGCAGCTTCCTTGTTCACCAAAAACCTTGTGTGTTCAAGCACGAGGGGCTGACACTTCCCGCTCTGCGCAGGCTTTTTGGAGGATGATAATTTACAGCTGCTGGAATGGAAAAGGCAGCTGCGATGGGCGGGGCTTGGGAAACACTCTTCTGATGCCTCCCCCCACATACATGGCTGGCAGGGTAACCCCACTTAGCACTAAGGGTCCTGGGAAGTCAAAAGGCAGACACCCAAAGACTTGGATCAGTCCCCGCAGGAGTCCCAGCTCTTGGCTACACGAATATATTCTCACTGGCGAGGAAACCACACCCCAGTCCTTTCTTCACAGCCCCTTCCCCTTGGTGCAGTCTCTGGGGCTGGGGATGTACATATGGGGCTGGAGCTAAATCATTCCTTCAGCGGGTTATTTCTGCTAAATCCTTATGGTTCAGAGTTTGTCACCTCAGCCCTGCCCCAGGCTTTGCCTGCGTCTGGTTTCCCACAAGGATGTCTGTGGCGACGGGAGGCTTGCGCTGGGTTCGGCTGAGTTGCCGGGGGGCATGTGGTTAGGATGGATGGACCGTGCGGAAGATTTACTCCTGGCAGCCGGTGAGGCTGTGAATGGGGCCAAGAAGTCAGCGCCAGGAGCCCTGTGCAGTCAGACAGGGGATCTCCGGGAGCTCTGAGGAGTTCACATACTACAAGTAGGAGCCGAATGGGAGTAAGGGGCGTGGTGCCTCCTAAATGTCACAGCACCAGACCCAGAGGGAGCTGCTCCTGATGTAATATGGGAGTCTCCAAGGACTTAAATTTAAGGTGTGGCCTAGTGGATGGATACCGCACTGGCACTCAGACGACCTGGCTTCTTTCCCTGGCTTCACCCTGCTGGGTGACTTGGGCAAGTCACGGCCGTGTCTTGTGCCTCAGTTTCCCCATCTGTAAAATGGGCATAACAATCCTGCCCTGCTTTGTAAAGCACTTTGAGATCTGCTGACCCAAAGCGCTAGATGAGAACCAGCTGCTGTTGAGTATTATCCTGTCTTGAATGGGAATATCGCTGCGATCCCTGAAAATCTGGCTAACGCCCATCTGAGCTTCTCTCAGGTTTGACTAGAAGGCGCCTTCCAGCCCAGGTGTGTCTGAAGAACCATGCTTTTGTGGTGCCGCTGTTGCTCTGTTCAGGTCCCTCTCCAGCTGTGTCTGGCGACCCACCACTGTGGTGTGTGGGCGCTGCACACGCAAGAACCGCTGTGCATTCTGACCTGACATGAAATTCCTCTCCACTGATCCCATTGTAGGAGAGGCCTTGCCATTGGATGTATGTCTGAGAAACCGGTTGGCCTCTGCTTGCCTGCCCTGCCCACCTCTGCTCTGCCCCACTCCCCTCTGCCTCCCCTGGCACCCGCCAGGGTGACATATACAATCAAAGCAGCATCCGCCAACCCATCCCGTGCCTGGCTCAGTGGCAGTGAAGGAGATTGCATCTGCATCATCTCCTGTGAGTTGCCTCCGATCAGCCCCTTCCCTGATGCCATCGACCTTGAGACAGGGATTAGGCTATGCCTGGGCGGGAGTGGAGGTGTGTCTGGATCATGCCCTGGCCCTGCTGCCTATCCCCGGGCTGAGGGAACTCCCAGGCTGCTGCTTCCCTGGAAAACCATCCTGCGCCCATTCCAAAAAGCAGGGCGGCCTGCGGGCACAGGGCAGTGTGGACACCCATCATTCGTGGCCGGGTGGCAATACTGAAACCATGTTGGCTCTTGGTTTGGAGACACTCAGGCCTTGATTTTCCAGGTGCTCAGTACCTGGCACGATGAATTCTTCTGAGAATTGGGGCAACAGGTTAGCTTGAGGGTCTCGTGGGCTAATACAGCCGGCAAGCAAGCGGCTGATATTTTGTGCCTGGGCAAAGCAGGGAGGCTGGCATTGGCCTGGCAAAGGCTGCTGAAGGAAGACTTGCGTGAATCAATGTGTAAACGGAGGGAGTTGTGGCCTCAGAGAGGATCCTCAGGGGCTCTGGTCATGGCAGGTGTTCTCCCATCAGCAGGCGCCACGGGCTCCTCAGCATTATCCTGAACGGGAGCCACGGGGGGTGGAGAAGGACGCCGGGGAGGAGGGTGTTGGCATGGGAAGGACCGCAATGCATGAATCACAGAGACAAAGAGCCCAAGTTCCAAAGGGCTGAAATATGGATTTCCGGTGCACTTTACAGAGGACAAGGGGAGGAGCTCCAAAGGGCTGAGAGGGAAATAGGGAAAATGTTATTTATTGCTTCTGGGGAGGTAGCAAAGGTGTGCTTTGGGATGTACTGCGTAGGGCTACACAGCCTGGCTCACACCTTGAGCAGCTCACCCTTGTTCCTTGTTTTTTCCCATTAGCAAAAAGCTAGAGAATAAGACAGAAAATTTAATGCCACTATAGACATGCCTGGGGCACCCACACCTTGAATGCTGTGTGCGGTTCTGCTCACGTCACCTCCAAAAAAGACGTATTAGAGTTGGAAAAGGTACAGAGCTGGGCAGCAAAAATGAGAAGGGGGGTGAGACAGCTTCCGTCCAAGGAGAGAGTAAAAAGACGGGCCTGTTTGGCTTGGAAAAGAGAGAATTAAGGAGGCTATGATAAAAGTCTGGAAAATCATGACTGGTGTGGAGAAAGTGAATAGGGAAGTGTTATTTACCCTTTCGCATAATACGAGAATCAGGGATCACACGATGAAATCGCTAGGCAGCAGGTTTAAAACAAAATAAAGGAAGTTCTTTCTCTCACATCGCACAGTCAATCTGTGGAACTTGCTGCTGGGGGATGTTGTGAAAGCCAACATTATAACAGGGTTCAGAAAAGAACTGGAGAAGTCCATAGAGGATAGGTTCGTCTATGGCTATTAGCCAGGATGGTTATGGATGCTCTCGATGTCCCAAAGTCTCTGACTGCCAAAAGCTGGGAGTGGATGACAGGGAATGGCTCACACTATAACGTCCTGTTCTCTTCCTTCCCTCTGAAGTGTCTGGTATTGGCCATTCAGAAGACAGGATGCTGGGCTAAATGGACCATTGTATGGCTGTTCTGATGTTCTTATGCTCAGCTTTCAGCCCAGGATGCAGTGTGGCTCACACGCCTGCCCCAAAGATGTGGGCCTGATTGTGAGGGAATGGAGGCTATTTTTGGGGTCGGCTGAGGTTTGGATGCAAAACCCGGTGGGATCTGGGTTGAGCTGATAGGAATCCCATTGAGTCTTTGGGTGGTGTGAGTCCAAGTGTCCAAGCAAAACTCAGGGGACAGAAATGAGGGAGGGGAAGTGGAATTGAGGGCGGCAAAATCCCCCCCCAAGAACCCATCAAAGGGAGGGTGTGTGCCCTGTAAAGCTAAGCTGATCTGCAGCTCCAATGATGGTCCCAGACTGGGCTGCCTTGTAAAGTGCCCGTTTCCCAGCTGGATATATGGGTGGTTGGCAGAATTAAACAGAAGTTAAACAAAAACTGGGCTCGGTGCCCAGAGAAACTGGCTTTTCCCTGGGCTGAACTTGCCAGGGAACAACGGGCTGAATCCTTTGGCACAGGGAGCTGGAGTGGCCCTTCCCTGGTTGCTGAGGCAGGAGCTTGGGGGTGCAAGTAAATCATCTCCGGGGTGCTTACAGCAGGGTGGGAGAGAGAGCTGGCCAGTAGAGGGGATTAGATAATGGGGGAGCCAGCCAGGAGTGGCAGGAAGAGGGAAATGAGAAAGGAAGATCTGGACAGGCGTGTGGAAGTTGGCCGCTGGTGGATGAGTGTGGGTGTGAGTTGAATAGGAGAATGAAGGGTCCCTGTCATGAGCTGGGGTTCAGGTAGGGGAGTTAGCCAAGAGCAGGGGGGTAGTGATGGAATAGGGGAGCCAGCCAGGGTAAGGGGGTGGGATGGGGGAGCAGGCCGGGACCAAGGTGTGGGGGGGTGGAATGAGGGGGTGGGATGGGGCGGGAAAGCTGTCCCAGTGGAAACAGAGGGGATGGGTGAATGTGGGAGCCAGGACAGACAGATGGAGACATGAGCTAAACTCTCAGATTACGTCTACACTGCGAAGAACACCTGCAGCCAGCCCAGCTCAGCTGCCTTGGACTCGGGGGCGTACAGAATTGCAGTGTAGATGTTCGAGCTTGTGAAGGGCCCATGGGGTCTCATAGTCTGACCTCCAGCCCAAGCCTGGATGTCTACATTGCAGTTTTACAGCCCTGCATCCCAAGCCCCAGGATCCCAAGTTGGCTGAGCCTGGCCAGTGTAGCTGGCTAGCCAGGCCCAGCCCAGCACAGGAGACAGAGTACAGCTCAGCAAGGATGATTCACAGGGGGCTCCTCTGGGGATTTGGGCAAACAGTTTGGGGCTCACATTTTCAAGAGTGGCCACAGATTTGAGGGGGATCCATTTTGGGGGGCTCAGTTGAGACCCGTGGGGTCTGATTTGCAGGGCGCTAGGCACCCATGTTCCTTGGGGAGCCGTGGATATCAGCACCTTTGGCCACAGGCCTGACTGGGGGTTTATAGGCTCCTGAAAATGGAGCCCTCCCCCCAAATTCAGAGGTTTGTCGGCCAGAGCAGGGTGGCACTTGGGGCATCTGCAATCAGGGCGCATCAGGAGTCCTGTCCTTGGGCACCAGCACCTGAACAGACACAGAGGCCTCTGGAAGGGAATGAGAGTGAATTAATCGCTTTCCCAAAGACTCTGTAGGCAGCTTCTGTATCATCCGCAGCAGCAGCAGGAGTGGGAGCAGAGATGGGGGCATTTCGACTCACTAGGGCAGGGGACTTGGGCACCAGGAGGTTCACAGCTGGCCTTCTGCCTTAGGTCAACCCCCAAGGCCTGTGCCTGGCTGCAAAGGATGTGGGTCTGCGCCCCCATTTGGAGTTGTTAGAGGTTCTTGTGGCTTTTGAGCCTTCGAATGTTTCTCAACTGCAACAATTCCTCCTTGAATGTTAGCCGATGTCCTGCTCTTCTCTCTAGAGCCTTCCTTCCAAACTCCTGTTTCAGGGTTGCCCTTGGGCCCCAGTTCCCTGCCTCCCTCCCTGACATGTTAGTCTGCTTCCCTCAGAGCAGGGATTTATCTTGACCCACATTATTCATGTCTCAGAGGCTTCCTTCTTGGATGCTGGTCTCCTTGGGGCCTGGAGACTGCTGCATTCTGCCTGCGGCCACATGCCTTCATCATACATCACCTTCCTTGACCTCAGCCCCCCGCCCAGTCTGGGCCCTGCCACGCTCCCAGTCCTCAGCACCAGGGGGATGAGGGACATGCTTGTCCTGTCCCTGCACTCTTTGCTCTAGTTCCCGAGGTGCTGTCTTCCTAACAGCTCCCTTTCCCTTGAACTTGTCTGTCCGAGACATTCTCTGGTGCTGGGAGCTAGAGATGCTACATATGAGGCAGAGGGACCCTGCCTCCCTTCCTGTGATGGTTTGACATAAAGCCACATGCTCGGCTGGCACACAGTGCATAGGTATACATGGCTTTGTTTATGATTAGGACCTACAAGAAGTCAGGCTCACAAACAACCCCCCCGCCCCAAACAAAACAGAATGACTGATTGGCCCTCCACTCTCCCCAAAAATGTAACCTGCAAAAGGCCAGTTTTCAAATGGAGGTGCTTGCTTCACCCTGCTTGAAATGCAGGTTCCACGTGTAAATGGTTTCTAAAGGTTACAAAACCGATCCCTAGATGTTCTGAAAGGTGTGCTGCAGCTAGAGGGGGTATGTTTTATGGGTGGTTATAAGCACAGCAGTAGAAGATATTAGAGGCTGTTCTTATCAGCACCCTATAGACAATTTATAACTGAATAAACATTTATGCAAACAGGTTGCTTATTAACCCATCACCAGCCTTCCTGTACTTGTGACTGAATGAGATGATTTAGCTCCCATGCAGGCTGACTGAATCAGCACCCAGTCACTTAAAGTGGGGTTTTGGAACAGGCTTTCTCATCTTCAGAGAATGTCACCAGTTAGTTACCTGTCTAGTGAGGCCGATTGGTGTCATCACCTCCACATTACAGGTGGGAAACTGAGGCACAGAACGGGGTTATTTTGATGCCATGGCCACACCCTTTTTCCTTGGCCACATCCTGACATGAACTCTGTGCCTAAGACTGGCTTTGTGCTGCTGGGGAATCATCCCCAGCTGCTTATGTCAGCATGAAATCTGCTTTGCTCCGTCGGAGCGACATAAAACAGACAACGGGGCTTTCTTCTTCTTTTCCTCTTCTTCTTAATTTGTATTGCAGAAGCCCCCAGTCTTGGCCTGGACCCCATGGTGCTAAGCACTGTACACACACACAACACAGCGTCAGATGAAGTGGGATTTTCTCCCACGAAAGCTCATGTGATAAATAAATCTGTTAGTCTGTAAAAGTCTGTAAAAGGATTCTGTTGTTTTTCTGCAATAGACTAACACGGCTACCCTTTGGACCTTGACAACACAGAGAGCGGCCAGTCTGAGAAATCCATTGTCATCCCCACTCAGCCCAGCGTAGCCAGCTCCTTGGTTTCCACTGCAGTTGTGTAGGTCTGTCGCTGGCAAAAGGAAAGACAAAATCTTCCTAAAACCCAGGAAAACGTGGTTGTAAAACCACACAAACTGTGGGGAGGGACACGCCGGGCCCTGCCTGTAACTTCCCTTGGGAAACTAATGTGATTTCAAGCCGCCTGCGTTCTTTTATCAAGAACTGACTAAATCAATCAGAGCAGGTCTGCAGGCATACACAGCACCCGTCTGGTGGTTTGTGGTTTCCACTCGAAATGAGGCAAACAGTGAGCAGCTCTGCGCCAATGAACCCGAAACTGCGAGTGAAACATGGTGGCTGTGATTCCAGCATTATCTGAAACTGAGAGGGGAGATGGGGCCCTGTGAACTGAAACTTTGGGGCTGCCACATTCAGCACTCAGCCTGGCAGATTCCTTAACTCTTGCCCTGCTGGGATTCACTGGGTTTTCTGCTCTTCCTCCTCTTGTACAGGAAAGCAGCCAGTGGAGTAATCCTGCCCCGGGGATCCTGTCTCCGGAGTGCAGTCAGAGCTGGCGACTCATCCAGAGTGGCTGCAAATGCACAAAGGGCCATCTGCATTAAGGGAAATGGGATGTAGTTAGATTGGGGCAAACCTCTAATGCTTAGGCCACCTTGCTTTAGTAATTGATGGCTGTCAGTGCAATGCATGCCCCCTGTTACACTGGTGCAGGCTGTTGTCTAAGAGATTCCGCCTAGGACTCACAGCGATACAGATACGTGGGCGGGGGAATTTTCTCCCTTTCCGTGTAAGCTCCCTTTGCCCCTCCCTCGTGGAGCTGCCAGTCCCAGGATAAGCTCCAGACAGGAGCTCTGGGCGACTTGCATGTTCTTGTGTAACAGGCTGACTCACACAGGTGGGGGTGAGAGAGCTGGGTGCAAACACTGCCTCAGGGAAGGAGTAGAGCTGCCCCCAGCTGAACAGCTGCCGGGTGAACAGCAGGGAGCAGAACAGGTGGCCCCAGGGCTGCACCCTCGCAGCTTGGGGGGCGCGCCCTAGCTCATGAAATGGGATCATTCCATGTGACAGGGCCGCCCTGCTCTGTTGAGCCTCAGCGCTAACCCTGTGCCCACCCTGCAGCTCCAAGGAGCAGCACGCTCATGGCAGCTTGCAGTGTTTTCCTATGCCAGGAGATGGAGGGAAGTGGAAGGGAGAAGGGCTGCAGAAGGGGTTGGGGGCTGGGGTGACATTTGTGGTACCCTCGTGTTGCCTCAGCAGCTCCCAGCCCCAGCTCCCCATGGAGTCTGGTGCCACACTGGGAAGGGCCCCTTGGATCTGTGAGCTTTGGGGTAAAGTAGGAGAATGAACATTCCACCTGAATTCATGCCCCGGTGTGTCTGTGCAATGGTTGTACGCAACCATGTGTGCGTGTGAGAGAGAGAGCCTGTATGATGGACTTAAACAACCATGCGTGTGTGTCGGTGCAAAGGACTTACACAACCCTGTGTCTGTGTGATGGGCATACACAACCGTGTGTGTGTGTGTGTGTGTATGCAATGGACTTACACAGCTCTATGTGTGAGTGTGTGCATGCATGAAGCACCTCTGAGTCTTTTTTTCTTGTTTTTTAAACTAGTTCCCTCTCAGAGTCGCCCATTTCCAAGGAGTTCCGGGGTGGGTCTGTTCCCCTCACTGTTCCTGGCCCTGGAGGCCACCACTGCCCATGGACAGTAAAGACGACGTCAGCGACACGGACAGTGGGATCATTCTGCAGGCAGGTGGGTGTGTGGATTGGAACACCAGGTTGCACGCCATCTGCAGAATTCTCCTTCCCACTGCATCAGCCTGGTGCTGGAATCAGAGCTGTCCATGAAGCACAGTTAACTCAAGCTATTAATGCAAAACAAATTAACTGGATTTAAAAGGTTAGTCACAATTAATGGCAGTTTTATCGCGCTGTTAAACAGTAATAGAACCCCAATTCAAATTTATTATAAATAATTTTGGGTATTTTTCTACATTTTCAAACATATTGATTTCAGTGACAATGCAGAATACAAAGTACACAGGCCTTACTTTACATGATTATTTTATCATAAATATTTGCACTGTAAAAAAAGATCAAAGAAATAGTATTTTTCAATTCACCTTATACCAGAGCTGTAGTGCAATCTCTTTATCCTAAAAGTGCAGTTTACAAATTAAGATTTTTTTATATAACTGCACTCAAAAATAAAACAACGTAAAACTTTACAGCCTACAAGTCCACTCAGTCCTATTTTTTGTTCAGCCAATTGCTAAGACAAACAAGTTTGTTGACTTTATGGGAGATAAGGCTGCCCGCTTCTTATTTACAGTCACCTGAAAGTGAGAACAGGTTATAACTGACATTGCAAGGTATTTACGTGCCAGACAGGACGTCTGCTGCAACTGCTGGCTCAGGAGACAGTGATGCCAACGAAAAAAGCATTCTGGCTCTGGGTGCTCTGCTTAAAGAGACAGCGCCCCCCCACAAACACACACATATACTTTCCCTCAACACCAAAAATATTTAAATAAATGGGATTCTATTATTGTTTAATGAGGCGATAAAGAGGGAGATTAATCATGACTATTGGTTTTAATCCCGCAATGAATTGCCATTCTCATGATCCTTTGACAGCCCGAGTTGGGAGGTGATACAGAAAGGCCGGTGTGCAGCGTGAGAAAAGCTGTTCTGTGTCAGCGTCTGTTCTGGGGCGGCCATGGGAGTTCCCCCCCGGCTGCTGGCTGGGGGTTGGTTGCCTGGATCAAGGGTTCTGTCAGCAGGGGGAGTCTGTGTACCAGGGAGCCCTGACGTGCCCGTGTATCACGCACCTCCTATCCTGTAACTTTAACTATGTGTGTGGGGGCTGTGGGTCAGGATTGAAGGACAGCTGCAGAGCTAGGAGGTGGGGGTAGTTTGGGGCTGTGCATTGGGATTGAGGTGCATCAGCAGAGTTGTGTGTGTGCGGAGGGAGCCCAGGGCTGGCCTAACAGGCGAAAGGATCTAATCCCATTCGCCCGCTAGAAACTTTCCCTGCTGGGCTGGGAGCCTGCAGGTCAGCCTGGGCTTTGACGTGCCGGAGATGGGCCATGCCAGTTTTAGGAGAGCCCTACATGACAGCAGTGTTTTAGGTTCCTGGCTCCAGGGAGGGATCGAAGCACAGCTCTGTCTGGGTCATTAAACTTCGCAGCTGCCCCTCCAGTCTGTAGAGGAGGAGGAAGAGCTAACAGAGGGTGCGTCTACACTTAGAAATTAAATCGATTTAAGCTTGCTTAAGTGGACTTAATTTAATCCGCGTCTACACTACACTTTCCTTAAGCAGCTTGCTTAAGTCGACTTAAGGAAAATTAAGTCAACTTTATGAAAATTAAGTCGACTTTATTAAACCTACTTCTAATTCGACTTTAGGCTTAAGTCGACTTCCTAAAGTCGACTTAAGCCAGTGTAGACCTGGAGTAGCCCTAAGTCGACTCTAAGTCGACATAGGGCTCTGCAGGACTCCCCCACTGCCCTCCCTGCCGGGGGGGGCACAGGGGGAGCCTGGCATGGCCCCCCCAAAGGGCAGGGCAGAGCCCTGCCCACCCTGCCCCTATGCCCTGCCAGGGTCCCTTGTACTCAGGTACAATGGGGCAAAGGCTGAGCCCCCTGGCACTGGGCAAGGGGTGCGCCCCCTGCCACCGTGGACCTGCCCAAGGTCCCCCTAGCCCTACAAGTCGACCTAGGCGTCCAGTGTGGACGCTCTAGGTCGACTTTGTAAGTTCCCCCTTTGTAAGTGTGGACATACTAAGTCGACTTTAAGTCGACTCAGTTAAGTCAACTTAGCTAAAGTCGACTTAAATTTACAAGTGTAGACAGAGGCTGAGGCAGGGACTCGATCTCAGATGCATTGTGGGAAACATCAGAGCAGGTTGAAAATGGGAATTTCTGTCCTGTGGAAAATTCTGATACAGCTCAAGATTTTAAAGATTGTGCTCATATGACTCCCGCAATGCACTGCCTCAGTTAACTACAGGAAGTACATCATGGGAGATATAGCCCGGTCGGGAAGCCCAGTCCACAGAGGATAGCGTGGGCAAGAGGTATTTGAATTACAGCTCCTATGAGGCACTGCAGCAGTGCAGGCAGATGTAGGTTAAAGCAGGGGTCAGAAATCCCTGGCACACATGTCAAAAGCTGTGTAAAATGCTGCTGCCACGCATACTTACAGCGGTGGGGGAAGAGCTGTAGGTTGTGTTCGCCCACCAAAATCACGGGTGGCAGCTATTTCTATTGGTAGAGGGGCCAACGGTACTGGGAGAAGGTCAGGGAAGAGACCTGGCCCGGGGGTTGGGAAAGGTTGCCAATCCCTGGGTTAATGTAAAACTTATGTGGAATGAAACACAGGTTTGACAAACCAGAACATCTCAGTTGGGTTGAACCAAGCCAGCCTTGCCTGGCCCGGCGCAGCCCAGAATATCCCATTTGGATTTTCCCTATAGAAAATCAAAACATTTTGGCAAAATCAAAATTTTTCCTGCAGAAAATTTCGACTTGGCAGGTACTGCATTTTTCCATTCAAAAAACACTTAGACAGGGAACTCCAGAGCCTCCAGTACATCCACAGCCACCAATGTCTCCCAGCTGTTAATGCAAAGTGCGTGGGACCTGAGCACGTTCTGAATCTCTCTGGACTGTGCCTGGATGGGGAAGGGACATCTTTGTGATATTTGTCTGCTCAGGGACTAGCATGCTGGGGCCCAGAGCCCTGGGGGAGTCCCTCTTAGCAAGTGGTGGGTAATAGCATGATAACGTCCAGTGAATTGGGTTGATCTGTGCTGCTATTCGGAGGGGGAACTGAGGCACAGGGAAGGACTTGTCTGAGGCCATAGCGGGAGTGATTGTCAGGGACAGGAAGAAAGCCAAGGGTTTCCTGATGCCGAGCCCTGTGTAGGCCATGAAGGCTGCAACTCTCGTATCAGAAGGGGGCAATGCCCCCAGTCAAGGTGCCTGGTGTGAGTGACAGGCCCCAGCTGGCTCAGGGGTGGGTGAGGAGCTGCAGAGGTGGCACAGGATACAGTGCCCCTAACCCCAGCACCTTAGAATCCAAGGCCCTGGTCTGTGCATCTCCCCAGCTGGCCACTGAACTGGGTCTCATGGCTCTCATCCCCCACAGGCCCAGACAGCCCCATGGCTCCCCTGAAGGACCTGACCCAGGCGGTGCGCAAGCAGCAGCAGGAGCTGGAGGCGCGGCTGGAGGCCTGTCTGGCGGAGCTGAGGAAGCTGTGCCTGCGTGAGGCGGTAAGAGGACCTGGGACCACGGGTGTTGTGTCTGGTGGGATCTGGTGGGCTGGGCATGGTGGAGGGCTGGCTGGCTGGAAATTGCAAAGAAGCTGGAGGGGCTTCCCAGGAACTCAGAAATCCCTGCGTGCAGGTGGCTGATTCCAGAGGTGGGAGCGAGTTCCCAGCCAGCCAGCACAGAACCACCTTCTACCCTGAGCCTCAGCTGTAGATAGCCACGGAGAAGCCTAATGGCTGGGGTAAATCCTAGCCCTGGCACTGAGGCGTTAACTTGGGCAGTAGCTGCTGGGGTGTCAGGGCTCTCCCATTAGGATGGGGAATATATGGCAGTGCCAGCCAGTTAGTGCAAAGGTACCAGTGTGCCATGAGAGCTGGCTGGAGTGTCCACTCATCCGAGGTCCACCCCCAATGCCACGTGTATTGGCTGGAGT